>QKWP01000462.1:120029-156072 GCA_003550325.1 Gigaspora rosea | reverse complement strand
ATATTAGCAAATATAAGCGAATATTATAGTTAAAACAAAGAAGAAAAGAAATAATAGCTAACTGCAGGGTGAGAAAAATAAGTATATAGAGCTAGCATTATGCGATGAAGTGCAAAAGGGTTCAAAATATTACTATTTTTTTCAGTTTGTTTTTTCATTATTTTTTTGGGTTTAGTTTTTTTTGGTTTTATTTTTTTTTGTCATTTTTTCATTTTTTCGTAAAAAATGTATAATAATATATAATAAAATATATAATATTGATTAAAATATATTTTTAATTAAATATAATGTTTAATAATAATAATAAATAAAAAATATAAAATTTTATATTAAATTGCGAAACCTTGTGAAAATATGCGAAAACATGCGAAAATCTGTAAAACGGTTAAAAATTAGTATACAGTATAATAATATTGTTATTTCTGATTTTTAATCTGATATCTGTCGATTATTACCGATTATTATCGATTACTATCTTAATCGATAGTCCTTGTCAGGGAGGATTTAAATCAATTACTATCCAATAATGATAAAAATCGATAGTAATCCCTGTACAAATTTTGGTGATGGAATGAGATAATAGTATAATTGATTAGTATGTCATACGTTAATAATTAAATTAATGAGCATAATGAATATAATTAGTAATTAGTGAAATAGGTAGTTAGAGATAGTATAAATACGAACCTTTGTAGAATTAACAACTTTAGTTTGCTTAATAAAAATTCTTCCATTCGCTTCTTATAATTCTATAGACTTGATTTCTAAATCGTTACAGCTTAAGCAAACTAAACAAAAATTTTTTTCTTCCTCCCTCTGTAATCACGTATTTTAAAACATGGTAGATCAGACAGAACAACACAACCTTAATGCAATTATGGCTGCATTACAACAAATTTAGCAAGACAATCAGACACTTCATCAGGAAAATGAAGCCTTAAGACTTGCAATTAAATGGCTGGCCATTCAGAACTCTGATGAATCTAGACCAGTAATGCCCAAAATTAGTTTATCTAATAAATTTGATAGTTCACGCACTAAGTTTCGCAGAGTCCTAAACCAAGTTCATCTTGTTATATGTCTTTAGCCTCAGTACTACTTCAATGATGCTGCCAAGTTGGATTAATTGGGAGTTTGTTGACAGGGTCAGCTTTATCATGGTTTGCACCTCGATTAGAAAAAGTGTTACCCTTACTTGAAATTTTTGATGACTTTATGGAGGCATTTAAAGCTACATTTGGAGATTCTGTCAAAGCCAGAACAGCTACTAATAGGATCTGAAAACTCACCCAAGGATCCAAATCGGCATCAAGCTACGCTTCCAAATTTTGACAAATTGTAGGAGACTTGGATTGGGTGAGGCAGCGCTAATTAACAAATTTCATGCAGGCCTATGTGATGATATAAAAGATTTGCTTCTTACGGTAGCTAATACTGATTCTCTTGATGATGCCGTAATGAAAGCCGTAAGATATAATAATCGACTCTTTGAACGAAAACAGAAACGCTGCTCTGACTTCGGTAGGAATTAGAACTAACCGCAACCTACTGACACCAATCAATCTCTAGGTCCAGAACTGATGCAAGTTGATTTTGCTTACTTTAAGAATTTATCTAAAGCAGAAAAAAATCGTTGACGCTCGAATAATTTATGACTGTATTGTGAAGGCTCAGGTCATTTAGTTAGAAATTGGCTGAAAAAACAAAATACTAACACTTATAGTAATAATAGAGGACAATATAGGATTGATATAACAGCCATAACCCAGAACGAGTCAGGAAAAGAGATGCCCTAGTCGCAATAAGGAGTTGTGGCTGGACGAAGTATACACAACTGTTCCTACAACCTTATTATCAGTTAAAACTATAGTTGGGGGTGAAATTCATTTTCAATTTTTTTAATTTCAACAATAATTTCAACAATAATTTCAACATTTTTAATATGTTTATAAATTAAATCTAAAACAATTATTGTATTTGATTTAGCTTAGTTTTAATTAATTTTTGACATAATTTAAATTAATTTTTATTATTGAAAAACTAATTTCACCAATTTCACCATCAAATAATTTCAACAATTTCAACAAAAACTTCTTATTATAAAGAGTAATTTCACCACTATCTATAGTTAAAACTACCGAGGCCCTCATTTTTCCAGTTTGGTTACAATTTTAGAATAGTACTAGTCTGTCAACCATGGCGTTAGTGAACTCAGGAGCATCATTCTGCTTCTTAGATACTTCCCTGATCCAAAAATATTCTATATCTATAGTTAAAAAACCCGTGCTTCTCTCAATAAAAGTGATTGATGAAAGAGAAGTCACGTCTGGAACTGTAATCCATGAGACGGAACCCCTGTACTTTTGGTTGCTAAATCACTATTAAACGATTTCTTACAACCTTATGCCATTCTCCTATTATAAGATTATCCTGGATATTCCTTGGCTAGTGAAGCACAATCCCAAAATCGACTGGCAACAATGATCCTTTACCTTTTCTAAAATTTCTCACACCAAGTACTTGACTGACCAACAGATCAAGGGGGCATTAACTTCAGAAAATAAGAGTCAAGATCGAATTTATCTAATACAAGTTTTTCTAGTACTATTAGCACTAGTGATACCACCGAAATTGATTTTTGAAAAAGGCCTATTTCGTCTTCATTAGAGAAAATTAAAATTTTTTATAAGAAAGAGCAAATAAAATTTATATAGATATGTTTCTTATAATTATGTTTATTCAAAAAAAGTATCAAATAATTTCATCTTTTAAGTAAAATAGGTCAAAACCAATTCGTCTTTAAATTTTAATTTCGTGTTTTAGAACCCGAAATGCTTTTGTCCTTATGTATAATCAGTACTGACACCCACTACTCAGAAAACTGTTCCTAGGAAGTACTGAGAATTTAGCGATGTGTTTAGCAAAAAAGAAGCAGATCGATTAATAAAAAAACAGACCTTATGACTGTACCATCGATTTGTTTCATGATGCCCAACCATCGTGGAGACCTATTTACAGGTTATCTGAACAAATTAAAGACGCTTAAGCAGTACATCAAAGAACATTTGGAGAAAGAATTTATTAAACATTAAAAATCGCTAGCAGGGTCATCTGTTCTGTTCATAAAAACAAAAGATAAGACATTACGTCTCTGTGTAGATTTTAGAGAATTAAACAAGATTACTATAAAAAATAGATACCTCCTACCTCTTATTTCAGAGTTGTTGGACCAGTTAGCTGGTGCTAAAATCTTCACAAAAATTGATCTTAGAGGTGCCTATAATTTGGTACGAATTCATCCAGGTGATGAGTGGAAAGCTGCTTTTCAACCTTGTTATGGCTATTTTGAGTATATGGTTATACCTTTCAGCTTAACCAATGCCCTGCAGTTTTTTAACACCTGATGAACAATGTATTCCGGAACTTCTTGGACTGATTCGTTGTTATTTATTCAGATGATATCTTGATTTATTTAGCTAATCAAGAGCAGCATGATCATTATGTAAAGCTCATCTTGGAACGACTGCAACAGTTTGGGCTATATGCTAAATTAGAGAAATGTGACTTTGACAAAAACAATGTTAATTTTTTAGGGTACAACATTACACCATATGAAATTCAAATGGATAAAGAGAAGGTAAAAGCTATCATTTCATGGCCAGTTCCAGAAACAATCAGGCATGTTTAGCAGTTTCTGGGCCTTGCAAATTATTACTGCTATTTTATAAAAAATGATCCCTAACTTGTTATACACTTAACAAACTTGACCCGTAAAGCTAATAAAGTCTTTTCTTGGACTCCTGCAGCACAATATGCCTTTGATTTGCTAAAAGCGGCTTTCACATCTCTGCCACTTCTAGTACATGTAGACCTTACGAAACCTTATCATCTGAAAACTAATGCTTCTGACTATGCCTTGGGGGCTGTATTATCTCAGTACCAGCTGATAACAAGCTACATCCCATTGTATACTTTTCAAAAAAATTATCCTTAGCTGAACTCAATTATAACATTTATGATAAAGAACTTTTAGCAATTGTTTCAGCCTTTAAGCACTGGTGCCAATATTTGAAAAGGGCCCAACAACAGATAAAGGTGTATTGTAATCACAAAAATCTTTAATATTTTGCTACTACAAAAACACTTAATTGTTGACAAGCCCATTGGGTTCTCCAACTTTCCTGACTATGACTTTAAGATAGTATTCCGACCTAAAAAGAACCAAGGCAAATCGGATGCATTATCCCATAGGCCCGATCACAACAAAGAAGAGGATGAGCCTATACCACAACTTCAAAGCATTTTATTTAAATTTACTTGTCTTAATGCCACTTACAGTACACCGCTTGATCATACATTAAAAGATTGTATATGCCATCAATTGAAAACAGACCCACTTGCCAAAGATGTATTGGCCCACCTTTACAACTTAAATTATAGAACGAAAAGGAACCATTCTAATTATTTTAAATTTTCTTTTCGTAATAGCTTGCTATGGTTATTATATGTTCCAGGGAATATAAAGAGGCTCAAATTGTTGCAATTGAGACATGACACTAAATTAGCAGGGCATTTTGGAATTGACAAAACAATAGTGGTGCTATCCCACGATTATTGGTGGCTATAGATATGAAAATTTGCAAAAGAATTTATTAAGACTTGTGATATTTACACTAGATCAAAAGCACCACAATATAAAAGCTCAGGACTTCTGTTACCCTTACCTGTTCTCTTTCGACAATAGCAATTAATTTCTATGGATTTTATTACAGATCTGCCCTCTTCTTCCGGGTATGATACTATCCTAGTAGTAGTTGACAGATTATCCAAAATAGCTTATTTCATAGCATGCAATAAAACTATTACAGCTAAACAAATTGCTTACCTGATTTTTTGGGAAATCATTCATCTTCATGGCATTCCAGAAGACATTGTCTCAGATCGTGGACCACAATTTGGCTCTAAGTCCTGGAAACATTTTTTCGAACTTCTCAGTACCAAGATCAACCTATTATTAGTATATTTCTTTCAAAATAGACTGCCAAAGTGAACGCACTAATCAGGTCTTAGAGCAATACCTAAGATGTACTATCAACTATCACCAGGATGATTGGGCAGAATTATTTACTTTTACAGAAATCGCTTATAATAATTCTTTGCATTCGTCCACTAAACTTACTCCATTTTTTGCAAATTATGGGTTTCACCTTCGCTTTGATATTCAAACAAGTAGTTACTCAACAGTACTCGCAGTGGAGGATAGAATCTCTAAGTTGAAGGAAATAATTACTACCTTGCATGAAAAATTATTGACCGCTCAAAGACACTATAAAAAAATAATGACAAATGCCACCAAGAATATCTTCACTATGCTAATACTGCTACATATAAAACTTTTTTTACTAAGCAAACTTCAAAAGTTCGATTAAGTTAAGTTGTTCAGTGCATCAAAATATACTTATAGCAAAAATTTGGTATCATTTGAACAACTTTTTATTAGTACGTTTTTCAATTTTTTCAAAACCGTCTACGCACTACCCCATGTTTTTTTATGTAATTTTTGGCCCAAAAAAGGTAACTTATTTTCGGGAATATACAGTAGCAATTTCTAGTATTACAACTTTGCTTTTTTTTTAGTTTTTTTTTGTTTTTTTTTCTATTATGTGTTTTAATAAATAGACTATTATTAGAAACACAGAAAAATTGGATCCAAATTTACTCAAGTAATTCAAATATCTAGATATTTTTATATACAGATAGATTTCTCTAAATGCAACCTCTCTAAATGTATATCTAAATAAAATTTCTTTAAATGCATAGCTTTTTTTTAGCCCAACTTAATATTACACTTATAGATTTTTATCTCTCTAAATGCATAACCTTTTTAAATGCATGTTTTTAAAAATTTTTACTATGTCCCAATGCTATGCATTTAGAGAGGTCTGACTGTAAATTCAAATTTTCAACCAGTTTTATAAAATTAAAAATTTAGAAATTAAAAATGTGATTATTAACCAATTAAACCCATCAAAATTTAATATTAGGCCATACAAACTAATAAAATTGGTTTTTATAACCCGGCCAGGTTGCTTTTTTTGAAAAGTTAAAAACTTTTGTTATAATAAAATTTTTTTTGAAAAAAAAAATTTATAAAAATTTTTATATTAAAAAAATTTTTAAATATAACATTTTTTGCCGGCCGGCTGGTCCTATTTGCTTGTCCCATGTTATAAGAACCAATTAATTTAATTTTTGTGGCCTTAATAATATTAATTTTTACTATAGTAAAAGTTATTCTAATTATTTTTAGCTATTGCTATTACCGTAAAGTCCCGAATATAAGCAACCCCCTAAGTCACCCATTTTAGCCAAATTTTTTCAAAGGGTTGCTTAAATTCGGGACTTTAAAATATTCAATTTTATTGGTCAATATACCTTATATATAAATGTCCAATAAAGTTTATAATAAATTTTATATATGTTTAACAGGGGTTGCTTATTTTATTTTCTTAGTATTTTGATCTCAAAATGAGGGGGTTGCTTATTTTCGGGGTTGCTTATATTCGGGACTTTACGCTCTATATACAGTCGATACTGTCTAAATGCATACTGTCTAATTGCATATACTCTCTAAATACATAAAAAATTTTGGTTTTTAACTATTGACACAAAAGTAGTTATTATATCTTAAATGCATATACTGTCTATATGCATAAAAAAGTCTTTAACAGATAGCATGCAATTAGACAGTATTGACTGTATTTTTAATTCACTAAGCCAAAACAATGTTATGCTTACTATATTTAGTCCTATCCCTTCATGTATTATGTAGGCAAATTTGCCTGCAAATTTTATTTTTTGTATAATTACTAAAAAATAAATATAACAAAGTCCTTTAAAAAATATTTAAATTAATTTAATTAATTTATATAATATTTTTGTAAAGTATTTATTACAAAATAAATGTTAATAATATTTTAATATTAATTAAAAATCAAAAACTCTTTCCAACTATCACTTGGTTCAAATTTCTGACAGAAGAAAAAACAAAAAGTTTCTTGTTGGAGAGTTGCCTATATGTTATGTATAGTAGGATAATGCAAAAATACGGTTTTTATAAAAGTCAATGGCTCTCTCTTCCGAAACTCTTTTTTATATTCGGCATGCAAGCTAGAATCATTTTTTTACAAGATAACTGGCAGGAGGTAGCGCCTTTGTGCGAAAAATTCTAGTAGAGATATAAACATAGTGTCTTCGTCAACAAAGTTTTTTGTGGTAAAACAGTGGTAAACAACAAGAAAATAAGTTTTATCTTTTTATACTTTCCTTCAAGTTTGTTTCAAGTGTCGTCTTTCGTCTTTTTGGATTTTTTGAAATTTTTGCCAAAAAGTGGGCATCCTAGCTTACCCTCCAAAAGATCAGTAGTGTTTAATCCTTCCAAATCGGATATGTGTCCCCAGACCAGAACCGGCGCCGTTACGAGTGAGTTTGGTTACCAAATAAACAATGAATGACGTGTTATGGAATCTTGGAGAGCACATGAAGAATTTCTTGCTTGGTTACAGAGTTCGAGATATAGTTTTCTTTTGTTCTTTTATGTACATATAACACTTTGGTAGATATGGTCTATACTGTGTTATATAATTTTTATAGTCTAGTATGATATAGGCTTAATAACACCTTTATAGTCTATTTTTCTTGGCTTTTTCTTTGGTTTTTCTTTTTTGTTTGGTTTTTCTTGAATGTATAATTTTGGTTTTTGGTTAATTTTGTTGGGTATTTAGTTTTGTTCCTCTATTTTAATCTTCTCTTTTTTTATTCTTCTTTATGAGAAGCTTGGAGAAAGAGTTTTTGAAGAAGTAGGTTATGAACATAGTTGGTTTGTAACTATAGCTAATGAATTTATTTTTTGGCTTATATGCGGCAAGTTGCATTTGGGCGCAAATAAATTTTTGTAGTCGGATGAAGTTGAAGTCTGTTGATTGTCAATGTATTAAAAAGAAATTTTTAGTAATAATAAATCTATAAGAATTCGGCAAGACTGCCACAAGTCCTAAAAAAAAATATATATATATATTAATTAAAAATTTGTATATTAAGAATTAATATTAAAAATAATATAATATTTAATAATAAATAACTTTTGATTTACTGGCCTATTTTCAATAATTTTACTACCAAAATTACTAGCTCAATAAGACAATTCTAACAGCCTAAAATTGTTAAAATTCAATCACAGAATTCTATAATTATTAAGGTTTTATGCTATTTTTATATTTAAATTTGGTCAAATTAAGTTTAAAATATTTATAATAACACAAAATCTTACTTAATGCAAGATTTTATAATCAGATTTTAATGATTTTTAGCTTGTTAGAATTATCTTTTTAAGCTGGTCATTTTGGTAGTAAAATTATTCAAAATGGGCTAGTAAATCAAAAATTGTTTATTATTAAATATTATACTATTTTAATAAAAATTAATAATTGTATAATTTAATTTTTTAAAAAAACTATCTATTAAAATTATCTCAAATTTTTATGTTATTAAAAAAGATATTTTTTTATTTATAATAAAAATTTTAATAAATTTTAATAACTAGTTCTTAAAAATTTATTGAAACTTTATTAAATTTTAGACAATTTTTATTTGAATACTAGGTATATTAACACTTAGTTACACAAAACAAATATAAAGCCAATTAAAATATTGAATTTAATGCACTTTATAGATCATATGCAGATTATTTTTTGTACAACAAAAATAAAGCAAAAAACAAAAAATTAATAATATCTTGAAATTTTGTCTATAAAATCCTCTTTGGGGCTCTAATAAAAAAATTTCTCATGAAAATTTGGTATAAAAAATGCACCTATCCTATTCCAGACCTTAATCCTAACCCTAATATTAGTAAAAATTTTATTATTTTATTGTTTATTTGATAAAAATTATTTTATTTACATGTTATACAAAACACTCGTGTTTAATACACTAGGTGTTAAATTAGTTTTTTTTAAATTTATTATAAAATAAATAGTAATATTTTTAAAAGTAATTAGTAAATATTTATAAAATAGGTTTAATCTTTTTTTTTAATATATTTATTATTTTTTTTATATTAATTAAAGCTTAAAATTAAAAATATTAATAATATTAAAGGGTTATATATAGTTAAAAATTTTTTTAAAGACTTCTGGGTTGATAGTATAGCGGTTATGCTTTGAAGTTGTAAATCGCAAGATTGCAGGTTCAAGTTTGCTTAGCAGTAATTTGGATTGATAGTCTAAACTCCGATTTGGAATAACCAAAGTCACAAAACGTAGTGAGAGGTTACAAATACTTCATGAACTTGTAGCACTGCATTTTTAGTTATAGACAGGATGCTAATACCAATGGTTACCTTAATAAGAAGGTAGAAATTACTATCCCTGAGTAAGAGTCGAACAAAGCTGGTAACCCTTAGCTATGAGCAGGTAAAGCTGTCAGGGTTGTCATACTAGTTATAGAAAAAGATATTAGGAACTAAGACACCGCAGGAATGAGGGACCCGGACATCGCAGGTGCTTAATAGTAATGCTCTGACTAGAGGTCTGACTTGGTCAAACAATAAGTATTCGAATATTCATTCATTCAATATTTTATTATTCGAATATTCGTTCAAAAATTTTAAACGATATTTGAATATTCACTGAATATTTATTGAATATTAAATATATTGCAATTTTAAAAAATTATATAACTATCTCACTTAAATTAGCTATATATATAGCCGCGTCTACATATAGCCAGTTACACAATCTGCAAATTAAACAATCACGCAATTATAATAAGTTTTTTTTATTAAACAAACTTTAAGTCAGTTTTATACAATGAATTACTATATAACAAATACTATTAAATCATTATCACTTAAGCGAATACTAACTACTTTAACTACACTAAGACGATACCAAACAACATTAAAAGAACTAAACCACACCAGTGGCATGACGAAATGAGAGGCAAAGACTACACAACCTGAACGAACATAGAACCAATGCCCAGGAAGAAGCAAAGAATATAAGAAAAAATCAACACGCTAAAAAAACAATCCATACTTCACAAAATACCAAAATGAAGAAATCATACGGCCCCAAAGAAGTTCAAAAAATATAACTATACTAAAACAAGACCAAAGAGCATCGAAAGAACTAACCCACACTAGTGGTACAACGAAGTGAAAGCAAAGACTACACAACTCGAACAAACATAGGACCAATGCCCAGAAAGAAGCAAAAAAACACCTTTAACAAACTAGAAAAAAATGTGTTAGAACAGTTCACAAACCAGAAGACATAAACAACGAATAAATGAAATAATATGCTCTGAAAAACCCAAACCCATACTAACCCAACTAACAAACTACTCTAAAACTAAATACTCTAACTCTAACTGCTAACTAAATAAATCCACTTGTCCTAACCTCTAACTAAATAATACACCCTAACCCTAAACCTAATACCAACCAACTTCAAAGCACCCAACAAATACGTTTTGTGACCACACAAACAAAGTCAAAATGATGCTAATACAATATAACGAAGTTATATTGTGGCAAACATACAATGAAATTCACGTCTAAGCAACAACGCCATAAACACAGCACATCGACGAAATCACACCAACAAAACGAAAACGAAATTCACACCATCACTGAAAGTATGGTGCAAGAGACAGCAAAGTTAGTAACACAAAGCATGCGGTAAAGCAAACACCAGGCAAGCAACAAAAGTTACAGAAATACCAAAATAGTAGCACCACAACAACAACATCAAGATGACAATACCAAGACAATGACACCAAAATAATGACACCAAAACGACAACACCGAAGCAACAACACTGAAGCAACAATGACACCAAAGTGACAACACAAGGCGACACCTGCAACGACAATACAAAACACGACAAGCAATTAGTTAGATATGTATAACTGAAAAACAGAAAAAGTGATTATTAATAAAAAAAAGAAAAAGTGATCGATGATGATCATCAATATCAAAAAATACTTATGTATCAATTTGTGTAACTGGCTACTATAGCCGGCGGCTACATATATATTTTTTAAATATTCGAATATTCATTCAGTGAAAAATTATATATTCAAATATTAAATATTCAGTGAATATTCAGTGAATATTATTCATCGAGTCAGACCTCTAGCTCTGACCCCAAGTATTGGCCACGGTCATAGCGTAAATAAACTGGTATCTGTCTGGGTAATAATGATATGGCAGGAGGGAATAATAAAAAAAAATTTTTTTTTTACTTTATACATAATGCTTCAATTTTCTTTTATTGTTTAAAAATTACATAGTCAATATAACTTGTAATAAATATTTTGGATAGTAGATTATTTTGGATTGTCTCTTAACAGTGAATATTAATATTCGTGTAAAGCCACCGTGTGATTTTTTTGTTACATTTTCAAAAATTACATGTGTACTTTAAAGTGTATAAATAAGTTACCCGGCAATTAACATCAGCCAATCTTGTTCTAACGGAAAACAGATTTTCGGCGAAGATTGATTTTTTTGATAATTTGACCTAGCTTATTGAAATTAATATTGACTAAAAATTATCCAAATTTATCCAAATATTTGCGATTTTCAAAATAAAATTTTGCGAATAATAAAAATAATTTTTCTTTGTCTCGACTAAAGCTGCTAACATAGAATATATTGACATATTGACGTCACTACATAAATTTTATGACGTTATGACATAAGAGTGACGTACTACCTTTGGCCAACTCTCCCTACAGGTTACACTGACCAGTACTCTTGACTTAACACCCAAAAACCCTGTACTAGGTCGAATTATCACTAATACCAGATAGGTGGGAGGGTCATACAACCAGAACCAAAGTCGGGTTAGCAGATAAGACAGAATTGGCTATTTCCATTCCCACATATTAACTAATATACTATGACTCAACAACCTCATACTTAATCATACTAAACATTGATCGGATTTTAATAGCTGAAATTACTTCATGTTTTCGTTCGATGAACCGATCGAACATGTGATCGTAATCGGGCCTATCACATGTTCAATCGGGTAGTGAATTAGAAACAAAAGCTGCCTCGATACTTAAGTATTTACATGAGAATATATACTTAGGGCGTAATATATACGTAATAATTATTTTGAAAATAATATCCCATTTAAAAGCCAGTGTATTATTAAGCAAATTTTATGAGTAATTTCGTCATCTCGTTACTTGCTTTTAATATTTTTATAACGAAATAAGTTACATTTTTAATAATAATAAGCAATGCCGTAACATATAACTAAAATTTAATTTCATAGTATCCCTATTTAATTTCAATATGTTAAATATTATGCAAAATTTTATTCTAATTTTTACTAGTTAATCATAATTTTAGTAATATTACATTATAAATGACTATTCTGTTTAATAGTTGTGAATGATTGTTTTTGGTTTGTTCAATATTCTTTAGAATTCATATATCTCCAACTTCATTATTTGGATACTATCGACTTTGTCCGGTGCTATCAGCCTGTTCAGAACTTATAATTTGTTCATTATCTTCGACATGTTCATGGCTCTCTATCTCAATAACCTCAGATGTTTGTTCACTTAATTTTGCTTTCTCTTCTTTAATCTTGTTAGCTGCTGCTTGCGTAAACACATGCTATATTTAAAATATGTATATATTACGAACATTAAAACAACAATAAATCAATAAATAATAATAATAAATAAACAAAACAAAACAAAACAAAACAAATAAAATAAATAGATTATATGTTGCATAAGAAATACCTTTGCATAAGTGTCTATATCATACTTGAAAGGTTTTTCTCCAAAATTAGCTTCAATACGTTCATTTGGACTTATCATTCCACCTATTGGATACATTTCTCCTTCAAATATGGCCCTTGACGCTATACCTATTATTATTATTATTATTATTATTATTTTTGACAAAATTATTAATTAACTCTATTTAGCAAAATTAAATCTTATGTTCAAAGTAATAAACAACTCAATATACCTAAATTAACTCCATTTTTTGTAAAAAATATACTTTTATCAAAATAATTTATTCCACAACCAACAGTATCTCCGGTTGTGTATAAGGGACCATACTTGTCACCACGACCACTTTGTAGGTAAAGTAATCCGTCATCACCATGATATCCTATTGATTCTTGTTCCCATCCTAATGAAATTAAGATACACAGAAGGATGTCTTAATATTTCACTTTGACGAAGTAGTCAATCTCATTTTTAGATAGTGCACTAATGTCTTACCTGGCATCCGATCAAGAGGAATATGTCCTTTGGTAAGTCCTATTCCAATACATCTAGAAAAATTTGAAAACTTATATCAACATGTGAATCAATACATAAGCAATTTCAAAAAAAGTTATACTTCTGCGACATACCCACGCTCTCCCTTATCAATAACTTTGATCTCAAAATAATATAATCCAACTGCTGGAAGAACGGGAAAATCCGTTCGGATCGAAGATGCATCTATCCAATTCCTTCCTGGCCCTTTTTTCAATAAGGAAAAAAACACAGAAAAAAACAACCAAGTTAAAACCACAATTTTGAATATTATCTATAAATATAAATACATTAATCAACTAATTTCTTTATTCTTGTGTACCAATATATTCAAGACTAACGCCATCTTCCAAAACTGAAACATATGGAGCCCGATCATGAGAATTCCAACGAGTAGGTAACGGTATAGAAGTTACTGATCTCTTATTTAGCAGGGAAATTGGACTATCGCGCAAATATGAAGGAATAAAATCTCGTGGTGGAGCCATTTTTTGTTTCTCTTTTTTCTTTTTTTTTTTGTGAGTAGTTAATTTTAGAAGTTAACATAATTTCAGGCATTTATATATATGTGTTATTGCGCTTGAATAAAAGGGCAATTTGAAGTTACACCGTTTCGGTTTGTGAAACTCAACTACCACAATCGATGTACGTATGTACTGTACGTACGTAATTACATAGCATATTTCAATTTAGTTTAAATGTAGAGTAGAACATAATAGTTTTATTGTTAAAGTTATCAAATTTGGAAATATACAATGCCACCATTCCAGGCCAAATTCTCATTATAATGAAGTGATCGTACTATTAATAAAAATTTTTCATTATGTTGAGAGGTTTTTATATAATTCGTTTTGAGATGTATCGAGATATAATCAGTATCGGCAAAACTACTGAACTCGAGTTGAACCGGAATTTTTTTAGAAATTGCCATCTTAAGAAGAAGTTATCTTAAAAAACTTTTACTATAGTCATCATTCTGAGATATTTAGTCATTATGATCGGTTATACGTTGACCCAATATTTCATGTAAACCGAATATATATCAGATATCGATACATTTGTAAAGTAATTATTGCGCTTTACAAAATTGGGTGACCCCTATGATTGCGATTGCGACTGCGATTGTTAAAGTTGACCAATTTCCAATTTATCATAAAATCTGACTTTGTGTTGACCCAACACAAACACAGATTTATGACAAATTGGCCAGCTTAGCAATCGGCAATTACAGGATTAGAATACTCTGATAAAAATTAGGGGTAGTTGCGCAACGCGTGACGTAGCGCAGGACCAGTACGATCGCACACAACAAGCTCAAAATTCATGTTCAAGCAGTCTCTTTAAGCTCATAACAAAAGATAAAATAATTTACATTTATTAGCTGTCAACAAATCCAATTTTTGCCAACCCTTACTTGGTCTAAGGAAAAATTAGTGATACAAATCGATGAAAATTTTTCAATCGATTAGTTTATAGATCATTTTATCTAACTAATCGATTAATCGATTTTATTCAACTAATCGATTAGTTGGCGATTAATCGACTAATCGATTAATCGATTAGTTGATTAATCGATTTATCAATCGATTAATTGAATAAATAATAAACGAAACTTGGTAAAATACACGTAAGGCAGCAACTGAAAACAGCCGGGTTGACATTCTTATATGATCAGTTGATTAAACGACCAATTGACTAATCGATTAATTAGTCGATTGATCGATTAGTTGGCCAATCGATTAATCAATTAGTCGACTAATCGATTAATCGATTAAGTTGGGTCTGTAAAATTCAAATCGATTAGTTGTCAACTTTACAACCAATCGATTTAATTCGATTTTCGATTTTTATCACTAGAAAAAACTCCCCGGCTAAATTAGAAAATAAAAATTAAAAGTAGTTTGTTATTTTGAACGCGTCAATTATAACACTTTTCATTATTATTGCTCGGATGAGGTATGTTATCAATCACAAGCTCTATGTTAAAATAATTAACCATTCATACTTTATAACAAATTGCATACTAAATAACTTTTGCATGGGAAAATGTATCCAAGAAAAATTGAAGTGAAACGAGAATTGCTATATAGCATTATGTACAGTAGCATGCGAACGTGCACTATAATCGCTGTGGAGCCTAATCACTAAACAAGAAGTCCTTGCACCATCATTGTAAATGTGGATATCACAGCCAATCACCAAAAGAAAGGCTCTTGCAACATTATTGCCATGGAACGTCCTTTCGCTGCTGTTATCGTAAAGCCTAAGTTCAGGCATGAGGCACTGCTTTGCTCAAAGCCTAATCACCAAATGAAAGGTCCTTGCATATGACCATCGTTGAGGCTAGAGGTGCAGGAAGATTTCCATAACTTGCCGTAAGTTACGGCACCTCTATTTGACCCAACCACCAAACAAACAGTCCTTGCACTGCAATTACAACTGCAGAGCAAACAAGAGGTCCTTGCAGCTGCGGTGTCTAGCCATCAAATAAGAGACCCTTGCATTGCCTGCAACGGTCGTGCAGGGGTGTAATTTCGAATTTTGGGCAGAATTAAGCTTAATTCTGGCCAAATTTCGAAATTACACCCTGCACGTTATTTCGCGAAAATACAACATTACCCTTAGTTTAAGAGTCACTGGAAGATAGAGCCAGTCTTCATTTCAAGACGAGCGATAGTGAAAAGAAAGATAACCTCCTGTAATTCGATTTCAACAATTATAACATTAACCAGAAAATATCTCCATTTAACGAGATACAATAAGGATCATGGAATAAAAAACCGTAAAAGTTGAAATGACAGATTGATTATCTAATTCCGTAAAGTCATCCAATCTTGCATAACGGTCCCGATGTCTGAAAACTTTAACGCTTTTTTATGAATAAATCTAATCTAACGGTCTACATTTCACCGATAATCATTTTAAAGACACTCATTTCACCGACAAATTTATTTTACAGACGATTAATTTACGGATAAATTCATTTCGTAAATTGCATATTTCACACGTAAACAACTATAAAAATATAAACGGATAAAATTTAGTGAAAACCTTCAATAAACTGATAAAACTTTATTTGCGATAAAATTAGTCAACTGTAAAAAATTTATTTGAACATTGTTTCGCATTTAACATTACTGTGTAATTCTTTTTAAAGCTAATTATTATCATTCTCAACCCCTAAGACCCCATCAATATTCGATGTTTTAAAGTTTATATTTCCTCCACGACTTTTGCTTGATGTAGGTTTAGATTGTGGTTTAAAGTTTCCACAATATGATTCTGTGTTATTAAAATTAAAAAAGATATGTATGGTCGATATCGATATGTTTTGAGATTACAAAAAAAGAAATGGGCATATTTTGATTCATAATAGAAGACGCTTCGTCGAATATGTTATTTGTATTTGTATTAAATATACTGTATTAGCTTCCGAAAATAAATAAACCGGTCATGATCATATTTCTGCTCAATGCCGACCACTAGAATCAGTTTTTTTTTTTTTTAATTGAAGAAACTGAACAATTGAATTATTATCGATATTGTTTTTGACATATTTGAAATAATTGAAATAATTAAGAATGGTTAACCAATAAAGATACGTACAGGCAGATCAAGCCCAAGTTCCAAAAAAAAAAAAAAAAAGTTCAACTGTTTGTTTGATGTAATACAGAATAGCAGTAGTTCATTTATTGTCGCGGCTGAAGCTGGAAATGGCTGAAGCTGGGGATTAAGGACCTCGATTTAAAAACATAAATTCTACCAAAATCCATTTATACTCTTTTATTATCAAACTAAACCCTAACCTAACCGTAAAAAAAAAGCTAAGAAATGCAACCCAAAAATTTTAGAAAATTTTATATTAAAATAATTAACATTTCCAGCTTCAGCCGCGACAATTATTTTTAATTACTATAATTTAACTAACTATACTATAGTTAGTTATCGTTATATAGTTGACCCTCCCAAAAATCGGTGGTTAGGCTTAATGAATCCGGGTTGGGCTCAAAAGAACCCAAAATGGACTCATTTAAACCCGGGCTGGGTTCAAATGAACCCGGGTTGACTCATTTGATCCCAGGCTGGGCTTATTCGAACCGAAATGGGCTTATGTGAACCTGGGATGGTCAAACGAACTTGGAATAGGTTCATTTGGTTCAAATGGACCCAGAATGAACTCATTTGAACCGGAATTGGGTCCAAATGGACCGAAATGAGTACCGATCTTACATATTTAGAACATCAGAAACCGATAAAGACTATCGGATATCAGAAATGGCAGGTTATAAGAAATTACTTTAATGGAACAATTTTTGACCGATTATAGCAGGTTATCAGTTTTGACGGGATCGGTTTTGAGATGGTCAACTGTAACTAGTTTGTTATTTAAAACATAGTGTCGATAAAACCATTAATCGTAATCACAATCAGCAAAGTTCAATAATAAATACTTTGGTACATGCGTATTTTATATTTAAGTATTAACCTGACAATGTTTGTACGTACAATACAAAGTTTTAGAATTTTAATTACCTTACGCCTACATTTAAACTTATGCATTTCTTATTAAACCTCACATTTCCGAATGTTTAATAAAGAATGCACGAGTTCTGCAAAAACCCGTTAGGATTTTAGGGGGTAGGTCCCAACGCCAAATCAGAAGATTCGGCTCGATTAAGAGTTAAGAAGCGAAGGAGGATATTTCTTGCCGCATTGATGTCTCTGTCCATCTCTATTTGACACTGAGGACACTTAAAAGTTTTGTTTGATCCTAGTTTTTTGTAAAGATTTCCACAATTTCCGCAAGTCTTTGAAGTGTAATTTTCATCACAAATTATAACTTTACACCAAGGGTATTCCCTTGTCTTGTTAATTAAACTTTGCTTAAAACGATAATGAGACCATCCCAGCATTGCCCTTGCTGTCTTGCTTCTTATTCGTCGACAATCCACTTTGTGAATTTTTTATGTACTTCATCAATGAGATTTCGAATCTTTTTTCTAATTCTTCTTGCTGCTCTCTTTAACCTGTAACGTTTTTTATGCCGAACTTCTTTTTGTGACCACTTGCTTTGTAATTTATCAAGAGCATGACAGAGACGATAAATTCTTCCAATGTCATTTTTTCCCCATTCAACTGCGAGTCCAGAAGGAGAATAACCAGTTGAAAATGTTCTAACTCCTGGGTTTAATGAAAGTATTCTTTCTTCAATACTTGTCCACTGAGGGGCTTGGTTTTCGGTTTTCACTCCTAATTTCAAGTGACATAGGTAGGCATAGAAAAAATTCTCCTAATCTAGTTTTTTGAAGACGACAATCGTATTTTAACTCATCAGGCAATAATTCTGCTCCTCGAATTGGTTCTTTGCCAAAAAATTTAGGATAAAAAACTCCAGCTTTCACCCAATGTTTAGAATGAATGGCAATTGATTCAGATTCATCCTTTTTGCTTCGGTACTTGATCTTGAATTCTTTCTTATGAGCTGCAAAGTTGGTCTTGTATGCTTTAAGCAAATCGTTCATTCCTTCATCTCGAATATCATAAGGGGTCTCTAAAACCCACTTATTTTCATTTGAAAATTTTCATTATTTACACACTTGGCCCTTAGGGCTTTCTTGTTTTGGTGAATCCCATCTTTTTCTACAGCTGATAATGCTTGATTATAGGTCCACCTAGTTGCACCAAACCATTTTATTAATGTTTCTTTCTTCTTCTGAGATGGGAAGATTTTTATTCTTTTTGCTTTTCCTGCTGGTTCTTTTTTACTTGTCTTTGGTCTTTTTTTCTTAGGCTCACTCTCATCTTTTATTTTTTTTTTTGAATTCATTCTATTATTTCTTGCGATGGTGCAGTCACAGAATGTGAAGCTGCCTGCGAGTCATCTTGTTGAGCCTTACACTTCAACGCTTTGACTGAAAACCACGAGTTTTGTGCTAATCTTATCAAAGGTGAATTCAAGGTGTTCAAGTTTGTAGCTACCGTTATGTGTAATGTCAACTTCTGAGATATTTCTTTCGTAAATTCGTTCCAATAAGGTTTTAAATGTTTTTAAGGTTTGTATACTTTGTCTTAACAAACTTTGAATTGATTGCTTGAGATTTTTGTGAGACATTTTCGCTTTTTATTATAAGAATCACTCAACATTGTGGATTAAAAGTATATAGTTTCCAATACCCAAATGTTCCTCGCTTTTAACTAACATACACAGAGATATTTAGGTAGGCTTTCAAACACGCGATCAACCAATTAAATCAGATTAACGGTACGGCGCGGACTCCCTCCTCAAAATTATATGGTTGAATGTAAAATACCCGGCGGGTATATCCTAAGTAAAAAATATTTTCATATGAAAAAATCACTTAGTATAGTACCCGGGTACTAATTTGGATTTTGCCCATGGAATGTATCGTATGGATACTATGTTTATATATTAATTGACATTGCTACGTTATCACGGATATCACGGGTGTAAATACAAGTATTTCAGCATTTGCCAAAATCAATTTTCTTTTCATAGTAACCGAATTAATATATTTATTTTGTGGAATTCATATAAATAGGCGAAATTTTTTAATATTGTAAAATAAAAATTTAGACATCCATATAGTATGTATGATGATAAAAAATGTCACGTGAAGATTCACACGATATCAATTTTTTTTTTTTTTACATTTCAGGAAAATCTCAAGCTGCTATGAATTCTTCCAAGAAAAAAATTCCAAATGATGATAACATTACGACTAGTCCTAAAAAAACTTCACAGAAGCTAAAGAACAAAGATGATTTAAATCCATCTATTAAATCAATAGGCAATAAAGATGGTAAAGTAAAAGACGAGATTGATGAAATATTTTCAATGGTGAAAAGTAAAGTAATTACTCCTACAACTTTACCTCCCTCTTTAATGAAGAATACGACTTTATCAACCGTTGTTGATCCTTCAATTAAAGAAAAGGAAGAATATTTAAATACTAAAGATTTTGAATTCAAAGTTCCAGCTATACCAGATAAATCAAAAAAAAGAAAATTACAAGAAAATGATTTAAAAATCGATCCTTCATCTTCACATACCTCTTCGACTTCATTAACTGAGACTGATTCTTCGAAGAAAGAATTTATATTTAAAGTTCCTGCTATACCTGATAAATCAAGAAATAAAAAATTACGAGAAAACGATACGGACGGATTTAGTGACTCGAGAGGCACAAAGAGTCGTATGTACTTTATTTCTGTCACACATTAATAATACAACTTAAAATATCATAAAATATCAACGTTAACTGTACTAAAATAATATATTTTCGATACAAAAAGGAAAAACAACGGAAGATGGTCTTGCTGTTTATGATATTAACGAGTTAAATATTGGTAATGGTGGAGGTATGATTATTTATATAATTATCATTATTTTATACTTGCAGAACATCAACATTTTTTTTTATTTTTATAGATACACCGTTATGCCCATTTGATTGTGACTGTTGTGAGTATTGTTATTAAACATATCCTCCATAATTTTATCTAATATATTTAAAAACGAACTGATTAATATTAATTTTTAACATAGGTTTTTGATATAATATAATATCAGAAATATATATTTTTATTTAATTGTTCAAAATGAAACTTTTTTTTTATTAAGTAAAATTTTACATATATAATAATTCTATATCAAAATAAGTATTACATAAATAATACTATTGTTCAATGTCAAAATATATAATGTATCATAAAATTCATAGTAATACATTTTTAAGCGGAATATAATGCGTCTAAAAATCCACTAGCAATGTCATTAACAATACTTTTATCGGGTAGAGCAGTTGCCAATCCATAAATAGCTGCACTACCATTAGTCGACCTTTCTGGATTTGATTTAACCTCATCGATACAATCCTTTAAATCCATTAGAAATTGATCTGCAGATAGTACTGTTAACATTGTACACGCGATATGAACCGCTGGTGGATTTTGTAATGTATTAAGATTCCATCCTTTTTTCACCATTTTATCATTTATGTCATAAATGTTGAGGGTTTTTGAACCAAATGCTACCACAGATGCTTTGGGTTTTCCACATACAAATAAATCGTCCATCTTACGAATACTGAATTGAGAGAATATGTTAATTTAATAATTCTATATTGAAATTATCAATCACATTGAAACATACCCAGCTTCAATCTTTTTTCTACATCCTACTATCTCCTTTGTTGATTTGATATATCCGTCTCTACCCATCTTCATCAAAGCTGTCCAACACGCGGCAAGGATTGCTCCAGAACTATATAATCAAAAGAAACGACGTGAATATCGATACAATAGGATTGCAAATAGACTACGAAAATAACCGGTTACCGTGAACCCGCCATTGAAGGAGATGCATAAATCCCACCCGCCCAATCAGGTGCAAAGAAATACTGATATTTACGCAAAGCCTTTGTGCGATACATAATTACTGAAGAACCTTTTGGTGCAAATCCGTACTATTAAATTCAATAACAAAATATAAAATAAATGAATAAAATGAACCTTAATTTGCATTATAAGTCGAGGTATTATGGCGAGTTAACAATATTTTGATCGTATCATATAATCTATTAGTCGAAGTCGAATAATTTTAGTATTGATTGATTCATCTCATTAAACCGAATCAAATACCAAAACCATTCAATTCCGGTTATTAAATTTAAAGATATTCGAATTTAGGAGTTTCATTA
The DNA here is from genome assembly GCA_003550325.1 of Gigaspora rosea. NCBI lineage: Eukaryota > Fungi > Glomeromycota > Glomeromycetes > Diversisporales > Gigasporaceae > Gigaspora > Gigaspora rosea. The sequence goes on along the minus strand of QKWP01000462.1, from coordinate 133,993 downwards.
ATAATGATTGGTTTTTTTTTGCATTAAAAGATATTGTGGCGAATCGTTGATATTTCGTGACCCCCATGATCAGAATTCAACGACTTTTATACCATTCAATTCTTCTCAAATGAGAGGAATCTAATGATATAAAAATCATTGGATTCCTCTGATCATGGGGCCATGAGATAGCAACGATTCGCCACAATGCCATTTTACTATAGTAGATTCTATATATCTAAATGATTTAATCATGAATATCTCATGATCAGTGATCCAAATTGGACCGCCCACTGAGTCACAAAGTTGATTATATGTTATATGTTAACGAATATAAAAAAAAATGCATGAAATTTCAATATTTCATGGCTTAGCGGTCTGGATAGAATAAAATTTTTAAAATTTGATTCCTCTCGATGAGAGGATTCGAATGACATTCAATTCCGATCACAGGATCACGAGATATCACGATTAGCCACAATACCTAATTCGTAATAATACCCCTATCTCCTTATGTAAAAGCTTCATACCTTATGTGTATCGCATGAAATAGAAGTAACCCCCTTGACTCTGAAATCAAAGGGTTGAGTAGGAAATCCTGCATCCTCTAAAAACGGTACTATGAAACTGCCCAAACAACAATCAACATGCATGCCAATATTATATTTATCAGCAATTTCTGCTAGAGTAGGAATATCATCAATAATACCGTGAGGATAGTTTGGTGCGGATCCTGCAATCTATAATTATATTAAATTTATTAATAATAAACTTGTAATAATATATATTTTTAATTTATTATTCCTACCATAATTGTATTTTTGTTGATTGCTCTTCTCACAGCCTTAGTATCAACTCTGAGTGTGACAGGGTCAAGTGGGACATGAATAAGCTTGATGTTCAAATAACCTGCAGCTTTATCAAAAGCTGCGTGAATAGTATCCGGTAAAACCCTAATATTCATTCATTTATATTAAGTAATCACAATCAAATAATTATGAAAGATATAATCAAAAAAAAAAAAAAATACTACATTTCCGGTTCTGTTATTCCTTTTTCGTTTTTCGCCCAGTCTCGGTAAGCCTTGCATGCCATAATTATACTTTCAGTACCACCAGAAGTAGTTGTGCCACCTGCATCACTTGGAGCATTATATAAATTTAAGACCATAGCAACAATTTCTGCATCCATCTTACGTACTCCAGGGAATACATCAGGATGCAAAGGATTGCTTACAGAGAACATGGCATATGCTTCAGATGTCAACTTTGAAAATTCATGGTTACCATAATAGATACCACCAGACACACGACCTTCTTCCCAATTTATACTTTGCATAGATTGGTATCTGTAATATAAAAATTTTTGTTGATCTGTCATTGATATAAAAATAAAAAACGATATAACAAACACACATGAATGTTTGCATTTATTTTAAAAAGAACAAACCTCATTAATTCCTCCTTAAGTTTTTGCTCATCAAATCCAACATCGGGTAAGGCAAGATAACGTGGCCCATCTTTTGGAGCAATTTTTTCTTCAAGTTCCCTAATGGTTTTATCGAGATTGCCTTGAATTTTACCTTTCGCAATCGGAGCATTTACAACGATTTTTAATAAGGTGCCACCAATAATCTTATAAAAGTCACCAAGGGTACGACGGACTCCTTGAACTGCAAGCTTATTTAAAAGAAGTCTACCATAGCGATATATTACTAAAACGAATATAAAGTTTTTAAGATTTGATAGTCGAGGAGAATTAAAGGATTCTATAACAGGCCGTAAAAATGAAAGCTTCGTAGAAGCGGATTGTAGAGCAGTTTGTAGAGAAGTTTGGGTGGACATTGTAGATTGAAAAAAAAAGGAATAAAGACTGATCGTAATATTTATAAGGATTTTTGCATGCTGTGTAACCACTCAATTTTATTCAATTTTAGTGATCACCTTTTGAATTTAATTTGCTCACGCCTGCAACTCTATAATAGATAACAGTCAAATTTCATAAATGCTATTAGTGCACTTTTCTCGCACACATTATATTGATCAAAATTTTAAATCCCGTGATAATATATTACATTTTAGAATTTTTAGAATACTCATTACCATTATCATGCGTTATAATTAAATGTATATGATTGGTCGATCTTCACATGTAGGGTATAGAAAGAATTTTCACAGGCACATGAAATCTTGACACGTCTGAAATCACCAGGTTATGTCGATCATTAAAGAGTGTAAACTTTAGGATATGGCGCAGGCTTTATTTATTTAACCGTAGGAATCTATTTACGGGATATTTTTTTCTTTTCAGGATCACCGGGTCTAATGTCATAAAGATCTTTTAATAGAGAGCATAATGGGTTAGTCACATTTTTCTTAATTTTTTTCAATGAAAACATAATGAAGTTTATGATGTCATTAATTTCTTGGCAGAATGTAGAAAAGTTAAAAAATCTCCAAATTGCCTTTAAAACTTTGTGCATTATTCTATCGATCAAAAATTTACTATTTCCACAAGTATGATACTGTACAAGAAGCTTCTTTTTTGATGAGCCATTTCAAATTAAATCAAATTAGTATTAGCAGCGTTAGGTGATGAATGCGAAAGTGGCACATATATGGATTGATAATACTACATACAGGTGAATCGATATTGTCCGCTGCGTCTTATAAATAGAAATATCGGGAATGATGTTTTAAGGAAGTAAAATGAAAGTGGGATGATTTACAACCATATTCAATAATGTGTTCGCGATTTCTTGCTGGTACGATCTGTAGATCTTTTCTTTTAGTGATATGCAACGCACTTTCCCGAAGAACACTTACTTCACCGACAGCAATTTACCTGGCATCACATAGGGTTAGGGTTAGTAATTTTATTAGATGTGGGTACAACGTACGTATATATTATTGTTATTGGTAAATTATTACCTTGCTTGATGTCAGATAAATGGCCTATCTTGGGAATGACCATCGGGGAAAATTAATGGTTATGGTAAGAACTGTAAATTGCAATGTCGCATTGCTATATTGCTGAAACGTCATAATATTGAAATATCATAATGAAACTTTGGATAAAAGATTAAGGTGTATTATTTCTAAACATCTACGCATTAAAGCTTTATGTTAGCACTAGTCAAAAAAATTTTCGTTTTAATTTTTATAAACTTATAAAATTAATATTGAACAGTATAAAAAATTTTTTATTAAAATCTTTATTTAAAATTTAAAAATGGGGTATGGAAATAGCAAGAATAGTAAGGCGAAGGAAGGGTTGCTAAGGAACCTAATAGAGCAATAGGAAACCCTAATAGAAATAGTATGTAGATTGTAAAATAATTGTATTAATGTAGTTAAAGTAAATAGAGTACGAAAACTACATGTTTTTGAAAATTGCATATTTGGCTATAATAATGTCCATATTCGTCCCGAAATAACGCACCCAAGAATAAATCGCAGGGAAGTTTTAGCAGCTGTAACTTTTCCCTCCAAACTTAGTATAATTCAAATTATCGCGCATACGCGTTCCAAAATAATGCACATCTGCGCGTTATTACAGTATCTGAATAAAATTAAATAAATTAATAACATTTTAAATTTAATTTTGATTAAATGAACTTTACTATGCCACTATATTGTGCTTATATTTTACAAATTATTAATAAATTTTTTGGTTTAGTTGTCTTATTTTCTAGTAAATCATCTATTAATTATTATTAATAAAATTAGGGATTACCGTTACACAGTTAACCAGCAAGAAGTCCAGAAGTCCGATAGGGTATGATCATCATGTGATTTATGTGATTTTCGATGTATCTCATTATATAATCCGATAAGATGCTAAAGAAATATCATAGATAACTAAGGGTTGAAAATATTTAATCGCATAAAATTTTGCTTCTGCTTAGGTAGAATAATGTTAGCGTTAGGGTTTTGTTACATGACCTTTATGAAATTTTTAGGTTGGCGATGCTAGGATGTTTGAATGAAGTTGATCTTTTTCGGAATGGTATTAAAACCAGTTAGATTAAACCGTTAAACGAACGGATAAATGTTTTTTTAGGGAGTTTCAAATAAGCAATAGTTGAAGTTAAAATAAGTATAAATAAGGTCTATGTCACGCTAAATCAGGAACGAATAATAATATACATCAACTATCTATTTTACTATCTATAGTATTAAAATTTTATTCATCTGGCTAATTTTAGATCATATAAGCTCTGTTGATCTTTATTCAAACTCCTAAAAATGAAATAGACTGTAACTTAGTGCCAATCGTTCACATTTATTTCATTTTGAACTCCTAAAAAAGAAAGATCAATTATGATGCCAAGATAAAATTTCTTACAAGGTTTTAATTTAACCTATTACTCGCCAATTAATTTAAAAGATAAACTTGAAAATCCACAAACTTATTTTCTCTTTGCAGACTCAAATTATTTTTATATATTTTAATTTTATACATTTAATTTAATTTTATTATTATTTCATCTTCACCTCTAATTAATCTAATTAAGAAAGATAACATCTTACATTTTCTTATTCATTTTATTTTAATTCCAATTAACTATCTATCAATGTCGTCAATAATAACTTTTACAATCATTTTTCCATGTGATTCATGACATATCAAATTACCTTTGAAATATGGAGATGAAAAAATTTGACCTATATATTTAAGTAATATCAGATTATCATTAAGAGTTGAAATTATTTAGCTGCACAAAATTGCTTTACACTGTAGTTTACTGTAGTTTAAGCTGAATGGTATTAAACCCAAGTGGGTTAAATTGTTAGACGCATTAAACGATTAATTTTTAAAAAAAGTTTTTTTTTTTTCTAGGCGATTTCAATTCCTGATTGTAAATATATATTATATATATATAATTAAAATAATAAAAAACTTGTAATAAAATAATCTAAAAATAAAAAATTCAATTAAGCACGGACATTTGCATTTTACTTATTTGCGCGGGTAACACAAACCAAAAAAGGAAATCCGATTTTGTAAAATAAACGATAGAAATTTAGGGTTAGGGGCTTAACGTTAGAGACTATAGGGTTAGAGTGATGCTTAATATAAGTATAATTTCATTCCCGTCATTTTTAATTAGTGCACCAAGATCGATTTAAACATTAGTTTTTGCGTATTTTCGCTTTTTTCTTCTTTTACGCGTGTTCGAATTCTTCGTCGGGCTGATCCGGAATAGTCAAAATTTGCACTCTTCGATTGGCTATTTCCTCTCCAGGAGCCTGTATTACCCGCGCAAATAAGTGGATGCGGACATTTGGACGTGCCTAATTACTAGTACTTTGTTAAAAATTGATTAAAAATTTTTTGTTTTAATCATTAAAAGATTTATAAAATAAAAATTTTAAATGAAAAATTTGGTGCGAAATCTAAGTTCGGAATTTTCATGTTCACACTTAGAGAAAGAGTCCTAGCGGTCAAGATAAGGGTTGAAAATACCAGTACGATCACATGAATGTGTAACATGAAATGTGAAAGGGATGGTTTTTGATTCAACTTTTTGGTCGTGGTAGGAGTAAATGATTTCCATTTATTCATTTTTGGAAGGAGTTAAGATTTTTGCATATGACCTCGCTTGTAGGTCACTCTTTATGATGCAAATCTGACGCAACTGATTATTAATTATATATGATGCGTTATGATTAGATGGCGGGAAAATATATTCGCTATGTAATTTTAATTTGCTGTATAAATTTTTTTTGAAAGTTATAACTGATAACACAGTACACGTGTAAAACGGCGCACTTAAGTTCGTGAAACTCAAATGCGGCAATTAGCTAATCTTAACTAAAATGTTCATCGTTGATATGTAATAATAAAAAAAAATTCAGTTGCACTTAGCCATGATATACCCAAAAACCTTAGTCAGACCGTGAGAAAATTTAAAATAAGATCAGTTATGACGATACTATTTAAATCTTAATATATTTGCATGTTAATGCCGTAATATATTCTTCATAATTGTAACTGATCTATTACTATGAATTAATAATCGGTTGTCATCTATTTATATTTATTTTTTAAAAAAAAATCGACTTTCGATCGTTACACGCACTTTGTATCTTTGAAATTTAACAGATAAACTTCCGTTCGATATGCACACATTGTGTCTTTGAAATTAACTGAGATATGGATAACGTTAATAACATGCGTTAGTGAGTCACATACTGTGTATCGCCAGAATGGTAAGGTTTATAACTCATAATAATTTCAATGTGAACTAACTCAATCCTAACCACATATTGTAATTAATAGAATAACAAGTAAGTTTTACATGAGAATTTTTACAGTAATTCTTGATACAGAATTTTTTTATACAGTTAAAATTGAGTCAATTTGCATTAAGGGCATTGTTAGTTACTGTAAAAAATTTATTACAAACCTTTGCTGATTATTCCAGTGACATGCAGCATGTTAATATGGAATAATCCATTGTGATTTATATTAGTAATGATGAAAAGGTGAATTAGTTTGTATGAAAGTTATCATAATTTCTATTGTGAATTTCTATACTGTGTACGCTAAATAGCAAAGGGATTTTGTTGCAATTTAAATGCAAAATTAACAACTTTAATTACATATTTTATGTCAAGTAATATTGTAGCAAAATTTTTTAACCCATATAGAATTTTGATAATTCCATACAATTAACTTGCCTTTTATTGTTACTGGAATGGCTACAAGTTTTGTAACAGAATTTTTACAACAGTTCACAATAGGAATTACATTATTTTATTCCAATACAAACCATCTCAACTTTACCTTTTTTATATTTTAGAACAATAAGTAAGTTTTGTAACAATTTTCTAGTTAAAGTTATAAAGAATTGAATTACTAAAAGGTTGACCTTTCTTCTAGAGTAAAACATTATTTTATTGGTAGTTGCAAATGGGTTCCATTACCATTCAGACAATTCAAGGTCTCTTATTTGGTGATTAGGCACTGTTGCTGCAATAATAGGTGTATATGAAGTTTAATTCAGTTCACTTTAATGATTGAGTTTCAAGTAGAATAGGAGGCACAGTAAAATTTTTGGGCATGCCCCTTGAGGCATGCCTCACTTAGTATATAATCACATGACAAGTTTTGCTTAATTTATATAATATTTAAAATTATTGTGCGAAATAAATATTTATAGTATAATATAGCAATAAAATATGTGTAATCATATAAGTATTTAGAACCAAAAATAAAATTAGAGCTTTATTCTTTATTTAAATTGAAAATTTATTAAATACATTTATTTTTTTAGTTTAAAAAATAATGTCATTAAGATACAGTATTTAATTTTAAGATTGTTCTTGTACAGTATTATATTAGATTTAATTAGCCAATCAATGCGCTGTTATTTTTTTGTGATCACATGATATAGGCATGCCCTTTGGCGCAAATCTTATGTTTTTGATACTACTGCACTTTCTTTTTTGATACTTCTAAATGTACCCCAAAAATTTTATTACTTTTTTGAGACACGGCGATTTTAAAAAAGTCGCGTGACCACTACGATTAAAATCGACCAATGGAATTGCAGATAAGATTCTAATAAAAGGTACTTAAAAGACTTAAAGTTTTTTTTAATTTTTTTATTATGTTATTATTATTTGAATTTCTAATAAAAGTTGCAGAGATGAAAATTACTATTCCAATAATAGCAAACACATTAAAATTGGCTTAGCGTATCATGAGATATGAGTAAAAAAATTTTCACAAATTTTTAAAGTTTTTTTTAAAAAAAACTAAAAATTCACAAAAATTTTTTTACTCATATCTTATAATACACTAAGCCAATTTTGATGTGTTTACTACTATTGAAATAGTAATTTTCATCTTTGCAACTCTTATTAGAAATTCATTCAAATAATAATGATATAATAAAAAAATTAGTTCCGATTAAAAAAAACTTTAAACCTTTTAAACAGTGTTGTCACTTGGACGTTTTTTGGACATTTTGGACATTTTTTCAAATTAAAATTACTTAAAATTTTATTAAGATAATCTATTTTAATTTTTTCACCAATGAGTCCAGCACCTAAAAAAATATATAATTATATATTTTTTTAAATTACTTTATTGATTAGTTAAATATGGGACATAGGCTTGAACAATTTTGGACAATCTTGAACATTGGACAAAATCATAGTATGGACACGTCCAAATGACAACACTGCTTTTAAGTGCCTTTTATTAGAATCTTATCTGCAATTTCATTGGTCGATTTTAATCGCAGCAGTCACATGACTTTTTTAAAATCGCTGTGTCTTAAAAGTAATAAAATTTTTGGGATATATTTAGGAGTATCAAAAAAGTAAGTGCAGGAGTATCAAAAACATAAGATTTGCCACTTTGGCTTAAAGGCATGCCTGGGGGCCCTGTACCTACTACTCTAGTTTTAAGAGAATGTAAATTACCAAGATGAATATGAAGTTTATTTTTGTTTATTTTAATATTTATGATTCAAAAGAATATATATTTAACATAAACAGTATAAAGTAAGGGTGTGGCGACATAGAGAAGCTGTCTGGTTGTCACCCCCAAGCGACAGGTCTAGAGTTCAATCCCACTGGAGACGAATTGAAAAATAGGCCTGTGTTATAGTAACATTTGTTCATCGATTGGTTGGGTATATTACCTGTAACCTTGGTACCACCATCTTGAATGGGAGCATCGGCGTAGTTGTGTAAGTTACACAGACAAATCCAAGGGACCAGAACAATTGAAACCCGTTTGGCAAGTCCCGAGTAAGGAGGTAAGGAAGATCTTCCAAAGGTACTACAGAAAACCAGAATTTCAACTGAAGACCGAAGAACCGGACGGAAAAAGCCCTATGGCAAGAGGGAACACCAACCTGGCCACCAGAGTCGTACCAGAGGAAAAGGACCTATGTTACAGAATTAGGTACCAAGGAGAGGGAGTCCATTAGGCGCATAAAGCTGGGCCAACCAATCCTTCTGGGCTAACTAGTTTGGTAGTTTGGGAGGAATCGGTAAAGGTTGGAAGAAGGGTTGGATGTGAGTACTGGAGATCGGAATGAACCTGCAAGGGCAGACAGAACTTACTGGCCAATGAGAAGTAGAAGCATGGAGGCATGTACGTGTCAAGACCCAACGGAGCTCTGGGCGCATCCATATGTGGAGTCTTAGGATGTTAAGAGGATTTGGGACTACCAATACGGGTATAGCTGGTACAAGTGCATGTAGTAGTGTGAAAGCCGGGTCAGCCAGCTGCCTCATGATGGCATCCAACTATGCTTGGTACTGGAAGCCTCGGCCGGGTCAGCCGGGCGCGGCGAAACATGTCTGAATACCTCATCACCATAGCAGGGAGTACAGTCGTTCGCATATTTCTGAATTCAGATCGCTAAATCCTGGGTCCCGAAGTCGTAGGAAAATTGGTTAGTTGCGGCAGCATGCAGGCTTGAGATACTTACCCAATGTGGTAGAGGCAGCTGCATGGCTTGAGATACGAACTCCCAAGAAGTACGCTAGTAAGGAATCTTGGGTGTACCAACTTGGAAGCACAAAGCGCCTACCTGGAATCATATACACCAAATTGGAAGTGACGATACTAGGAAATGTGGGTAAAGTGGCGGACATGTGAATACTAATCAGCAGCTGGGAAGGGATGTACAAAACCAGGCTGCCTATATAAATGGGAATATGGCAGGCTCTGGTAGGTTTAGGTCGTGGATAAATAGTCCAAGTCTCAGTACTTAAGTAGATAGTACAAAGATTGTAAGCAGTAATATGTAATGATCAATATACATCTAATAAAGTCCAGAAGCATGACCTCACCTTAACAACAAAAAAAAAAAATTAAAAATAAACAGTATAAAGTTTAATTTATTTTATTTAATAATTGTACTTTGAAAAAATACTTGTATGATTAGTATAATCATTTAATTGATGATCCGCCAGTCATGTGAAGAATAATTATAGCAGATAGTGAAATATGATGCAGATATATATAAAAATCATATGAACCCAAAGGTGTTGTGTACTCATCTAAAAAATTTTTTCTTACTAAATTAATGGTACATGTCCACTAATTAAAAGTTATAGAGCTCATCTAGACGCATCTAATGGTAGTTAGATCATCCAAATCAGCTTAGTGGATGGTAAGATACTATCAGAAAACGATTGGCTGACTATGCAAAATCTCTTAACTGTTAAATAAACAAACATTGTTTATATAAAGAATTTATATAGTCAGCCAATCATTTTTTGATAATATCTCACTATCTACTTGGCTAATTTGAATGATTTGATCACTATTAGATGTGTCTCACCAAGCTCTACTACTTTCATTTAGTGGACATGTACTATTAACTTAGTAAAATAATTTTTTAAATAGACGCATGCCACTTTTGAGTTTATATGATTTTCATATATGGGCCCTCAAAAGTAGAAACCAGACAATTTGGCAGATCACGGATTTTGAGAAAATCGGCAAAAACTATTTTGTTACACAAAATCAAAACAATCTAAAAATAGTATATTCATGATTAACAAACCTGTTTAAATAGGATTATCAGATCTATAGACCTGTAAATTGCTTCAAAATCACAGTAAATCTATTTTTAAATTATAGCGTCAAAAGCTTTTAACCGTTGTATCACAAAAATTTATTAAGTGATCAGACTTTCATTATTAAGTAAAAAGTTTTGTCATTAAATTTTACACCTGATCAATCAAACAGGTTAATTTTCAAAAAATTGTCAAATTGTCTGGTTTCTACTTTTGAGGGCCCATATGATTTGTGTCATGTTTTACTATGATCATTCTTCATATAACTGACAGATCATTAATTAAATTATATCACTTTAACAATTATTGGGCTTTCCAATTATATTTTGTATTATTTAGATAAATCAAATAGATTAAGTTCAAAAAATATAATTGAAAGCTAGTGAAAGGTTTTCTTTTGCTTGGCGCATATGATTGTACTAGTCCTGCACGCAAATGCATGCTGCACAGATATTTTATATATATCAATCATCCAATTTGTCATACTATTGTTAGAGAACTTTCAGAAATTAGCTGATTTTTGTTTACTATGAGCCTACTCCACCCACCCACACCTGATACTCCAATTAGCCAATCAGATTTTACGATTATTAAAAAGTTAAATATAAATTTAATATTAAATAATTTTTGATCTACTGAACCAAATTTGATAATTCAACTATCAAAATGGTTCTCTTAATGAGAGAATTCTAGTGAGTTCAAAATCATTAAAATCCAAGGGCCATATCATTAATCACCTGATTATTTTTTATCAGAGACCTATTTCTCTCCCTCTTTTTTAATATATATATAGTCAGGTTCTTATATATAATTTTAATTTTTTTTTACCCTCCCTAAAAAATCAACTGATTTTTGTTGCTCCTCTAATCAAAGAATCCTGTAATCATAATAGATTTGTATTACTATAAAAGGTTTATAATTTATTAAATAATTATAACTCATTATAATAACACAAATTTATTTTGATTTTAGAATCCTGTGATTGGATTTTACCAATTTTGGGCTTGCTCCAAAATCATTAAAATCCAATTACAGGATCTTAAGATCAAAATAAATTTGTGTTACTAAAATAGTCATAATTATTTAATAATTATAAACCTTTTATAGTAATACAAGTCTATTATGATAACAGAATCTGTATATATATTTTTTATATTTTGGGCTTACTAAATCCTTTTATTAAGAGGATCATTTTGGTAGTTAAATTATCAAATTTGGTTCAATAGATCAAAAGTTATTAATTATTAAATATTAATAAATTTATAATTTTGGTTAAAAATAATTTTGCAACATTGGCCAGAATTACACCTGATACTTTAGCTGACACATCCACCTACTCAGAAATTAGCTAATTTCTGAAAACTCCCTTATATATAAATTTTTCATATATAAAATTATATAAAAAAACATATAAATTACTATTAGTTACTGAATATGTTTTTTCCGATGATTTTATCATACTAGTAATTTTTTTTTTTTTTTTTAAATATTAAGGTAAGACCTTGCTTTTATCTTTATTAAATTTAATAGAAACTTTTTACAATACTGAAAGAAATTTCATTTTTTTTTAAATCTAATGCTAAAAATAAAAACTCAAATATATATCTAAGTAAATCTAAATACTTATCTGCAGCTAAACCTATTTATTTCTTAGTTTATTGTACTTAAGTACTAATTTATTTACAGATATGTGTAATATAATTTGTCAAGCAATTAGATAAAGAGTTTGTAGTTTATACTAAAATTTTGCAAGGAATATTTTTTGATAAAACTTTAAGAGCTATTTTATAACTAGGACTTTAAGATATCAATACTCATATACATATACATAGTGTACAATTTTTTTTTTTAAAGAGAGACCTTTCTTCTATTCAATTTTATTAAATATATATTTTAAGGTATTTAGTACAAATTATATATTTTTAAAGATAGGGTATATGTAGATTATTTTTTATATAATCTAATTAGTAAATTGGATTTTTATATAGTAATAAAAAAATGTTTCTGATAAAACTTTTTAACAACTAAGTTTATTTGTATCAAATTTATTTGATATATAGATTAAAATAGTTTGTTTATAATAGTAAAGTTTTAAAATATTTATTGCTTTAAAAAAAAAATTAACTTTATATATAATTAAAGTTTTTTGAAAATGCTATATGTTTTTTGGAAATTACACAAAGAATTGTTAATTCTAATTGGTTGTATTACATAATGTTTACATGTACTGTATTTGTGCATAATAGCAGGCTGGGCGTTAATACAGATTTTGACTTTTCAAAAAATTTAGCTATTTTGATCAAAATAGCTTTCATGTGCTCAGGGACAGTGATTTTCTGTGTTTCACATAACACCACAAAATTCACATAATTATGGTCAAATCACATAATTACAGCCTTATCACTAGGGTTCCTCAAATTCAAATCAAATCAAATATTGGATCAATTTGAATTTGATCAAATCAAATTGACCCTGATTTGAATTTGATTTGATTCAAATATTTGAATTTGAATTTGATTTGAATTTGAATTTTTAATAGTAATTTTCAAATCAAATCAAATATTTGTCAAATTAAATCAAATTTGGCCATATTTTAATTTGATCAAATCAAATATAGTCAAATTTGAATTTGAATTTGATCAAATATTTGATTCAAATATTTGAAGATCAAATCAAATTGCAGAACCCTACTGATTGCGCCCTATTTTAATATCATATGAGTATGAAAATCATTTAAATAACATCTCAAAAATATTTATTTACTATAAAAAAATAAGTAAACGCATTGGAACCCATCATTCAAAGCTTTAACTCATCGTCTTTTTGACCAATAAGTATATAGTATTAGAATTTATCATACTGTTATATAAGTTTTATTTTATATATTAACTATTTAAAATAGCTAGTTATGTCTAATTTAATTAGTACTTCAAGATTTACTTGTTCTCTTTGTACACGTTCACGATCTTACAAGACTCAACGTGGTCTTAAACGTCATGAAACAATAAAATATAAGGACTATAATATACTGTCTTTGCATATATTGCCACTACCTAACTATGAGCTTGATCATATTAAAAAAGCTATGATATGAGAAATTTAGAAGCATCTAAAAAGCCATCATCGCACCGTTGGAAATCAAGTATTTAGCAGTGAGAATGCCTTTGTAGGAATATTTGGTAAATATCTTACACGATATTCTCTATGTGGTAATTTTTATCAATATTGTTTTAGTGGAGACAATTCATATACAAATATATATCTTTATTAATAATACTATGATTATTCAAGTTAGATCTTTTCTATTTAGTGCTTCTACTGTATATACACTATGTATAAATATGAGTTTGCTTTTAATATTAAAAAGTTTATACAGTAGTCATATTTTTATATAGTAAAATATACTACATACTTTAGTATACTTGTATAGTA
>QKWP01000462.1:85155-117145 GCA_003550325.1 Gigaspora rosea | reverse complement strand
AAATCAAATCAAATATTTGTCAAATCAAATCAAATTTGGCCATATTTGAATTTGACCAAATCAAATATAGTCAAATTTGAATTTGAATTTGATCAAATATTTGATTCAAATATTTGAAGATCAAATCAAATTGCGGAACCCTACTTATCACCGCAGAATCTCATATAATTTAAGAAATTTAAGAAATCTGTACAGAATTTGCGATTTTATCTGTAGTGTAACTATCATATTCCTAAAATAAGAAAGATTAGATAATATGATTTCGAGGTAGACATATGACAACGTTAATTTTTAAATACTAATCTAAAAAGTAAAGTAATTTAATTCATAGTCGTATTAAATTCAAAGTAATATTACCAAAACAGAGTGCGCCAAAACAGGTATAATTATATTAAAGGCTACGTGAAAATTTTAAATCAATTATATTGTTTTCGAAAATTCATAAGAAAAAGAGAACATACTATAAAAGTCTAAGCTTTTAATTCGTGATTTTTTTTTATTTCAAAAATAAAATAAATAAAATTTATACTGTATTTTGTAAAAATATAAAAGCAAGCTTAATACCAAAAAATTAATAACAATAATGTCTAAAAGAAAAAGTATTACAATTTCAACTCGACTTCAAGAACATTCAAATACTTTTCATATTGACAATAATATTTTAATATGTGAATATTGTAATGAACCTGTAGAATGGAAATCAAAATCAACAGTTGATAGTCATTGTAATAGCAAAAAACATAAAACAAATAAAAGTAATTTTGAAGCCCAAGAATGTGCTAAAAAGCAAATATCTATTCGGGATAGTTTAAGTGCAGCAGATATTAAAAGTGAAGTTATTGAAGATTTAATTGAAATATTTGCTATTGCCAATATTCCACTAGAAAAAGTAGATTGTTTAATTCCATTTTTTAAAAAACATCTAAAGTATGGTAGAACAATTTCTTAATCTTCAACTTTAAGACAAATTTATTCTTTGAAAAACATAAAAATAATCTTAAATTTTGAAAAACATAAAAATAATCTTAAATTATTGTTTAATAACAAATCTGTTGCAATTATTATGGATGAGACAACTGATAGTTGTGCTCACAATGTGGTTAATACACTTTTTGTATTTCATAATTCTACCAAACTGGTTTCAGTTAATTTTCTTGAACGTGTTCACAATGCAACAATGGATCAAACTTTAATTTCTATTCTTTCAGATTATAATATTCCTTATAATATTACATGTCTTTTTTTATCTGATTCAGCAATATATATGAAAAAATGTTACAAAGAAGTGCTAGTTCCATTAATGCCACAACTTATTCATTCACTTTGCTGTGCTCATATTCTTAACTTAGTCAGGTAATTATTATTTTTACATTTTAAAGTAAATATATAATTTACAGTACAACTATATTATATATAAATTTAAATTATTTTTAGTAATATGTGGCAAACTTTTAAGGATTTTTCTACTTTAAAAATTTTCTTGCCAAAAGTAAAGGATGTATTTGTTAAATCACCTTTTTTGATTATTAATATTGTTTTTTTTTTTAATTTTTAATTTTTTTGTCGATATATAACCTATTTAAAAATGCATAGTGCTATTAATCCATCAAAAATTCCACTTCCAAATGCAACAAGATGGAATTCATGGTTTCAAATAGTTTTTTACTCAAAAACTTATATCAAGTATTGGTCTAGATTTTCTTCTCACGAATTAACAATAGTCAAAAATCATGAAACTTTATTAGAAATTAACTCGTATTTACAAAACCAAATAAATTTTGGAATAATTAAAATTTATATTAACTTTATTTTTAGTTTTGCTCAAGAATTTGTTCAAGACTTGGACTTCTTTCAACAACAAACTCGACCTATATTTCCTCTTGTAGAAAACCAGTTAGAACAACTTACTGCATATCTTGAAACAAATCATTACACACAATACTTTGGTCAAGAAATAGAAAACCTTATTATTGATCTTCAATTTAATCCATTGGACTTTTATACTATTTTTCGCAATGCATTTCAAGCAGCATATGATAAATTTTCAGCACATATTCCATATCATTCAGCTCGCAGGTTATTTCAAGCATTTTGTGTATTTGATTCTGCTTATTTTCTTGCTAATAATATTTCTAGAAGGGATATTCGTCATTATGATGTCATCAAAGAGCTTGAAAATCCATCAGATACATTAATCTGTGAATGGTCAATCTATTGTAATTTGCCATTTCAAGACATAGAATTGGATGCATTTTGGTCAGATTTACACACACAGCTTCCAATTTTATTTAATATTGCGCTTAAGTATATTTGGTTACCCATTTCAAGTTGTAGTGCTGAATGCAGCTTTTTATTATATAACACACTTTTAGATGAAAATAAACAAAACTTGTCTAAAGAATCATTAAAAAATTTATCAATGTTATATTTTAACAGAATTTAAATTTTTTTTAAAAAGGGTGTGGCGACTTAGAAAAGTTGGTAAGTTGTCACCCCCAAGTGGCAGGTCTAGGGTTCAAATCCTACTGATGACGCTTTGAAAAAATAGACCTATGTTCCGGTAACTGTTTTCTATCGATCGGTTGGGTACATTACTTGTAGTTCTTGGTTACCATCTCAAATAGGAGCTTTTGGGCGAAGTTGTGTCTTGTGACACAGACAAATCCAAGGAACTGGTGAAACAGAAATCTATTTGGCAAGACCCAAGTAAGGAGGTAGCAAAGATCTTTGACAGTGCTACCAAAACTAGAATATTGGACCGGAGCTGAAGTACTGGATGTCGACCTCAGGGACAAGATCTACCAACCTGGCCACCGGATCGGGTACCGGAGGAAAAGGACCTATGTTATAGAAGTAGGTACCAGGTGGAGAAAAACCATGATGGCACCTAATGCCAGGTAGATTAACCCTTCCGGGCCAACTGGATTGGAAGTCTGGGAAAACTAGTGAAGGACCGGTAGGAAAGTGATAGTGGGTACCGGGGTTGGAGCGCACTTTACAAAGGCAGAAGTAGGTATTGATAAGAGGACAGGGTAACCCTGTCTTGCAAGTGTTGGCCTCGGTCATAGCGATAAGTACCGAAGTGTAGGTGAATACCTGATATGGGACAGGTACCGCTTTACCAAGTCTCCTGTCGAGGATAACAGGACCGAAAATATCCGGCTAGGTTCTAAGGCAATGAATACGTATCCGGAACTTGCTGACTGGTTTATGTAACGGGCCTGTTTTGGTGATACAAGATGGGTTGGCAGGCGGAACATGGATCAGAGGGTTTAAATAGGCAATTCCCATAGTTGGGCTGCAAGTATAGCAGCTAGTGTGGAACCCTTGGGCGGACCATTTAAATTAGACACCAAAAGTGTATGTATGTCTAGATGTATCCTCGTTTAGGATCAGAGGGTTTAAATAGGCAATTTCCGTAGTTGTTTTGCAGGTATGGCAGCTAGTGTGGAACCCTTGGGCGGACTACGCCCAAACCTTACGTACTTCATATTTGAATACGGGGCTTTCTAAACTTATTGGTGATTTACAAAAACTTCAATTTCTCAAATTAAATATACGAATTAAGCAGTTTGCAGAAATATTGGCAATGAAATTACAATACCTTGACTTATTGGATGACGCTCAGTTAAGTTCATATATTGATATTTTGCTCAACTATTGCAATGCACCTTTAAACAAATAATTGATCATCTTAATAACAAGAAAAATATTAAAGTATTAATCGAATCAGTAGTACTAAATCGCACCACTGGTGCCCAACACCAGTATGCAGTATAACGTAAAGATCAATATCAAAAAAATAAACAAAAAAAATAAACAAAAGTTAAAGTTGATAAATGTTGAGTTAGAGTTAATAGTTAGGGTTAGGGTGAGGCATAGTATATAGTAAAATTTCGCAAGGAGGTTTTTTTTTTAAAAAAAAAGGTGGTTTCATAGATAAAATTTTGAGTTAGAAAGTATTTTTTAAAAAAAATAACAAAACAACAAAAATTTTATGTTACACCTGATCTTTATATTATACTGCATTTAAAAAATTTGATTGGTGAAAATCATTGTGGTGTTGAGCACCAGTGGTGTGATTTAGTAAAACCGAATCGAATTTTGTATATGAAATAGAACTTTGAATTATGTGAGTATAAAATTAGAAAGGAAGTAGAAAAATATGTTGTACCTTATGAATGCATTATTGTTGATTATTAGTTTCTATAAATTCCTTTTATAATTACTGTTGTTTTAAATAAGTTAGCATTATTATATGTTGTGATTAATTCATATAAATTTATAAATAAATTTAATATTATTATACACGTTACTCTGGCTATACCGACACTCTCCGGCAATAAAAAAATTGTTGATATATCCAGATGTCGGATTAACAAGCATCTCTTTTTATACCGACATATATTGATAATTATATAAATATGCCGATTTAGTAAGCGGCTTAAATAAATTCAAAACTATGTCAGCTAACTATGTAATTTTTCATATTGCAGATTTTTTGTGCTACGTTAAGACTATTGTGGCCAAATCTTCGCGATTACAATTACCATCGTTAAGACGCTACAATGTTGTTTATTAAGCACAATCGTTTTTATTCAAAAAATATCAGAAGTTAAAGTTTGATCTTACATATTGAACCTCTTATAATAGACTTTAATAGACTTTACATTATATTATTGTTCTATAACGCAGATATTACTAATTACGATTTACCCTAAATCTATCAGATATTATTAAATTCATATAAAAATCGATCTTTTAAATATTTTTAAAATGTATCAACTTATTATCTAGACGTTAAATCGCCTGGAAATTTTCACTAGTTATTTATATAAAGCCGAAGAATTAGGCTATGTTTTCATTTTTTTTTTATTAATATGTGGGTTCTAAGCATTCGTCTTATAGAATACTTGAAAATTCATTAATTAGGACGAAAAATTATCTTAAAAATATAATAGAAATATAATTAGAACTTTAGTGAAAATTCAAACATAGCCATTTTGAAACAGTTCCGATGAGCTGTTTTCAATTAAAAAAATCGGAAAAATAAGTGCAACATTTGTGTGATACTTTCAAAAACTTGCACTTTGCTTTATAATAAATATAATAGTAAATTTACATTCGACTAATTAATTATCTTAATTTCTTTGATAAAAATCTGATCGTAGTAAATTGATCAATGTTGCTGACATAGTTAATCCGTGTGACACCCCAGTACCGTATATTACCGAAAATAAGCACCCCTTTTTTATTATAAGGGGTGCTTATTTTCGGAAACAAATGATTCATTTTCCATTTTTGTTCAAAAGGCCAGTTAATCGTGTTTTCATTGCGAACAAGCACAAAAAATCGACTTTTGCCACTTGCCAAAAATGAACCCGGCTTCGGAAAAACTTCTTGGGGGTGGTAAGGACGAGGAGACCAAAAATTTTTCAAGTTGACAGTAAGGTCAACAGACCGAAAAGGAAGCCTAAACAGTGATGCAATGACATCACAATCACATAGGCAATCCCAATGGTAACAAGAAAAAGCCGGTACATGCAACTCCCTGATGATAACGCCGCAAAGTAATTTAAGGATTAGCCACCAACATAACTGTAATTATGCATAAACTGTCCAAAATATATTTAATGATGTTTAATTAATTATATTTCGAAACAAAAAAATGCCGCAAGTTGTTATTTATTTTGAAGGGGGTGCTTATTTTTGAAATCAAGGAGGTGCTTATTTTCGGTAATTTTTGTCTATTTTATAGACTCAATTGTGGGATTTATTTTTAAAATCTAATATTATTGAAACATAGTGTGTTTTTAAAGGTAATCGGCCCAAGGCATTGTCTTTTTTTAAAATAAAATAATTGAAGGACAGGTGCACTGCAAAAGAAATGAAGTAATTAGTATAAAATTATTAGTGAATAAAAATATTACGCATGAGAATTTTTACTTATCATCGCTATAAAGTTTAATTTGGCAGTTTTCTTAAATTGCGTATTAATAAAATTGTCATTATAACCAGCGAAAAAAATTAATTTAAATAATTTTTTTACTCTAAAATTGTCGTTATGTCGGTATAGTTAATGTTTCTTATGATTGTCGGTATAAGCAGCAAAATTTCAAAATGATGGATTTTTTTTAAAAAAAACTGTCGTTATAACCAATTGTTGGCTAAACCAGCTGTCAGTATAACCAGAGTAACGTGTAGTTAAAATAATAATGAAGTTATTGGCCAGAGCATAGCGATGGACATTTAGTGTTTACGCATAGTGATATAAAAGTTACATTTTTGATGCGGTTTGATTTAAAAAAATTACTTTTTTGATTTTTTTTATATTAATTACATAAAATTAGATTAGAACCACAATTTGGAAAATTTTTTCCGTCCGCACGCGTGTCACGTAAAAAAAATCTCTGATAAAAAAAATCAACAAACAGACCTCCAATTAAATAATTTTATTACTTTACACAAGTATGTGTTGTTCTCTTTACCATTTTTTCTTTAAAATACAGTATACTATTTCGCAGATCTGGGTTTTTTATATGCTTTTTTAAAACTGTTGAAATGTAAGTGACCCAAGGTTTTATATATTACTCAAATACAGCCTTTTTTAAAATATATAGATCTGTAGATTATGCAAGTATGCATTCTCTTTAACATTTTTCTCTTCAAAATATAGCATAAGATCTGGGTCTTTTATATGCTTTTAAAACTGTTGAAATGTAAGTGACCTGAGTTTTTATATATAGTAATTTCCAATTTACAGTACTGTGGTAATACTTTACTAATCATGCTATAACGAAAATATATAGATCTTTTTTGCACCGAATTTAATTAACTTATATTTCGGCCTTTGTCATATAATATAGAAATGTACAAGCCTGTCTAAACCCTCTTTCCTTTAAATCAGAGCCAATTTAGTAAGTATTTAATAAGTATATACATGTGTTACTGGAGTGACCAAAACTATGTCAGAGTATTAGTAATTTTACTATGATCAAATTTTATCAATGATTTTTTTGTTTGTACTTATTGTACGAATTTTTAATAAATTTATATATTCTATTAGTTGGATGCCTAAAATTTACATATTAACATAAAATATTTGAACATAAATTTGTTTTTGAAACTCTGTAGACATTTTGTAAAAATTTCCAAGCAATTCCTTATCTTTTTAATGAGTTGAATCGTTTTGAAACCGATAATTTTTTAATATTACCATTATTAGTATAAGCTATAGTAAAATTATTAGCTAGACACTTATAAACAAATTAGATTTAAATAATGTATATTATATACTGTATTGTTAAATATATACAACCATTATATATTATAATATATTAAAATAATTAATTAGTTTTTATTTAAAAATTTGAATTTTAAAATATTTTCACTCCGGCCTCACAATGCTACGCATTAGCCTAGTTTATTTATTTTTGTTATAATGTTTAAATAAATTCTTTAAATTTAACAACTAACTTGAATATTTAAAAAAAATTTTAATAAATGAAATGTTTATTTAAAACCTTAATAATATCACATCATATATTTTACAGGTCTACTCATAATAAAATAGCTTTTGCATTACTAGTATATTTTTCAAATGTATATATGAGGTTCTTTTCGACAGTAAAGTTATTATGCATTAGATTCAGACACAACCACAGAATACGCTTCAAACTTTTTTTTATAATATAATTTCTTATCGCTATATTAAAGGTTTTAAAATAGTAAAACGTATTAGACTCAGATTTTGGTATATACGCGATCTTGCTTGAAAACTTGATATTATTTTTTAAAATATTATTTTGAAAATATAAAAAACAAGAATACCTGCTAGTTTTATTACTCTCGACTAATTTCTATTTTTTTTTAATTTTGCAATTCCGTTCATTGGTTTTATAATTAGGTTCATTGGTTTTCAATATATTTTACTATATTGTTCTGATGAGTCGACGAATTTGACATGTGATTTAGGGTACAATTTTAATTTATATCCAATTAGCATGTGATCTTTTGCAGATCAGCAAATATTTTGGAGACTATATATAAGGTCCAATTTTATAAATCCGCGCATATGTATATATGGGCCCTCAAAAGCAGAAACCAGACAATTTGACAATTTTTTGAAAATTAATTTGTTTGATTGATCAGGTGTAAAATTTAAAGCCCAAACTTTTTTACTTAATAATGAAAGTCTGATCACTTGATAAAATTTTGTAATACAACGGTTAAAATCTTTTGACGCTATAATCTAAAAATAGATTTACTGAGATTTAAAAGCAAGCTACAGGTCTACAGATCTAATAATCCTGTTTAAACAGGTTTGTTAATCATGAATATACTATTTTTAGATTGTTTTAATTTTGTGTAACAAAATAGTTTTTGCCGATTTGCTCAAAATCCATAATCTGCCAAATTGTCTAGTTTCTACTTTTGAGGGCTCATATAGTTAGGTTCCTTAACTTTTTTTACCTCTTCCTTTCTAAAAAATTACATAATTTTTGTTATTTCTCTTAAAGTTAGAAAAAATTTTTTTTAAAAAAAAATTTTTCTAACTTTAACCTATTTTTTACTTAGTAAAAAGTTCAAAAAAATGCACTTTAACCTTGGTACAAATTGAATTACATACTGAGCAAGTTTATTTAAAAGCCCAAAGCAGCTTATCTTGACAATAAAAGGGATTTTATATTACAAACTAAAAATTTTTTAACTCTAGCATATAGCTAACTTGCTTTTTTGTTAAAATAGCCTATATTTTCTACTAAATAAACTTGTTTAGCATAAAATTTTATATATAATTGTAGTTTTAAAATTGAAAAATTAAAAAAAATTTGCAAAATTTACAAAATTTTAAAAAAGTGTTTTAAATAATCTTAATTGATGATCTGCTAATCAACTTAATAAAAATCACTATGTAAATCACTTATGGCAAAAATGCTATGATCACCTAAGAAACTCTATTTTTTTTATTAAACTAACAAGTCTTGTTAATTAATTGAAAGTTGTAGAGTTATTAAGATAAATTTAAAAGTATTAAAATCATTAAAATCAGCCCAGTAAGTGCTAAGATTTCTTCAAAAATAATAGAACCCCAGGTCGAATAGCGCAGTGGTTAGCGCTCTGGGATCATATTTGCAAGGTCACCAGTTCAAGTCTAGTGGATGACAAAAACCGTGTTGGGATCATGAATAGCAAAAATCTACAATGAGCCATCAAACATCTCTCCCATTTATGAACATGGTACTACAATGACAATAAGTTGCATGATATAGCCATGGGTCATACTGCATCCAGAAAAGGAAAAAATCTGACAAGAAACGTTGTAAACATAAGGACCATCCACTATAAAAAAAGGAATAAGACAAATGAGAAATAAAACAAGGGTACCGATAGAATCAGGAAGTAAGAAACCAGGAACCTAACGCTACACTGACCAAAAATAGAAATAAATCTCAGGGCAGATGAAAAACGGCTAACCAAGATAGCGATCTGGCAGAATATATAGTTCCTTAAAGCTGCCTAGGATCCCAATAGGTATGGGGCACCAGATGTAGTGGACTTGCTAGAATCAGCTAGGAAAAATGGATGATTGGAAGAAGGGAAATCCTACTATATATGTAAAAGACCTTTGAAATAATGAGTTAATAAAAAAGTGCCAAACATGCCCTTGGGTATACTACCAAGGAAATTTCAAAAAAAAAAACTGTAATTAATAAAAATCCACACAAATCTGTGACTCTGCTGATATCATCACCAAAATTGCACATAGATTAGGAGAGGGCCATTTATCAGCTAATATTTTGCTACTAAGCGGCTATTCCCTCTCTAGTGTTGTTACCGGTCATAGGACCCCAAACAATATATATAGAAGTTACATTGAAATTTTGGCTAAAAAGATTACTTTTTTACAAAAATGTTACATTTGAAAAGTGGATATTGGTCAAAAGGTTACATTTAAAAGTGGATAAAAGCTTTTAATGTTATATTATTAAAAGTGGATAAAATTAATAAGTTTTAAATCGGTTGTATTTAAAATTTGGATAAAGAAAAAATTTTTTAAAAAAACCTTTTTTTGAAAAAAATTTTTTTTTAAGAAAAATTTTTTTTTAAGAAAAATTTTTTTTTGGAAAAACTTTTTTTTTGAGATAAATTTTTTTTTGAGAAAAATTTTTTTTTGAGAACTTTTTTTTTGAGAAAAAATTTTTTTAAGAAAAATTTTTTAAAAAAAAGTATTGTTATATTTAATATTTGGTTAAAATTTATTAAATATTAAAGCTTATATGTAAAATATAGTTAATTAGCTCTAATAAAAAGTGGATAAAAATTTTAAAAAGTTTATATTAAAGCTAATGTAACCTCTATATGTATTGTTCGGAGTTTTCCGGACATAGTCCGAGCTATATTGGATGGACTCCGACAATTTCAGACATTGTCCAATGTCCGTGTCTGAATTATGTCCGAGTAAGTGGATTGTCACCGGTATTGTCTGCGCAATATTTTCGAACACAGATATATTCAAATACAGACATTGTCTAATGTTCGAGTTTGTAATTAAAAAAATTTAAATATTATTATATATAATTTTTTGTATCAAATATGTATATAAATAGTGATTATCAACTGATTAAATCAGTTGTTTTTTTTTGTGTTCTAATATTTATTAGAGCCGTCGCTTGAATTTGGTGCTGTCATCATTAACTGGCTTCGTGTTGGTGCCTTGGTGAATTTTTATTTTGGCTTCATCATTGGTACCTTGGTAAAGTTTTATTTCGGCTTTGTTATTGGTGCCTTGGTGAATTGTACGGTTATGGCTTCATCATTGGTGCCCTTGGTGATTGTATGTTGTTATTTTGGCTTTCCATTGTTGATGCCTTGGTGAGTTGTATATCATCAGTATATCATCGCTTTGTCTTTAGTCGTTGCTTGGCATGCATTATACGAATGATCATTACAACAATTCAAAAGAAAATTACTAATAATAAACTTAAATCACCCAAACTAATTTCAACTGCAATCAATTTTTCATATCTTAAGAAAGCTGCAAAGGTTTACGGAGAGATAAATATAACAAGGCCCATGAATATTTATTGAAACTAATAGGAAATGAAAATGCTGAAAAAGAACTTTTAGATTTTGCTAATAATTATGTATTTGATAATTCCACAAAGAAACTGATTAAAGATAAAAAGAGAAATGCAATAGCTACATTGCAAAATTCAAAGCTAGTTTACAAGCAAAAAATAATTATTAATAAACCAAAAATATCTCTACAACACCGAGGTTGAGACAAAAGAATTGGGTCAAAACACAAACAGTAGGGTTGAGACAGAAAAAGAGATTAAGACTACTAAAGAAGATTTTGGAAATTATGAGTAGGGGAATTGAGATAACCAACCGAGAACTTAAAAATTAGAAAATATATAAATAATAATTAGCCTATGTATTTCTTTAATAATTTGTTTATTAGTTATATAAACATGTAATCATCCCCCTTATTTCCCTATAACTACACTAGAAAAATGTGACAATGCAGAATCTAATCAAAAGGATGACAGATCTTTTAAAGTTAGTAATATGATTCGTAAAGAAATAGATCAATGTGATGCTGGGGTCTATGTCAGCTAAGTAAATCAAATCTAAATCAGCGTTATCTTAACATTTCATTATCAAAAGATTTAAATTAAAATTTAATGACCGCATTGAGTCAAAATATATCATATAAATTTAATATAAAATATACCAAACTTTTTTTAGATTACAGATCGAATTTCTTTTCTATCAAGGTTTTCTAAAAAATAATTGTTTCTAGTGTATACATTTACAAAGTTACAAAGCGTTTTTTTTAAAATATTATGAAACATTGGCTCCAAATTGATTATTTAAATATTCTTCAGTTTTTTAATATGTATAAAATATATATAATAAAGTACAATTTTTTTTATTATAAATTTTATAACGTTTAGCATTATTATAAATTTAAATATAGGAGTTAAGTTAATAGGAGTTAAACTATATAGTATGTTTTTAAAATTAAGCAGTTAGTAGAGACTGGACTCTGCTATACATATAAAAAAATCTGTACTTTTGCTTTTACAATTAATTTATTTACATTATACAGATTATCAATTAATTAAATTTCTGGCTTAGGCTATATAACTGTCTGAACTGTCTGATGGACATGAATAGCTCTGTCCGAGTCTGGTCCAAGTCCGGTCCGAATGACAACACTGCCTAGGGTACGGCATGGGCCGGGCCGGGCTGGGCTTTTCCAAATTAAAACCCGGCCCGGAAAATATTTTTGAGCCCAACCCCGGCCCAGAAAAAAAAAAAAGCCCAGATAATAGGCCGGGTCGGGCTTCCTTCAAAAGCCCAGCCCATTGGGCTTTGTCATATAGAACCTATTTATACTTGTTTAATATAAACTCTACTCTAAAACTAAACCTTAACCCCTAACCCTAAAAAATACACCTCAAAAATTTTATTTTTCACTGGCTTGTCAATTGTTTATACTATACATATTTCATTGTAATCTGATTTCATTTTAATCTCATATTTATTAATTTTGATGCAAACACAGCATATAATAAAAAAATGTAAAAAAATGTCAAACATTGTTTTCTAGTTAATTCCCTATATGGGAAATAAAGCATATGGACCAGGTTTGTCTAAATCGAGCCCATTTACTAATCTTCGCATAAAATTTTATTTATATTTTTTTAAAGATTTGATATATTATAGAACATTTATTTAAAAGCCTCGACATCTTGTATGCAGGGCAGATCAACAAACTGTAAGTTAGGTTAGTTCGAGTTACAGAGTTTCCAAGTTCTCTATTTAATGAATGCAAAGAATTTCTACATTTTATATGTATTTGGTAAAGTGTGAATGCTTATATAAAAATATAGATAATCAAAGAAGATAATTAATTTATTGTTTAATTGACCAGTTTTAAAAATAAAATATACAACCTTTCATTCTGTCCATCCTCGTTCCTTTGCACCTTTCAACCAATCTTGGCTGCATATTAACACTTCGATGACTTCTGGACTAAGATTTGATCGATAATCGTTAACAATTCTACCAGCCTCACTGAATACCTAAATAAATAATTAATATAGTTAATTTACATTAGTTAGCTAATTTTAATAGAATTCTACTTACTGCTTCGGATGCCACAGAAGTTATAGGGATAGCAAGAATATCTCTGGCCATTAATGCAACAGATGGATATTTTAATGTATTTTCATTCCACCAACCTAGAACATCAAAAGTACTAGGGAAGAACGGGAAAGAAGTGGATCAGAAAGATAAAGTTCGAACTCATCCATATCGTTGATTACATTAACTTGGTTTGCCGCAATATACTGGTCAAATTCTTGCATTTAATCGTCTTCTTGCAGATCCAAATTAGAATAATAGTGATTATTAGATGCAACCGTATGTTGAAGATATGTTGATTTATAGATCATCGTGGCCCTATATAAAAGTTAAATTAAAAATAATAAAAGTTATATAAGCTTTATCCAGTTGTTACCAAATGTGTAAAAAGTCTCTACGCTAAGATTTATACATATCAAATTTTTTTTTTTGAGAACTCTTGGCATGAAGCATAGAAATGATATTGGCGTACAATTGTATCATAAATACGTAATTAATACGTAACAAATACGTAATGATTACTAATATAAGTGTTAATAATCTTAGCGATTAAGAAAAAAAAGCCTGTTTAGAGACTTTTAGCTCATTCGATATACAAAATAGTTTTTAATTAATGGTATTATATCACTTTTTTTAATAAAATCCAGCTTTTCCTCAGCTTCAGTGCATGTTAAGTGCATTTTATACTTATATATATGAGTTAATAGTGACATCTTGTAACGAGGGTCCAACATCGACGCAATACAAACTGTATCCCCCATATTTGCCCAGTACTTATCGAATTTGGCTTGCATGGGTATAACCACCTAACAAATAAAAGGCTCTATATTATTAGCATTTTTTTCGAGATGTAATTTAATTTTTACTAAGTGGGGAAGAAAAATATTCAGCGTCAGATATATGCTTCCTGAGATAATATTTGTGACTGTGTTAAAAAAATAAACAACTAATTAATATATATTTTTTTATTAAAATATATTAAAATTGATTATTACCTTCATTAAAAGGTTTTAGAAAATCGCAAATACATTTAGCTCTATTCCAATTCTCATCCGAAGGCATAATATGATCAAAATTAATGTCTCGTAATGCAAGACATTCGAACACACACTTATATGGAATAGTGGATTTTAATATTATATAAACTGAATTCCATCTCGTAGGAACATCCAGTGCTGGATGTTGACTTGATATAAGCTCAGCACAGCACCCAATTACCGCATTCTCAAAGTTTTGTAGCCTAGCTTGTGAACTGTGTACCCACTTCGCGCATTCTTGAATTTTGCATATAATATTTTTAACCGTTTTGAGACCATCATTAACAACGAGATTTAATATATGCGCACAGCAGCGTTGGTGCAATAAATTACCATTAGCAACAAGCATGTTTTCATCCTCAAGCCTGTGCTTTATGTCAGTAATCGCGGCATCATTACTGGTTGCGTTGTCCGTAGTGATTGCCAATGTTTTCGATGTAACGTCCCAATCATTAAAGCATTTAAAGAGCATTTCGCTAATTACAACACCTGTGTGTGGTGCGGGAACCATTCTAAAGGCTATGACTAGCTTTTGGAGTTTCCAGTTTATATCGATAAAATAACAGGTAACAACCATGTAACCAAGAGTCTGATTCGATGTCCACATATTGGTCGTATAGTTTAAACGTCCAGGTGCATTACTTACCATTGCATAAGCTTTCTCTTTAAGCTCTTCGGCGATTTCTATATAATTTCTATGAACCGTTTTTTCACTTACCACTTTATATTTTGGCTGTAATCCATTAACAAACTTTATAAATCCTTCATGCTCGACCATTCGAAATGGGTACGAATGTCTAATAATCATTTCTACCATTTCATTTCGACTTTTTTTTTGGCAAAACTTATAATTTACAAGACCCGCCATGGATAATTGCAACATTTGCTGAGATTTATTTATCTTCAAATGTTTTTTGCATTTTGTATTTTTCAAGTGACGGATTAATGAGCTAGTTCCAATTGTATTATCGTGTTTTAAACTATTTCCACAGTATGAGCATATCGCATAATTTTCTAAATTATATAAATAATATTAACTAATTCACCAAATTAAAAACTATAACATCGTAAAGCAAACATTTTACCCCTTTGAGGATTATTTTTAAAATGTCCTTCTTTAAAAACCCATGATTCTGAATTGTTTCTTTTACGTTTTTTATTAATTTCTGTTTCTTTAGGACTTTCGTTAGTTACTTCAGGACTTTCATTAGTTACTTCAGGACTTTCGTTAGTTACTTCAGGATTTTCAGTTATTTCAAAGTTCTTATTATTTGTAGTTATCTTGGGACTTTCGTCTTTACTTACGGCAGAATAGATGCTTTGTATTTCTAATAATAGATTAGTTGTCTAATTAAAATAGACAATATCTAACTTCTTTCGATCAAAATGATGCCGACATACCATAGTCCATCTTCTATAATATAGTTTGAACGACCTATTTTTAATACTTTCAAGCCACGTAGCCTAAAAGAAAAGAGTCCAAATATTTTAACTTAAATCTAAATATGGGTCTCTTCTTAATAACTCTTCTCAATCATGTACCTTTTGGTTCCAATACATATAAAGAAATCCTTTTATAAATACTTTGTCTAGTTTTAAAGTACAGTAAAGAACTTTCCATATAATAATCCGTTTACTCAAACTTACCTAGATTTTTTTTTACACACGTACATACACACATCGGTTACTAAACACACTTTATTAATAGCAAATATGATTATCTTGTGTTACTGCATATATCTGCAGGTCAATCAACCAAAAAAAGTGGACTTTTTTATCATTCATCAAATAAAAGTAAAACAGATTAATAAATAATCATATGGCCCATTGGGCCTAACTGGGTATTCTCACAAAGCTCAAGCCCAGCCCAGTATTTTTGTAGGTCAAACCCAAGCCCGGCCCACAAGTTAATGGGCTCAAAAATATGGGCCCAAACTGGGCCCAAGCCCGGCCCACAAGTTAATGGGCTCAAAAATATGGGCCCAAACTGGGCCCAAGCCCGGCCCGGCCCAGAAATTTCTGGGTTAGCCTGGCCCATGCCGTACCCTAACACTGCCCCTCCCCCCACCTGATTATAAATACTGCAATTTGATTGGCTAACATTTTTTAAAATTTTAAAAAAATTTTAAACTTTAATATTAAATAAAATTTGAACCAATGATCCGTTTTGGATGATTTTACTACCAAAATGTTCATTTCAATGAGACGATTCCAACAAGTCTAAAATCATCAAAATCCAATTACTGGGTTCCAAGTAGAGCTGCAGGCATTAGAATATCAATGAACATTTACTATGACGTTTGACGTGACGTATGTGACGTGACGTTTAATATGATTATATATAAATTTTATATAAATTTTATATGATGTGAAGAGTAATGTACTACCTTGGACCTTCTAAATGTTTGCAGCTCTAGTCCCAAGATCGTTATAAATTTGTATTGCTTTAATTATATTAGTTTTGTATATATTAAAAATTATTATTAATATATTATAAACTTTAACATTAAATAACTTGTAAACCAGCAGTCCATTTTAGATGATTTTACTACCAAAATGCTCAACTTAGTGAGACGATTCTAATGAACCTAAAATTGTTAAATTCTGATTACGGGATTCCAAGATCGTTATAAATTTGTGTTATTTTTAATTGATTTAATATATTTTATATTAAAATAACACGAATCTATACAAGACACAACTCTTCCCATCGATCACTTGTACTACAAATTTCTGAACAAAAGAAAAACAAAAAATTTTCATTAGTAAAAGACGAAGCAGCTAGTAATACTGGTTTTTATAAAGGTCAACCTTCCTTGTATCGTCGGGGACTCCTTTATATATTCGGCACGCAAGCCAGAAGCGTCGGTTGTGCAAGATAACTGGCAGTGGGTGCCCTTGGTAAAGAAATTCTAGTGGAAATTAAAAAAGAAAACTTTCGTCAACAAAGGGATTAGAGGTTGGCTAGGCGGTGAACTAAGAAAAATAAGTTTTTCATCACTCTCTTTAAGGTTTTTGGTTACAAGAACTTATTCAACTATATACCCACTATCATATTCTCGCTAGAAGTCATTTTTGCTAGAATTTTTGATAGAAAGTGGGAAATTCGGCATACCCCCTCCAAAAGATCGGCATTGTTGTTCCTATCCTAATCGAGAAGAAGGCATGCAGGTGGATAAACAGGAATGTATGCGTAATGGGATGTAATACAATGGAGTAGGCAGATCTACAAAGATTAAATTCTAGAATGTTCTTTTAGTTTTCTTTTTATGTACATATAATACTTTGGCGAGGCGTTTCCTTGCGCAGTATTATATAATTTTTATTAGTGATTTCAGATTTAGGTTTACTTCTATTTCTGTTTTCTTTTTTGTTTCTTTTTTCTTTTTCTTTTTGTTGTTTGTTTTCATTTTGTTAGCTTTCCATCATTAGTGATAGAATTTTTCTTCGTTTCTTTCATCTTGTAGTCAGTTTATTTTGTTTGTTTTTTGGTATATCGTTTAGGGTTTGTGGTATTTTTCTCTTTTTTTCATTACCCTTTTATTTTCTTAGCTACAATGTTCTTCTTGTATGGTTTGGTTATCCTCACCATTGACGCTAGATGAGAGGAATTTGAAGAAAAATCCTATGTCGATCTTTGACGGAGCTGACAAAATTGTCTGTCTTATTAGTAAGGCAGTGCGATAGGTCGCACTAAGGTGCTTTTGAAGTATTCGAGTGATGCCAGACCTGCTATAGATATAGTATTGATAATAAGTAATTAACATAGTTTAGTTATATTATATATCTAATAACTAAAATAAAGGTAACGATGAGACTGTCAAAAAAGAGTTAAAAAAAAATTAAAAAATAACACAAATCTATAACGATCTTGGGATCCCATGATTAGAATTTAATGATTTTAGGTTCATTAGAATCATTTCACTGAGACGAACATTTTGGTAGTAAAATTATCCAAAACAGATCACTGGTTCACAAGTTATTCAATGTTAAAGTTTATAAAAACTTTAATAATAATTTTTAATATATACAAAACTAATATAATTAAAGCAATACAAATTTATAATGATCTTGGGATCTAGTAATTATTTTGATAATTTTAGGCTCATTGAAATCGTCTCATTGAGACGAACATTTTGGTAGTAAAATCATCCAAAATGGATCATTAGTTCAAATTTTATTTAATATTTAAGTTTAAAAATTTTTAAAATTTTAAAAAATTTTAAAAAATTTTAGCCAATCAAAAGTTATCTACTATTAGGACATGATAATTTTCTGACCCCCCTACTCTAAAAAATCAGGTGATAAATAGCGCTCCCCTTATTATCAATTTTTATTAGTTATTGGATAGTAATCGATTTAAATCCCCTGATAATGATTATTGATTAAGATAGTTATCAGTAATAATCAGTAATAATTGATAGATATCAGATTAAAAATCATGAATAATGATTTTAATTAATACTATTATACTGTATACTTATTTTTAAATGTTTTACAGGTTTTCACAAGTCTCCTAAGAAATTAGGTAATTTCTAGCACCTCTCTTATAAAGCAAGCCTACTACTAGTCTACTTTATTATGAATCACAATCCTATATTTAAAAGCACTATTGCAAGGCATAATGGTACCTATTTGCTATGTACTAAAAAGATATTAAACTTTTTATATAATAAAACAGTGCTTTTTCTTATACAATATTTTTAGTCCATTTTTTACAAGGAGTTTCCTAGGCTTTGCACCCCTGCGTTGCGCTTGTATATCGCACTCAAACAATCTACCAATTAAATTTGAAGATTAGGTATAATGTGCAAATTTCTTTGTATAATAATATTTTGTAATATCAAAAATTTTGTCTATATAACCACTTTTCGAGCTCTAACAAAAAAAATTCCTTGCAAAATTATGTTATAAGCTATTGCTTTCTCTAACCTCTAACTCTAACCCAAACCCAATCCTAACCCTAACCTTATATTAATTTATATAAAATTATTTGTCGCAGATCTACAAATTATGTTTACCTATATACTGCGATAAATTAGCACATCGCAGGGTGCATTGTATAGGATTATCTTTTTACAATTACAGAAAAAGTATTTCAAGACCTAAAAAAACTACTAATCATATACTATCTTGCTACTTTATGAATTTATAGTACCTCCCAATAGCTTATATTATACAAGTCACTCTCGTTATAGTGAACTCTTGTTATATTGAAGATTGGTCTATAGTAAAGATTTTTCAGAACAAAACCAAATATATTAAATATTCACTTGATATAATAAAGTTATATAGTAAACTCTCAATATAAGATACAGTAAAGATTTTTTTCGAATAGAGATAACAAAATTTCACTTGATATAGTGAAGTTGATATCATGTGATATATATTAGCCAATCAAATGAAACAAATGAATGATCATGTACTCATGTATCATAGTAAAAACTTTTGGTTATTTGACTTTTTAGTTAGTACTTCTTGTAAAAGTAGATTCTTACAGTACATAATTGTCAAAATATATAAAAATATTCATTAAGAAAAGTAGTGACTTTTTTAAAATTAAATTATTTTAACTATCATGAAAGTTTGTTACAGCTTGCTATACCTTTTTTTTTTTATAAATACAAATTTTTTTTGTATAAATGCAATTTTCTATCTAAGCTTTTAAAAGAAGTATTGTAAAACATAAAAAAAGATTATTTATTGTGTAATTTTATCAGAATCATCTAAGTTAGTAGTCACTGTTACTTTAAGTAATTGCCCAGTAATATAAAAAATATTAAGCAAAATATGCTACTGAAATTACTTGAATAATAAATATTTTAAATTTCTCTCAATATAGTGAAGATTTATATACCTATTATATTATCTTCACTATATTGAGAGACTCTTGATATAGTGAATCTCTCGATATTGTGAAGAAAATCTCTCAGCCCAATGACTTCATTATAATAAGAGTAACTTGTAGCACATCCTCCATGTCCAGGATTATACAATTCTTGTGGGCATTTACTTGTCGATAACAATGGCATAGTATTTGTTTGCGGCCATGGTTATTATAATAACTATTATAATAAAAATGCAAACATTGTATAGAACTTTATAAAAAAGAAATTTTCAAAAATGTTCAAAAATTTTTAACCCGAATCGAAAAAGGGGCAGATACACTTACCAAAGAAGACCTTGATAATAATGAAATAATGTGGAAAAAATGTTGAGGAAGTGTCTGAAAAGGTAGAAGAAGTTGTCATTTCACCCAAGTTAATAGAGGAAATGAATCAAATAGATTATTGGTAAATGTTTTTTTGTTTTAAAAAAAAATACGAAGAATTACCTGCAGATTTAACTAAAAGCATTGGATATTGAACCAAATGATGCAAAACTTATCAACTAATACTGTATATATAGTACATATAAAGAAACGTTTAAATCATTTAATTTTGAATCAAATAATGAACTTGCTTTAAAATTTCATAAATGCTGTGCCAATGTTAATACAATAGTTGATATACTCACCTGCGAATGCTTTGCTTAAGATAGAATTAATTGCGGAAGGACAAGCTATTACCAGTTATTACTGTCTTACTCTACATCTAATAAAAGTCTCATAGGTATTTAGATGCATTAGATGTGTTTGAGTAAACTTTTTAACTTGCAGCCATATAACACCCTAGTAAAGTTTGATGAGCATGTGCTATAATGTTTACGTAAAATCTTGTGT
Organism: Gigaspora rosea; assembly: GCA_003550325.1. Classification (NCBI taxonomy): domain Eukaryota; kingdom Fungi; phylum Glomeromycota; class Glomeromycetes; order Diversisporales; family Gigasporaceae; genus Gigaspora; species Gigaspora rosea. The sequence goes on along the minus strand of QKWP01000462.1, from coordinate 96,229 downwards.
ATGCCCTTTTTTACATATATTTTTATTTTGACTTTCATTTATTAAAAATTCCATATTATAGATACATATATACTGCGCCACTGTATCATGTGATATGCTGACCTGCCTAACGCCCATAGTAGGGATCCTAATTTTCTGCTGCGACAAGCCCCAATTTCTGCCTGCTCTACACATCGAATTATGCGAATTATGCGATAAATTTTTTAAAATTATGCTACAGATTATGCGGATCAGATAGAAATATGCGAAATTTATCGTTATTATAAGTACTGAACCCCATCAATAACTTACCAATAAAACCACAAAATCTGTGTAATATAAAATTACGAAAAACAAAAAAATAACCTGCAAAATTTTAGTATAAGGCCACGCAAAGTTAATTTTTCGTTTTGCATAACCCGCCGACCTTTTTTTTTTAAATTTCAATCATGTCAATTATTCCATTTTTTGCTATTTAATTTTTCTCCGGTGTCACCCGATGGTGACCTTAATTTTCTGGAATTACCCGATAGAACCGAAAAAAAAATCTAAAATTTTCTGGGTGTGAACATGAGCATATTAATTTACAGTAGATTATAAAAAAAAAAAATATCCGACCAGCCAACTGAAATTTTGGAACACCATGTTATGCAAAACGAAAAATTAACTTTGTGTCCTAATATATGTTTCTTATTAAATTTTTATACTACTTTAACGATATGTTTTATTACTTAACATTCTGAAATTTCAAATCTGATAATTTATGAAATTTATGTTTCGTACAATCAAATGCTGCGTCCAATAGGAACCCGATATTACTCGATCTTTAATTCCGGCCATTTATGCGCAGATTATGCTTTATTAATTATGCGAAATTCATCTTGATATGCGAATATCGCAGTCGCAAATGCTTCTGCGGTAAAATCTGAATTATGCGCATATTATGCTATCGCAGATCCGCGGTATCCCTAGCCCATAGCTATCCCACAAAAAATTTTACCCCCCACGTGATTTCGACCAATCGAATTTCAGGATCAGGTGTAACGTAAAAATCAAAGCGAAACAACTTTTTTACAAAAAAACGCGAATAGCTCTAAATTTTAAATAGGAAACCACCTTCTGCGGCCTAATTAAAAATATTCCTTGTGAAATTTTACTAATAAACTCAACCCTAACCCTACGTTGTCCTCACCCTAACCCTAACTATAACGAGGTTTATTTTTACGCGCAACTTTTTACTTAGAAAACAAAACACGTTTGTTTTGACTTCACGTTACACCTGATCTTAAAATTTGATTGGTCAAAGTCACGTGGGGGGGGGTAAAATTTTTGTGGGAGAGCTACCACTAATACCAGTTTTATTTAGTAAATATCACGAAACTGTAACGATGAAAAAAATAGGTACACTTTCTTATTACTTGGTATCTTTATCTTAATCATAAAACTGTAACGATAACAAAAAAAAATAAAAATTATTATGCTTTTTCGTTAATTGGTATCTTATATATTGAATTATTCAAAGTTTATCGTATGGCATAGCATTCATATATTTCCAGCGATATCCACCAGCATGAGTTTGATATCCTCTACATACTTGATTGAGCAATCCCAGTTATACGTTGTGCTTCAGTTAAAGATGGAAATTCTTGGAAAGATCCATTATCAAAAATCTGTTTGACAGCACGTTGACGCATCCAACCATCCTGAGGTCAGAGACGCACCGCATGTTGTACATTGTCTCTTGGTGTACACCATTCGAGATTAGACACTTTGTTGTTGGTGGAATCGCCGTCAATGTGGTTCACAAATTCTTTGCCCTCTTCTTTAGGGCAGAATGCTAGCGCCACCAAACGATGAACACGATATTTGTGAATATGGCCAATTCGGTAATAATCTGCATACAAAGATCCTTACCATTCAGTAACTGAACTCTGCCTAAGGATGAAACTTTAAATTTTTGTGAATTAACTTCTATTTCTTCCCATTCTTCATTGAGGTCTGGTTTAATGTAATCTTCGTAATACATCTAACGCCAACCACCAGCAACATTCTGAAATGCTATTTCCTGCGATTTTAAGCATTTTACCCGCAAGAGAGATTGAATTCCAAATCTGAACTACATTCCCATCCAATGTTTTCTGCACGATATGCCTAGAGCTACCACGACCAATATTCGGGAATATTTTACGTTCTGCATTCTCCTTAGGAGTTACCCATTCTAAATTAACAGCCCGATTATCATTTGATGCCGTTAATGTGGTTAACGTAAGGCTTATTTTCTGGGTTAGAGATGAAGGCTTGTGCAGGATATAGACGTCAGTTGTATGAATACTATTAATGCCGTATATAACCACTTCTTTTGCAAACATTTCCTTTTAAAATCACACCTTTATTATTCTTGATACGTCCAAGATTAGATATTAATTTATTCGAATCCGCTATAGGTAACCAAATTTTTATTATTTGCTACTTATAATGAGTCATTTTTTTAAATGCTATATGATGCAGGAGCTAGATATTTATTTACTGTATACTGGATCAGGTCCTGTCAATTTTTTTTTATGTAGTTTCGATATCAAAAAATAGAAATGAAGAAGTTTTACCAGATTGGACCGTAATTTTTTTTCAGCAATATAAATTTTATTTCTGAATTTCATATTTCTTTTATGCTAATAACAACATAATAGATGTAAATTTCATATTGAGCATGGTGGTTATACAAGATACCTAAACTAGTTAAACTAATTAATATTGAAATGAAATATCAAATATTTATAACAAGCAGGTAAGTACATCATTGAAATAGATGCACGCTCCACAACCAAGAATAATATGTCCGTTCCATTGCATTTTGTGCCATTGCACTGCATTAAAACCCGCGCCTACGGCCCAATGACCAAGATAGGGCGCACTTGAGGGACGATCTGCACTTGGTGCTGTAGCTACAACTGAGTTAACGCCAGGATTTGGATTGGTTTGAAAAGGTGATGATCCAAAAGGAATTGAAATTAATACAAATTCAGTGTTTGGACAATATGGTTGAAGATATGAAATCTTATTTAACGCGTTGTCACGATCATTAGTCTTGTTGAATGTTACCTGTAATATTCACCAAATTAAAAAGATCGTTAAAAAAAACACACATTTCTGGAAACAATTGTTACCTCAATCCATAATAAAGGAGGTGGAGACGAATTAATAATAGGTGCAATTCTTTGCTGACGCGTTGGTCGTGTGTTCCATCCTCCTACGTCAGGTCTAAATTCATTACGATTAACTACCGATACCACGTCAATCTGCACCCACCAACCTGGAAGTTGTTGACGAAGCGAAACATTCAATACGAAATGTATTTCTTCTTTCATTCCACCATTAAACTAAGTGAATAGTACAAAGATCAGAAAATAAAAGTCATACAGTATTATCTTAAGACAAAAATGCTCACTTTGATGAACAGTTTATCATCAACCTTTCAGCTTGGAAAATGTTGTGAATAGCTTCAAGAACTTTCTCTCGTTTTTTGGTTTGAATGGGCGGCAAATCTATTTCTACAATATCTAAATCTAAATCATCCTCGGAAATCTTTTCCTTCGCAAGTTTAAGCTCTTCTTCTATTTGATTAATGGCCTGAAAATAATGAATTGTTAGTATAATTCATTCGCTATATTTTCAAGTAATATTTAAATACCTTCATCTTTTCACTTTTCATGAGATTTTGAATTATACTTTTTAGGGATAATCTTTTGACTATACTATATACGAATTTTTATAACGTTAGTGGAAATAAATGGTTAAAGTTGCTAATCAATAGCAAGAGAACAAGAATAGTACTTGTCCACTGTTTAAACGATTACCCGAAAATGTGGTTGATAGTCGGAAAACCAATAAAAAAAAAATTCACAAGATCGGTAGCTTATTTATACACTTCATAGGATGACATGTGACAGACTATTCACTTACTACCGTAAATTGCCGCATAAACCGCCCCTTTAAGACCCGGGTTTATTATGTGGTCACGTATTATACTCGTATTATATACTCGACTTAGGTTGCTTAATTTTAATTGGTCAATTATCTTTAACCATATGGGCCAATAGGTGGAATTGGACCATCTCATACTTTCCCATATTTAATACAAAACAATTACTCGATTATACCCTAATATTAAACTATACCTTAAATAATTTTAAGGATATAGTGTCTTGAAAGCGAATTCATAGATCTTTAAATGAGTTATGACAATTCCATCTATATTCAATAAAATAGATTAATGAGAATAATTAAATGTTAAATGCTAAATGTATAGTAAAAGAATCTCGGCATTGAATTTATGTAGATAATAACGTGAATTCCAACTAAACAAATTTTAAGGTTGATTTTGTCGATAGTCTTAAAACATCATTTCAAATTTTCAAAATAAGATACTTCAAAGGTTTTTGGCGTAAAAGGAAAGCATAGATAATATGGGGTGTGGTCAATTAAAACAGCCCATTTTTACAATTTTTTGAAAAACGAGTTTTTATTAGATTCTTATAAATTTTGACATGATTGACATTTTTCAATTATAAATGAAAGTCGATATGCATAATAAAAAATCAAGATAATGTAAAAGAAAGATTACATGAGCCCAGCACATCACGAGATTATCCTATAGTCACATGCTATATTTAACCAATCAAAATCGTTAAATTTGATTAATCCCGGATCAGTCCGAAAATCAAAACAAATAATTAAACTCAAAATAAGTTCTATGTAAAAATGGGCTGTTTTAATTGACCACACCCCATATAAGAATATGAAGTAACAAAAATTTTATTACAATAAAAAAATACTAATTATATTGTAAGATACAAATGTTAGCAAACTATCTTTTTTCATAAAACATATAGAGCGTCATAATTTTTATGTGCTGTAACTTGGGTAAATTAGTAATCGATGACGCCGAACTTTTACACAGAGATTGGTAAAGTCAGTTATGCGTAACATTACCTTGCGATAGGTAATAATAATAAGTAATATTACAATAGTTTTATTCTTAACAGAAACTTTTCGTTCAATTTCAATTTTGATCACTCGCCTCCGATTGTTATCATGTGTTTATATGTATACATGTATACGTAATAAGTAATAAAATGTAATAATTATTTTAATACTAGGTAAATAGAAACAATTTTAAGTCCGAAGGAAAACCAGCCCGTACTTAAAAAATTATATACGTACTCACACTGGCTTAACCTAAAGTGTATGTTACACCGTTCGTACGTACAGTACGAACGTATATATCGACATAACAATTACAGATTTAAGTCTTTCTTGTTAATACAATAAAAAAGTAACTCATGGCGTCAAAAATATTTATGCTCGGTATACCAGAAAATATTCTTAATAATTTGAATAATGAATTAAATTCCTTGTACTCGTGCGCACCTGTGAGCCGACATTGGTGCAAAATGTCAATCCCTGTGTACATTTTCATTTGATCAAGAGCCATTATTCATTTCTAAATATTTTTCATCTCTTTACGAGAACGACAAATTCAACTTTATTTCCTAATACATTATTTAATTATGCAAGATTTCTAAAGGTTCTCAATTTATCTAATCTAGAAAATAAGGTGGATTAATTTTCAGCTTTGTTCGAAACCTAGTGTCTCATTGATACAATACACAACCAATTTATTACTTAAAATAATTATTGAAAGTGCACAAATTAGAGCTATATTTTCCTGAATTAAGTGAAATTACGCTAGAATTCTTTTACTCATTAGGACGAAACGAGCTATTTTTCTCACAACTCCAAAATTTATCTTTGGTATGATATTCAAAATCTTGGTAAACCGTACTACGAAAATTAATGCTTTGAAACTTGATGATTCGCAAGTATTTCATACGCTCATATGCATGATTAAATCGCAAGAGCAAATTAAGAAATTCACCTTAGTTATTTATGAAACTTCTACAGAATTATACGGCATAATTTCGGCTTTAGATAGTCAAAAACAATCGTTACAGGAAGTTATAATAGAAAATTGTGCTAATACTGAAGAGTTCGATGTGTTAATTAATCTAGAAATTCTTCGTTTTAGAGACTGCGAAAATGAGGACATATTGAAAACAATAGATTATAACATCAGCACTTTAGAAATTACTAATTGTACGATATCTTTTAGGTGGAACTAGGAGAAATAATAATAACAAAGCACCTTGGATTACAAGGTTGTTAACATCGTTTACGATGTCATAGTAACCAATTTCTTTCCACAAATTAATCAAATCCTTATGTATCAATATTGCCCGAGCAATGATATTCAATTGTTTATAGTTCTCGTAACCATCTTTCGCAGGATATTCTTCAATAATTTTACCATCATGATACTTATTTTTAGGTCTTGGTGCAAATGGTATGAATTTTCATTTTATTATTAATTCCTTAATTGATTCCAAATTTTCTTCAAACTTTTTTCTAGCTTCATTAATTATGTATAGTCCACCATTTTGAAAATGAAAAGATATCATATCATTTCTTTTAACAGATAGTTCTGAGTAAGGTTCAGATTTATCAAAAGGATTTAATGCTTTCGATGCTTCAATAAAAATCTGCGTAAATACTATAAAAAGAGTATCACTACCCCAAGTGCATTTTTTTTGTTGTGCTTTACGAATTTGTTCGATATTGATATTCCCTACATTATGTTTTATCTTTTTCTCAATTAAATTTGGATCTTACATTCCAAACGAAAGTAAAAATCTTTGAATAAAGTACCTAGATAATAACAATAATTTTTTGAACTACAGAAACATTAATAAAATTTGGTCTGAAACGAACTGTGTGAAATAATGCATGCGCTTTACCAAAATGAACTATTATTCATTTAACTCTAACGTCACTTTGTTTTGATAATTGATACAAATATTACAAGGTAATAATAAGTTTATTGGAAAGCGAATATATTTAAAAATGTCAATCTTTATTTTATCAGGAAGTCCAGAAAGATTGGGGCTCCGTAGTCAAGCAAGTCTTCGACCATTTATATCAATTTTATTAAAAATCTTAGTATCGGTTTTAATGGAAATTTCAGAGAGAATAACATCATGATCAATATCAGATGATGAAGCCTTTTTTGTCCATTTATTTCAGTATTATTCAATATAATTATACTGTTGGAGGTTGAATCAATATCAGCCCTATGATTATCAGTCAACGTCATTTCCAATATGCGAACCGTTACTATCATATATAGAAATAATTCATTTGGAGTATTTAAGAAATTTAATCTAAGGCTAGAGGTATGGTTTTATAATTTCTGTTTTTATTTATTTATCATTTATTACATCTTTGTTTACTCCTTTCAGTTGAACTATTCTGGTTTCGTTCGTTTTTGTAGTGTACTGTACATATGTGTCGATGGCGCAGGCTTTTATTTATTTAACCGTAGTCAGTATAATGGAATCTCGAGCTATTTACAGTTTTTTTTTTCTTTTCAGGATCACCGGGTCAGATGTCATAAAAATCTTTTAATAGAGATCATTATGAGTTAATCACATCTTTCTTATAATTTGTTTCAATGATACTTGGTTTAAACATAATGAAGTTCATGATGTCATTCATTTCTTGGCAGGATGTAGAAAATTCAAAAAATCCCAAAATTGGCTTAAAACTTTGTGCATTATTCCATCGATCAAAATGTACTATTTCCACAAGTATGATGCAAGAGGTTGATGAGCCGTTGCAAATTAAATCAAATTAGTATTAGCAGCGTTAGGTGAGAATGCGAAAGTGGTACATATATGGGTTGATAATACTACAGATGAGTTGATATTAGCCGCTGCGTCTTATAAATAGAAATATCGGGAATGATGTTTTACGGAAGTAAAATGAAAGTGGGATTATTTACAACCATATTCGATAATGTGTTCGCGATTTCTTGCGTTTGATTTGTTAGCACTATCTGTAGTTAGTGACTTTCCCGACGAATACTTCACGACAACCGTTTACCTGGCATCACATAGGGTTAGGGTTAAAAATTTTATTAGATGCGGGCACAACGTACGTATATAATTATTACTTTGTGTGATGTCAGATAAATGGTCTGTCTTGGGAATGACCATCGGGAAAATTTAGAGGGTTATGGTAAGAACTGTAAATTGCAATGTCACATTGCTATAATGCTGAAACGTCATAATATTGAAATACCATAATGAAATTTTGGGGAAAAATGCAGCAAAAAAATTTGTAAGGATACAATGAAAGATTGAGAAGGTGCGATAAAAGATTAAGGTATATTATTTCTAAACTATTAAAGCTCTATGTTAGCACTACTGTAGTCATATAAATTTGATGACAATCGATGGAGTATAAAATGAAAAATTATTGAAGATTTTATCAATAAGATACAGTATTTATTATAAACTTATAAAAATTAATATTGAATAAAATTTTTTATTAAAATCTTTATTTAAATTTAAAAATTATTTAATAAAAAAGCTATAGCCTTTTAATTTTATATACAGTATTAATTATTTAATCAAATTAAATAATTTTTAAACTAAACTCTTATATTTTTTTTAATGAAAACGGGTATATGGTGTTAAACATTATAGTAATGGTTGGACTCGTGCTACTCGTGATTCGTGAATTAAACTCGAAGAATACTCAAATCATTTGATCGAGTTAACTTGTTCAAGTTTTACTCGAATCATTTGATCGAGTTAATTGATTCGAGTTTTACTCGAATTAATTTTTGTTTTAAAAGTTAAATTACTATTTATAAAGATGAATATGTTTCCTATTCTGATAGGTAAAGGAAGGTTTATTTCACAAATCTTATTAAATATGTAATATATTTTGACTCGCGAGTTAAAATTATACGATTCGAATCATAACAAATTCGAATTATTCGAGCAACGAATTGACGAGTCCAATCACTACACCTATAGGTGCATTTTATATTAAAGTATAGGCGCATTGTAAATGACTTGAAAGACCTCGTGACTCAAGTGATAAAAGAGTGGACCATTTGAAATTATACCATTCAGCCATAGATGAAATTCACCTTCCCGGTTACACAGATCAGTATATATATGTACGTATCCTTTTTTTTTTTTTTTTTTTATGTGTCTTTCTTACTAATTTTTTTTATAGCTTCGTCTGCTTTGGTATCTTGGCGTCGTCGTTATTTAATTTGGAGTCGTCGTTTCCGATGTCGTCGTTCCTAGTGGCGTTGTCGACTTCGGCTTGTGGTTAACTTTTTTTTTTCTTTTTTTCAGGCTGAATTTTAAAATCATGCCATACTGATCTGGTATTATATTATTGGCGTTAGGGTTAGGTATTAGCATGGTATAGTTCTTAATTTCAGCTTGTATTAATCTTATGTAATCCCAAGTGGTATTTCTTACTAATCTCGTGCTTTTTTCGTTTCTCTGGGGTCTTGGCGTCGTTGTTGTTTGCTGGTGTATTCTTTTACTGGTATTGTCGTTTCCGGTACCGTCATTCGTTTTGTGGCATCACGTTCGAAATTTTCTGCTGGCATTATTATAGGCATTGCTGTCTGGTACCGTCGTTTTAATTGCTGTTACTGTTTGCAGACACTTCGTTCGTTACCGCACTTTCGTTGACATCATTTTCCGACGCGTTTTATGGAGTTATTCGGAAGTGTTTGTTGTATGTTTTTTTGTGGTTAATAGAATTTCGGGTTTCTTGGATAATGGTTGACGGTTGATGTGATGGGCTTCTTTGTAGCTAGTGGATACATTGAATAGGGTTAGTGTTCGGGTTCAGATAGATAGAGATTAGGGTGGAATTATAATTAGAGTATGTGGTTTGAATTAAGGTTCGGGTTTGAGTAGAAGTTTTATGATAGAGGTTAGGGTAGGTATTATGTAGATAGAGTAAGTGGTTTGATTAGCATTGTCTAAAAACTTCGTACTTGACAGCATTTGCTACGCGATGACATCTTAAATACGTACGCATAAATAAAAAAATATTATTGTATATATATTATAAGATATTTTAAATATTGCATGCGCATATATATGTATAAAATAAGGACTTTATTTTGTATGTGACCAGACATGAAATAAAACCGGTTCAATCTAATCGATATGTACTAATACCCAATCAAATTTTGTTGCATCATCCGATTGTAGTATGTATAATGACCTAATGACCCAAGTGACTTTGGTCATTTATAAATGACCAAGGTCATTTGGTCACGAGTCATTTTTAAATGACTTGAAAATTAAATGACCAAAATGACCGGTCATTTTGGGGTCATTTCAGGTCATTTGCAAAATAGGCAAATGACCTGGTCATTTACCATCCCTGCATAATGACGCACATGGGCGTTATTTCGAAAACTCCATGTTTTTAAAATTGCATATTTGACTATAATAATGCCCATGTGCGTCCCGAAATAACGCATCCCAGAATAAAATCGCAGGGAGGTTTTTTGCAGCTGTAACTTTCCCTCCAAAATTAGTATATTCAAATTATCGCGCATACGCGTTCCAAAATAACGCGCAGGTATCGAAATAACACGCATCTGCGCGTTATTACGCGTCTATACGGTATCTGAATAAAAATTTTAAAATTAATTTTAAAAAATTACTAACATTTTAAATTTAATTTTGATTAAATGAACTTTACTATGCCACTATACTGTGCTTATATTTTGCAAATTATTAGCTTTAAATTATTATTCAGTATAATAAATTTTTTGATTTAGTAGTTTACTTTCTAGTAATCCATCTATTAAGGCCGTTTGAAGTTGATTCTTTGGTTAACAACTAGTGATTGGCGTCGTAAATGGCTAATTACTACAATTATATTTACTACATATATTACTACATAGTCTATTTTAAACCGTAATTGTAATAATTACTTACTACGTGTAGTAATATGTAGTAATGTAGTATTACTTACTACATGTAGTAATATGTAGTAATGTATTATGTAGTAATGTAGTATTACTTACTACATGTAGTAATATGTAGTAATGTATTATGTTGTAATGTAGTATTACTTACTACATGTAGTAATATGTAGTAATTAGTGATGTTAAAAAAAAATAAAAAAAAATAAAATATAGCGTATTTAT
>QKWP01000462.1:70786-84554 GCA_003550325.1 Gigaspora rosea | reverse complement strand
GGGGGGGTGATGTTAACCAAAAAATTAACTTCAAACGGCCTAAGTATGAATTAAATTTTAAAAAATAAATTTATAACTTTTTTTTTTTTATATATAAAATATTTAATTTTTGCTAAATTAAAATTAATAAAATATCTTTATTTCAAATGTTTTGCCATCGGGATTACCGTTACACAGTTAACTAGATATATGGGATTTACGATGTATCGAGAAATTTTTTTAGGTTGGCGATGCGATGCTAGGATGTTTGAATGACGTTGATCTTTTTCGGAATGATAAAAACCAGTTAGATTAAACTGTTAAACGAACGGATAATGTTTTTTTAGGGAGTTTCAAATAAACAATAGTTGAAGTTAAAATAAGTAAAAATAAGGTGGTTGCACCACCACTATGTCACGCAAAATCACTACGTATGAATAATAATATATATCATCTATCTGTTATAGTATTAAAATTTTATTCACCTGTCATTTTTAACCAATTTTGTTGGCTAATTTTAGATCATGTAAGTTCTGTTGATCTTATTTAAACTCCTAGTGCCAATCGTTCACATTTTGAACTCCTAAAAAGAAATATTATGATGCCAAGAAAAAGTCTCTTACAAGATTTTAATTTAACCTATTACTCACAATTAATTTAAAAGATAAACTTGAAAATCTATAAACTTATTTTCTCTTTGCAGACTCAAATTATTTTTGTAGTTTATACATTTAATTTTATTATTTCTAATTAATCTAATTAAGAATTACCTTTTCTTATTCAATTTATTTTAATTCCAATTAACTATCTATCAATATCGTCGTTACATGTGATCATGACATATCAAATTACCTTTGAAATATGGAGATGAAAAATTTGACCCATATATTTAAGTAACATCATAGATAAAGATTGTCATTAAGAGCTGAAATTATTTAGCTGCACAAAATTTGCTTTATGCTTTAGTTTAAGCTGAATTGTATTAAGCACAAGTGGGTTAAACTGTTAGACACATTAAACGATTAATTGTTAAAAAAAAGTTTGTTTTTTCTAGGCGGTTTCAATTCCCAATTGTAAATATATATATCTGATATATATATATATATAATTAAAATTAAATAAAAACTTTTAATAAAATAATTTAAAAAAAATCTGAATAACTATTAGTACTTTATTAAAAATTTTAAGTCCAAACTTGATTAAAAATTTTTGTTTTAATAATTAAGATTTGTAAAATAAAAATTTTCCATGAAAAATTTGGTGCGACATCTAAGTTCGGAGTTTTCATGTTCACACTTAGAGAAAAGCCCTAGCGGTCAAGTGTAATGTCAAAAAATTTCAGGATAATGATTTAATTAAGGGATTTGCTTGACGACGATCTATATGCTTTATGAAAAAGATAGTTTCACTTCTAAGCTAACATTCGTATCTTACAATATAATTAGTATTTTTTATTATAATAAAAAATTTTTGTTAGTTCATATTTTTATAATATCTATATTTTTTTCCTTTAACGACAAAAACTTTGAAATATCTAGACTATCGACGAAATCAAACTCGAAATTTGATTGGTTTGCATTCACGTTATTATCTACATAATCTCAATGCCAAGTTTCTTTTGCATTATAAGCCAAAATATAATGGCCATACATTTAATTATTCTCATCTATCTATTTTATTGAATGTAGATTGAAATTGTCATAAACAATTTAAAAGATTTAAACTGAATTCGCTTTCAAGACACCAATCATTGCTTAGAGGTTTTTTTTACATATTTTAATGTAGTCTCTTGATAAGGGCGCCGACAGATATTACGTAATATTTCAGTATTTTTAGGGGGGTAGCTGGGTATAATATACTATATATATACTTCATATATGCCCTTAATAAAAAATATTACGTAATATCAGCGCCCTAATGGCTAAAAGTATTTAAATTTCATTTAGAAATTGTAAAGAGGCTAATTTTACTTTATTCTTATTTTCTAATTAGATAATATTTTAAGGATTGATAAACTAATTAGTTTGCTGCTATTATTTACATTTATGTCAAAGTTTCTGATATGCTTAGGTATTTTAGTTCCGTTAAAATTTGATAATCCTCTCGAAACCTTCCAAGTTCTTCCGCTGACCGTTTTTCTGAATCTTTATTCCAACCTTGTTTATCAGGTTCACATAATATTGTGAAGCAATGGGCGGTTGTACTACTATATTTGATATCAATTTGACTTATGTCATAATTAGTTTTACTGTACAATATTTCCCACATGTTTCGTGTCTGCTTCTCTTTCATAACTATATATTACACAAAATCAAATTCTTATTTGTCTATTCACAGTTATTCGCAGGATTACACAAACAAATATATCGATATCAATAAGAATTAAGTTATGAATATACTTATTTAGCTTGTAACACTAATACAGAATACAAGCATACATAAATATATTGTGATCGTTAATATTTCTGTAAATTACTTTTGTTCATTAACAAAAGATCTGAATGGATTTTAACCTACAGCAATGGGAAATTTAGATTTAAAACCTTCATACAATGATATTGCTTTGCCGACTGCATGGGATATTAAAGATAAATCACCGTTTATTGACATAGATCCAAGTGGACTTAAAGTGAATTATACGGGTAATATGAAAATGAGAAATCTTGCAGAAACATATTTAATATGCCACTGTAATCATTGGCATTTAAAGAATATCTTGATAGCCTTTTAATTTATTAAAAAAAACTTTTTATTAAAGATCCTGATGATTTTAAAGCTGCTGTTGTTTGAGCAAATCATCCAGTCCCTTCAGAGTGTGGGATATTTTACTTCGAAATTGAAATTATAAACAAAGGAAAAAATGGGTATCATTAATAATTATTTTATACATATGGGCCGATTTTTGGAATTTATAAGTAGAGTGTATTTTTTTAAAACTTTAAAGCTAAATAACTTCTGATCTACTGGTCCGTTTTAAATAATTTTACTACCAAAATGTTTGACTCTTTGAGACGATTCCAACGAGCCCAAAATCATTAAATCCAATCACAGGGTCGTGAGATAATCCGCTGTCAATTAGTGACACACCTAGAATGGGTTGATTGGTTAGACATAGGTCTAACCAATCAACTCACATCCTAGGTGCGTCACTATTTGACAACGCATTATCTCACGACCCTGTGATTGGATTTTAATAATTTTGGGCTCGTTGGAATCGTCTCAAAGAGTCGAACATTTTGGTAGTAAAATCATTTAAAACGGACTAGTCATATGAAACATTACCTTTGTTATGATTTTTTATAATCTTTTAATTCCATTTTCTTAATAGAATGATTGGAATCGGATATTGTACAAAGCAAAGTGATAAAAAAATAGACAATTCAAATTATATAAATAATATGCTTATGCTTGGTAATAGAAATTTTTATTTTATTCTCTTATTATTATAGATTAACATTTATATCTTATCTTTAGGACAGGAAAACATGGAAAATGAATCATGGGGGTGTGGTTATCAGGTGATGACGGTTATTCTTTTGATTCAGGAAGCGGCACATCATATGATTTAAAATATCATGGAAATATTCCTGGATATACTACTGGTGATATAGTTGGATGCTATCTAAATTTTAGGGAAAACATAGTATTTTATACTAAAAATGGAATTAACTTAGGTAACCAACATTTAGAATTAAAGGTTATATTTTTTAAAATGAATAGATAGCAATTTAATAATTATAAAATATTTTAAGGAATTGCATGCCATCTACGCAGCAATTTTAAAGGCTTTCTATATTCTTGTGTTGGGTTTAGATCACAAGATGGGTTAGTAAAAGTGAACTTTGGCAATGAAAATTTTAAATATTCTGGTAAATTTATTCAAAGAATTTAATGTTTTTGGCTTATTTAAAATTTGACCTTGTCTATATATATTTTAATTAATAGTGATGACTAATGAAGACATTAATAAAAAATCAAAGAATGCATTAATTAAATTTGTTTATAGATGCTATCAGCAAATTGTTTATTTTATTATAGGTAAACATGAAAATATGCTTGTTAATTTAATTGATGATTTAACAAGATCACTAGAAAAAGATCCATATAATGCATTTGAATTAAGCTACCGAGGCAAATTATATTTTGTTATGGGCAAATATGATGAAGCATTTGAAGATTTAACTAGATTGCTAGAAATTGAACCAGATAATACAATAGCTTTAAGATATAGAGGTGAAATTAATTATTTGATGAAAAGATATAATGAATCAATTGATGACTTGGAGGAATTATTAAGAATTAAACCAAATGATATATGGGCAAAGAAGGCCTATGAATTAGTTAAGGCACTGTAAGTATGATATGCATTTGTAAATTTTAGTACTGTTGATTATCACTTATATTATTCATAAGCCTGTAAAAATTTTTATAGTCAATCATTATAACTAACCTGATTTTATATTATTTGTATTACTATAGCTCGTAAGTACAATATACCAGAATTTTTACTATAAATCACTATAGAAACTACATACAAAAACTAATATAACCATATCTAAATAACTTGTACTACTATAGCTCGTAAATATAGTAAATCACTATAAAAATTACATTTATTTCTCTATATTTAAATAACTTGTATTACTATAGCTCGTAAGTACAGTAAATTACTATAAAAATTATGTTTATTCCAATACAAAATTAATATAACCATGTTTAAATAACTTGAATCACTATAGTGAGTAAGTACAGTAAACCAGAATTTTTATAGCAAATTATTATAAAATTGTGTTCATTCCAATACAAACTAATATAACCATATCTAAATAACTTGTATTACCACGATAGTCAGTAAGATTTTTTACAGTAAATCACTATAGAAATTATGTTCATTCCAATACAAAACTAATATAACTGTATCTAAATAACTTGTATAATTATAGCTCGTAAGTACAGTAACCTAGAATTTTTTATAATAAATCACTAGAAATTATGTTTATTTCAATACAAAACTAACATAACCACATCTAAATAACTTGTATTACTACAATAGTTAGTAAGTATTACAGTAAATCACTATAAAATAATATTCATTCCAATGCAAAATTACTATATCAAGAACACTTTCAAAAATTCTGTGCAAACAAATTAGATTTTAAAATTAGATATAATATGAAATCAAAACAATTAAATTTAGTGTAATAAAGCCTTAATATTAGATTAGCATTAGGATAAGGTTTGGATAAGATTAGAGTAGTAATATATACTAAAATTTAATAAGAAATTTTTTTGTTAGAATATGAAAGGTGGTTTCTTTTGCTGTGAAGAATTTTTGGAGGAGTTCTTGGTGTTATTTTACAAAATTAACATAACTATATCTAAATAACTTGTATCATCACAATAGTTGGTAAGAATTTTTTTAGTAAATCACTAACATAAACATGTCTAAATAACTTGTATTACCACAATAGTCTGTAAGAATTTTTATAGTAAATCACTATAGAAATTACTTTATTCTAATACAAAACTAACTTAACCATATCTAAATAACCTGTAGTACTACAATAGCTGGTAAGAATTTTTTATTCCAATACAAAACTAATATAACTATATCTAAATAACTTGTATCACTATAGCTCGTAAGTACAATAAACCAGAATTTTGTATAGTAAATCACTATAGTGTTACAATGCTATAGCCTTCTTGTATTAAATATAGCAAAGTAACAAGGTCACCCGGTACAGTGATGTATTTATGAATATACACGGGGTGGAGGTGAAGTACACTTTTACTTCACAGCAGGAGGCAAACGATTCGTGATAAAGATAGTATATAATTTTATTAAATAATATAAGATGTAATAAGCCTTGCCTGTAGGAATTACCCTAGAGGGAGAATATTACACTTTACAGATAATAATGAAGGGATAAGGATATTATCCTAAGCTAAGATTCTAGGTGAGGGTATTGAACTCTAACTTTTGCAGGAAGGGAGAAATGCTTCCTTTTTATAACTTTTTTATTCTAAGAGGTGTAACAATTCTATTGTTATTTTGTGCAGAGATAATTAGAGATAATTACTGCATTATTGTAGAAATAGTTAGAGGTATTTGTACAGAGGTAATTAGAGATATTTGTTTGAGGTAAACAAGACATTTGTGTGATGATAGATAGGGATATTGTGTAGGGATAAGTGGAGATATTTGTATAGAGGTAGGCAGGGATATTTGTGCGAAGGTAAGTAGGGGTATTAGTGTGGAGGTCATGGTCAGACATTCGTCTGATTGGCTGATGTAGATCAATTTCCCGGGTAACTTATTTATACACTTTAGAGTACTTTTTTAGATTATAACATTTCACCAATAAAAAATTGCCACAAAAGCTATTTTTCGTTTTAAACGAATGTTAATATTCACTGAAAAAAATAATCTCAAAATAATCTGTAATTTGAGTAACTTTGCTTAGAAGGCAAAATGCCATTAACAGGACCATGCGTGATTGCCATATGCAAAAAAAAATTGACTAACTGGAAAGCAGTAACTGAAAACTTGATTGAAAAAGGACAAACTAACAATACTTTACCTTCTTATCTTCAAGTAGGCGATACTATTTGCCTGGATTGTTATAATGGGATCGTGACCAACAGATCAGCCAAGTTTCAAGAACATGCAAGACGACCTGAAACTGATGAGCCAGAAGTTATTAATCTGTAACAAGCTGAAACTAATGAGGCTAATGAATTTTATGATTCTTATTTGTCTTTTTCTAAAGCAATAGAAATACTAACCAAAATTTTATACGATCGTGAGAATAAAGAGAAAGAACCACCAATATATTCGTTTGATGAATTTCGAACGATCATGGAAGAGAAGGACACAAGACTAAAAAATTTTTTTGATGAGTTATACCTTTTGTCAAACCTGCAATCAAAAAATAAAGAAACAAAAATACGAGTGAAAAAGCAACTTTTATTTATATGTTATTTTCTTTGTGGAATAAAAAATAAGTTCGTGAATGATGCTAAAAGAGATTTGTCTTTATATTTAGATTCAACTGGTGCTTCCGATACCACTATAGATACACTTGCAAAATTGGGTATTGCCGTTACATCTCATTCAATTGCGCGGTGTAAGGTCAATGCATCTGAAGAACATGCTGAAGTTGTTGATTCGGCACTTGCTAGGCATATGGAAAAAGCAATAGTGTTGAATATAGATGATTATCATAGTATTCATACTCCACGAATGCCCAACACCGCCACTACGTCTACAGCAGCACATTTGGCCACAATATTAATGAACCCAATTACTAACCAGGCGGCTATCCCTCAAGAAAATATACATAACCCTTTATTAGTCGATGCTAATTTAATTAAATTAAATATAGGTAATCGATTTATGGCACCTTACGGTCTTTTACATAACCAACGTTGGGGGTTTCGCACAGTTGACGACGGTACAAGATTAGAAGAGTTAACTGTGCATAGCTACGATGTTCGGTTACAAGAGAAGCGTCATAGTCGTTCAATGAAGAATGTTGTCCTTATAGATTTACAAGAAAATCAACTCCATTCGATGGACGAATATATCGAAGCTATTAATACCGTTACAAGCAGTGTTGTACATTTTCACTGTCCCAGCCTTTTTTTGCCATGTCCCAACGTCCCAACGTCCCAGTGTCCCAAGTGTCCCAACTATGTCCCAAGTCTTAATAATTAATAATTTAATTTAAAAAAATACATGATTATATATTTTTCTAGATGCTGAACTCATTTTTAAAAGAATTAAATTAGATTATCTTAATAAAATTTTAAGTAATTTTAATTTATAAAATTGTCCCAAAATGTCCCAAAATGTCCCAACCTATGTCCCAACTGTCCCACGTACAACACTGGTTACAAGTATCCCATCTATACGGCAGTATATTGAAAGAGGACATATGATTCCTCTTGTTGCTGACTGGCCTGGGCAAATTCATCTTAGAACAGCAATATTGCGCTATTTGGTTTTAAAGACTCATCCAAGATTACTAATAATATTTTATCTTTTCTTCTAATTATAGGACCTCTTCATATTTCGTTGAATAGCTGAGAATTGGTTTTTCTTCAATATCGGCCTTTTTTCGCGGAGATGTATAAGTATATTTTTGGACCACGAAAGCCTCTCGCTCAAACTCCCAAGCCATGGCATATTAATCTCCTTTTGGAGATTTCTCGTAGCGCTTGGCAAGAAATTTCGAAAGCGGTTAAAGAAAAGTTTGGATCTCTATATAAAGACGCCGAGTATCTTGCCCTCAAGGATCTTCTTGATAATTCAATTCCCCTTGTTTTAGATATTTACGCAGTGTTTTTTAGATCGGGAGATTATAACACTTATCTTGAATCTTGCTTTCATGTTTGGACATTATTTTTTAGATTTAGTCGCAAAAACTATACGAAGGCTCCGGTAATGTTTCTTTCCGATATTTTCTATTGGGAATCGACTAACCATCCAATTCTTGAAGTAATTAAGGCCGAACTTCCCAAATTATCAGATGCGACCGTTGAAATATTCCATAGTTTCCTGCGCAGAAGCACTCAGAAACATACCGAAGCCAAGCAGATCATTAATCACGGCCGTTTTATTAATCAATTGCATCTGGATGGTAATAGATTTAAGGAAAAATTTGCCCACACTTCTACGTGGGCAGCGTATGAGTATTCTGCACGAGATATTTCTAACTTAACAAAAAAATGCGCATGTTTTCTTCTGCATTGTTTTTCTGAAATATATATACGTGTATTTCATCATAAATCGCCATTAATATTTTCATCACCTATCATAAATTCGTCCTCAAAAAAAAAAGGAAAGGCAAAAGAAAAATCTGAGGAATCCATTTCTTTAACTGCGATGAAAATGCCAGAAGCACATTTATCTCATCTTTCTTTGGGTTTCAATACTTTACATAAACCCGATCCATTTCGTTATTGCGATTTAACTAACTGTCCTGTTTTTTTTCCCATTAACCCAAACCCGATTAGAATTCTAGCTTGCGGTCACTCTTATCATGAATCCTGCTACGCCAGTAATGATTTCAAGTGTTTGTATTGTCTTGCATTTTTACAAGATAGAGTCGATAAACATGTTCAGTCTTTACTTGAAAGTTTGCGGGATTTGAATAAGAAAAAAAAAGAAAAAATCAAAGAATAATGTTTCTTTTGACGACAATGAAGAAACAGAATTGGTAGAATATAAACCATTTGCATTAGAGGAGGCAATTTGGAAGTTTAGAATGTACTAAAAAATATTTATTTTATTTAAATAAAATTTTATTTATTACATAATAATTACAGTAAATTGTAAATTTGCATAAATCGTATCGGTACTTAAATTTTAGTTTAATACCTATATAAATTAATCAGTTGAAATTATAAATTTTGATTGGTTAATTATCACGGAAAATCACAGGTAGATCTACAAAAATTAGCCAATCATATGAATGTCTGCCCATGAGTGTGGAGGTAGTTGGGGGTAGTCGTGTAGAGGTAATTGGAGGTAGTCGTGTTGCGTTTCATATTACCTAAGTTAGGGGTCGTCTAAAACCAGGTGCGTTCACGTGATAGGAAGCCAATTAAATCATAAAATTTGATCTTTATGGATCAGCCTGACGAGACGAGAACAAAGAAAAAAAGTGAAAAACGCCGAAAATACAAAAAACGAGTGTCTAAACCTGTCTAGGAGCATTAATAAAAAATGTTGTGAAGACAATTTTACATATAAGTCAAGCCCTAAACCTAACCTCTAACTAACCCTTACCCTAATTTTAATTAAATAATCAAAAACATATAAACACACCTAGCTTTAGCCATCCCCTAAGTTACTAGTTGGTGTAACCTTGTGTTACCTAGTATAACCAAGCCACAGTATTGTGGCGCAGTTACTGTGCCTCATACTTTTTCCCAATGGAATCTTTTCCAATATTTTATACTATAATATATATATAATAATACAATAATAAAATATGCTAATATAATAATAATATGACTAAATATATAATAATGAAATATTAATTATATAAAATAAATTATACATTCACGAAGACTATTCTGTACTACATTACTACGCTATTCTAAAAACCTGTTTTGTAACATTTTCCTCCCCTTAAAGATTTTGCTCCGCAAAATCTACACATTCCTTTGTTGTTTACAGAAGTTAACAAGTTCTGCAAAATTTTCCTTATTAATATCATTAAAGTCTTTTACCTTTAATCTGTGGGTCCGGTATATTTGTTCATACCCACAAATTGTAAACAAGTAGAAAACTCGTTTGAAAGTTTTCACTTGGTTGTCCCCAATTGGTTCAGTAATTGAACTTCTATTATTCCACAATATTGATCCCATGTGGAAGGCATAAGCTAATGCATGAATTCTGTTATAGTTTGTACGTCGGGTAGCTTCCTTGTATCTTCGGTATATTTCCTTAAAGCATGTGTTTGGATCACTATTAATGGTCATTGGTACATGAACTGGAAATATCTGGTTAGTACTACGGCGTACTAGATCATCCTTAATAGCAGCCATTGGATCGACAAATATGGTAATGTTTCTGGTATGATCCGCTGGAATAGTACAGGTATGAATATCATCCTGCATGATGGTCACATTGTTTGGATCCACAATAATTGTTCCGGTATATTGTAACCTGTTGCAAAGTTGTTGGAGTTCATACACTTTTTGGTAGAGTTGGTGGTGAAGCCAGATAGGTCGGGTAGTCATTTTGTTCAAGAAAAGTGTTTAATATTTGTATTAATAATAAGAAGAATTTTGTTGGAGTTAGGATAAAAGCAAGGTAACTTCAAGCTCATTTTATATCTTTAAAATTGTTTACTTGTATCGCTACTTTGAAACAATTTTAATTTAGCTTGGAATATTGGTTCAACCCATGCTTTTGCTTTGCGATTCCCACATGCTAATATTTACTTGCATGTGCTTTTTCCTGTATTTCCCACATGTTTTGTTTCTGTGCTAACCATGTGGCAAAAATTTTGCTTGGCAATGTTTTGCAATACTCGGCAAAACTTGGCAAAAACTTGGCAAAAATTTTGTTTCCTCTTGTGTTTTTAGCAATTTTGGCAATTTTATTGTCTTTTCCTCCCCTTAAAATTGTGAGGTCTCCGAACTTTCTAGGCTAATTCATCTAAAATTAGCTTCTATTATTCTGATTGGTGTTCATACAAGTTCTAATTTCTAATTCTGTAAATCACATCATTATTGTTGTGATTCTCATTGTTTTGTTTACAGTTAATTGATTTTCCATTTTGGAATAATCCTTGTAATCGTTAGATTCTATTTATTTTTGAGTCTTGGACGTTCGTTCCTTCTCAAAAATTTTACCATTTCCAACTGCCTTGGTTAATATTCTTTTCTCTTGTTCTTTTCTTTTCTTTCCATATCCTAAATAATTTATCTCTTTTTCTTTAGATAAACCTTTTGTTGTTTGAAAAACTTTGCTAAATTTTTCCGCTTTATGTTGCTTTACGTCGCTTTTCTTTTCCCCAGGTGTGTATACTTTCGGGCTGTGAGCTTAGCCTCAGCACTTGCTGTGTGCGAAGCTGGTCTTCTATGTTTGGGTGAGCGCTCTACATTCGTTTTACCACTGTAGTAGCCGCCCCGGTAGATATTTTCTGATTCAACTCGGTCTTTCACAAGTGTGGTGGCCAACGCACTTGTGTTCTTTTTATTTTCCCTTTTTCAGTATACATAATGCTTAGAAATAGTTGTTTCTAATTTATTTTTATTTTATAGATGACTCGTACTAATAAAGCTGATTCCGTTCCTTCTTGAATGGCAAGGCTCCAAAACTGCCTGATAAACTATCAAGTGCAAGCGCAAGAAATAAATCCTCCTGACGTCGAAGCCCTTTGGCAAGCAAGTCAATATGAGCAGATGATTCTAGAACGAAATAGGTGGAGGGCTTGGGCGGCAAACTTGGAAGCTGAAAAAGAAGAGTTGCAAAGAAGAGTCGGAGAAGTAGAAAGAAGAAGGGTCCAAGAAGCTGAAGAGTTGGAAGAAGAAAATCGAGAGTTGGAAGAAGAGAATAGGGAGTGGCGAAGAAGGATGGAAGAAGTAAATAAAAATCGTCGTATTATTTTACAAATAATTTTTGTATCTATTTTAATTTTCTTTGTAAATAAAATTCTTAAATTTTTCGAAATTTTGTAAATAATATTAATAGTAATTATCATATAATGTTTGAAATGTTTAAAAATATTTTTTTTTTAATTTTTTTTTTTTTTTTTTTTTGTGATAATGTAATAATTGATATTGTAATAATAATAAAATAATAATAAGTTTTAAGTAATAATAAATAATAATTAATAATTAATAATAATAATAAATAATAATTTTAATAAAGTTAATAAAATCAAAAAGTGTTAACAAAATTATAAGTCTTGACTTAAGTTGTTTCGATTACAACTTGGGGTTCCCAGTTTTGTCGTTCGTAGTATTTTTCAAGTCTGTCACTGTTATAATATTATTTAAGAATTTGACCTTTGTCATTTCGTAATTTATATGCACCATTTCCGAGTTTAGCACATATAGTACAAGGTCCTTTCCGTTTACCCTCAAACTTGACAGATCTAGAAGATTCTATATCTTTCCGTTGTACCCAAGCTTTTTCACCAATTTCGAATTCTATTATCCGAGCATCATGCCTTTGTTTCTGTTTCTGTTGTGATGTTTCTGTATTTTTCTGAGCATGTTCATGAGTTTCTTCTAACTTGTCCATTAATTCATAAGCTCGAGTTAAAATACTATCTTCAAGGTCTATTTCTGATTCTGTTTCAGTAGTGGGTAGTATGGCTTCAATGGGTAATACAGCTTGTCGTCCGTAGACAAGTTGAAACGGAGTATATCCAGTAGTAGCATGTTTCTTGGTTCGATATGCAAATAACACTGGAGGTAGGTATACATCCCAGTCTTGGCTTGTTGCAACTTTTGCAAGAGATTCACATAAGGTTCTATTTAGTTATTCTACCATTCCATTTGTTTGTGGATGGTATGGTGATGAAAATTTATGATGTATTAATAATTTTTCACACAAGATTCTAATCATATCACTTCTAAAATTAGGTCCTTAATCTGAGAAAATAATTTTTGGAATTCCATGTCGACATACTATTTCAGTGAATATAAATTGAGCAAGAGTTGCAGCACTGGCATCAGGTACTACTTGTGCTTCAGGCCATCGTGTAAGGTAGTCAGTGGCTACAATAATATATCGATTTTTCAGAGTCGTGATTGGTAAGGGTCCTACTAAGTCAATTCCAATTCGTTCAAAGGCTTGTCCTATTTTGATGGGATGCAAAGGTTCTTTTCTTCGTGACTTGCCTTGTCTTTGGCATTGTTCACAAGTTTTAATATATTCTTTAATATCTCTATACATTTGATCCCAATAATATCGTTCAGCAATTTTATGGTACATAGCATCGATTCCTAAATGTCCAGCAGTAGGATGACTATGCATTATATAAAGTACAGAGTCTACTTCAGGCCATTTGATTACTCGAAATGGCTTGCTTGGGTTCTTTCTATTGCGTTTATACAATAGTCCATTCAGAATCTCGAAGTATTTAGCTTGGGTTTGTAATTGTTTCTGTTGTTAATCAGTAAAGTCTGTAGGTATAGTTTCTGATTTCAAATAATTATATAAATTAGAATATTGATCCAAATTCATTTAGAGAATAGGATTTTGGTCAGAGTCTCGATAAAGCATCCACATTAGAGTGAATCCTTCCAGGTTTATGCACTA
>QKWP01000462.1:45635-65840 GCA_003550325.1 Gigaspora rosea | reverse complement strand
TTTTCCCTATCTTGTTTATCCATTAACACTTGCCAATATCCACTTGCAAGGTCAAGGGTAGAGAACCATTGGGATCCAGCTAAAGTATTTAGCATTTCCTGTATTCGAGGTAGAGGATAAGCATCCTTTTTGGTAATGCTATTGAGTTTTCTGTAATCAACACAGAATCTCAATTTGCTATTCTTTTTGCGGACAAGAACAACTGGTAATGCCCAGGGGCTTGGGCTTTCAGATGGTCGAATGATTTTGCTTTCCAGCATTCGTTCAATTTCTTCCTTGATAAATTCTTGTTCACTTGGAGGAACATTATAAGCTCGTTGTTTGATTGGAGGTACATCCTCAGTATAGATTTTATGCTGTACCATATCTGTTCATCCAAGTTCATTGATATCTTTTGCAAAGAGATCAGAGAACTCATCAAGTAAAGCTCTAAATTTTAATCCTTGTCCTTTTGTTAAAGGTCCAATATTAACATGGTCTGTTTTCTCTAATACATATTCTTCATAAGAAATTAATGTTTCTATAGTATATACAAAATGATATTTTTGTGCATTTCTTTGCAAAGCCAGTTGCAAAGCTTCTGATTCTGTTGGCAATTCTTCTGATTCTTTAGGTAGTTTTTCATCCTGCCCAGGATGATTTAAAAATTTTGCTGAGTGGAGTATAATTGAGAATAATAGTCAGCTCGTTGTTGATGATGAAGAATTTGGTCCTTGAAGAAATTTGTAAGTTGGTCATGGGTTTCCTCAAGATATTGAACTCGAGCTTCCAACCGTTCAATAATTTGTAAAAGAGTCTCATCATTTTGGCTAACTTTAATAATCATTTCAATATCAGGTTGAGGTTGTTTTCCTTTAATATCCTCCATAGGCTGGTCAGGTACTTCGGATAACAGTAAAGAAGAGTTTGATGATCCTTCCCCAGGATCATTAGGTAGAGTAAATTTGTTGATATCTTGGTAGCAGTCATTACAGTATCCTTGGTTTGGATCAAGCTTTAGTAAGTTGTGTTGCTATCAAACATTCATGACATAATGCAACTTTTCCTTCAAAGTTTTTTCTTAAATTTTCAATTGCTTGTTGAGCATCAAAATCTGGTTGAGATATATCAAATGATTCCTGTAAAATTTGTTGTAATGTAGCTTCCTCAATTTCTGTAAGAGTGATTTGTTCAGATTTAGATCGTAATAGAATAGTAATTTCATCATTGGTCCAATCTCAGTTGTATTGGTCAGTGTCTTGTTCTTCTAGTATTTCCATCATGTCTTTATTATTATTATCCTCTAACAAGGCTTGTACAATCCGATAAATTCTGCTTTGGTTCAAATTGTACTGATGTCCAGCATTTCTGGTAGACTCAGTATAGTGTCTAATTCAAGTCCAAATTTCATAGTTTGGATTATGTTGTAGGTCCTGGCTTACTTTGTAAGCATACATGTATTCTAATTCACAGAACCATAGCTCATCCCTAATGCTTTCTAAACGATGCATTCTAGCTCTGGGTTTTTGTTGTGCATAGATTTTGCAACTGACTAGGGTTACTCGTCCTAGTCCATGATGATAGTATTCCTGGCTAAGAGGATCATTATGGTCCAATGCCTCGATATAAGTTTTATAGCAAGTGGTACATATAAGTTGGTTTTCATGTAATTGTAACCTTTCAGGTTGTTGTGGGTTTTTGCATTGGCAGCAATGATGGGTTCTATATTTACTACAGTAAAACCATCTGTTTGCATCAACATCATTTTTGTCACAACCACATCGATAGGTTAGGTTATCCAACTTCTGTTGTGCCAAAGGACAATTAATTTCAATATGTCCTAGTTGTTGACAACTATGGCACTGATTGAAAGGGCAATCCTTAAATAGATGGTTTGTCTCGTTACAAGTTCTGCAACTTGCACGCCTAGGCTGTCTATTTGGGCAATTTAAAGTTATATAACCCATTCTATGGCAATAGCGATATTCATTATTTGGACAATTTTTATATTGGTAGGTTCTTGAACCACAAGTTTTATAACGAGGACTTCCTAATTCGGGTTGGGGGTTGATAAACAGTCCATTCTTCCTCTCCTTCAGAGGATACAACAGAGAAAGCATAAGCTTCATGAGGAATTAAAAATTCTTCTTCATAGAGCTCTAAATCTTCAGGAGTAGTGCAGGTGGGATGTTTTTTTGGGGTTGGTCTTGTTCATAGGAGGTATCCAGAATAATTTCTTTTCCTTTCCAGTACATAGTATACTGATAGTTTTTCCAATTGTAATTGGCTTCTACTTTTCTAGACCAATCATTTCCAAGTAATAAGGAATAAGAGGTAGTAGGCACCACTTCAATATCAATAGGGATAGTCCTTCTCTGGATTTTAACTGGTAAGTTACGAATAATTCCTAAGGGTCTGGAAGAAGTTCCAGTAGCACCAACAATCAAACTTTGGGATGGTTCTTCAATTTTGAGTCCCAATTCCTTAACAGCATTGTGAGCAATCATACTAACAGATGCTCTACTATCAATGATGGCTGGATAAGTTCTATCTTTTATGTTAACATAGCATTTAACAGGTGTAATATGTACATCTGGTTGTGGCTTGGTATTTTCACGGTTCAACTCAGTAATATAGTTGGTAAGGGCAGTACGAATAGAGTAGTTGTCCAAAAAGTCTTCACAGGTTCTAGATTTAGGTTTAGGTTTGGTTTTAGCGACCATGTTTACATTGTGATAATAAGGTGAGGGTAAGCGAGTATAGCGTGGTCCCCATCGTTCTTGGCTTCTATCTCTTGAACTACTGCGCTCTCGAGAGCTATTTCTGTTTCTATTTTGTTCTCTATCTCTAGAGTGACTTCTACTTCGATTATTTCGATAGTTATTATTGTTATTATTAGATCGGTTGTAGTTGTTGTTATTGTTATAATTATTGTTATAGTTATTTCTTCTATTTTGATTGTTATTAAAGTTATTGTTCCTAGGTTTTCCTCTATTTTTGTTCCTTGAATCATATTGTCGTTTGCGACAGTTAGCCATAAAATGTCCTGGCTTTCCACAGTAATAGCAGACAGCTGTAGTTTTTGAGGAATTGAATTTGGTTTCGGTAGTATAGACAGGCTGAGGTTGTTGTTGCTGTGCTAAATTAATATTTAATTTAGCAATTTGGTCTGTTAACTGAGCCATGACATCAGGTTCAGATGAAGCAACAAATTTTCCAGTTTCCCATTGCTTTGCAGTGGTAATAGCAGTATCCAGATTGGCAGGCCCTGAGGCTTGAACAGACATTGCGAACTCAGATCATAGGCCTTTAATAAACAATTGTAGGATAAAGTCATTTGGTAGGCCTGTTACTTTTTTACTAAGATTCTTAAATCAGGTGGCATAAGCATCAATTGTATCAGCTCCTTGCTTGATTTCAAAAAGCTGTTGTTGCCAGGAAGCTTTTTGTTTCATGTCACTAAATCGTGTTTTAAATTTGGGTTTGAAGCTGTGTTCCATATCATCATTCTTGTTATAGCCCGTAAGCCCAGCACCATTAACCCATTTAGCAGCAATTCCTTTCATGTAGGCTTTTGCTAGAGCAAGTTGTCGATTAGCACTCTAGTTATTAGCTGTAGCAGCTCGGTCAAATTCCTTAATTCAGTCAATAGGGTCTTGGGTTCCATCATCCTTAAAAGGTTCGATTTTGATTAAATTCTTTTCTCCTCCTTGGTTCCGTTCAATAGCTTGGGCCAGTCGATTAAGAGCTTCAGCTGCATCATTCATATCCATATTGCCTTCGTCGTCAGATGAGTCTGTTTCTGATATAGAGTCTTGGTTGTCGGAGTTGTTAACTACCTGATCAAGAATGCTAGTAATATATTCACCAAGAGATATAGTAGATTCTGTATCTGAGTAATTATCTACTATTCTTTGGGCTATTTCCTCAGTATTGGTAAGATCAGGATATAGAGGGCTATAAGGGGTTTCAATATCTTGATTATTGTCAATCCAACTAGCTTCGTCTGTGGGTGAATATAGTGATGATTGTCCAAATCTATTTTGGGTGTTATCTAAATGAAAACGTAAAATAGGTGAGAATGAAGGGACTAATTCGTCAATTGGATCAGAAGTATGATAAGTGGTAGGAAGAACTAAGGGACTTAAAGGAGCAGTATAAGGGTTTTGAACAAGTATGGGGCTAAATGTAGGAGTAGTATAAGCTCCAGGAATATAATTTATTTGATCAGTATCCCAATTATTAGTAGCTTCTAGTTGTGGATATAATGGAGTATACTGCCTTGAAGTTGATTGCTCTGTATTATGATCCACAGTTGCAGAAGACCACAGGTTAGTTGTACCAGAGAGCAAAGATATGTTAGGTGAAGGGGAATTATTTTGTAATGCTAAAGGAGTAATAGGACTGATAGGAGCAGATCCGTCACCGATAGCTTGTTCAGGACTTGGTAAGACAGAATAAAAAGTAGTTGTATTTTCTGGTTCTATTTCTATAGTAGAAGCAGATATATCATGGATTTCACCACCAAATTCAATAATAGTTTCATTTGGTTCAGTTGGAGTAGAAGGAGATGAGAATGAAGTATCAGGAAGAGGTGTATCAGTTGTTATTTCAATATTAATTTGAGAGGTTTCACTATTTGAAACAGGACTATTATCGTGTTCAAGAGTAGTAGTTTCAATATCAATAACAGTTTCTGTACTAGTAGATTGAGTGGGTGAATAGAAAGTAATTGTGTGGTTTCTAAATTAACAGGAGAAAAGGTAGATGAAGGAGTATAATCTGGTTGATCAATATAAATATTGTATTGGTTTTTATATATCTCGTTAATTTGAGGAATTTGTATGTGGAAGTATATTGTCTAAATAAAGTAGAAATAGTTGCACGTGGAGGAGGTAAGTTGTGTGAATACCGGCAACTAAATATAATATCATGGGCAGCAGATCGAGCAAGGGACCGTCCAACAACACGAAGTCGAGCAAAATTATGCTGTGCTTGCTGACTATAAGATGTAACGTTATAGGTTTGGGAATACCAATTCCAAAAACTATCAAAATTTGTTGAAAAACTGAAAGTGCGTGAAGGAAAACACAATTGACAAGATAAATCAGGTGCACTGAATTGTAGGACTTGGATAGCTAATGAGTTATTGTTATGGGCTTGTTGATGTCTGATAATAGCGTTATTATGTAATCGAGTTAGGGGATCTCCCATAAGATCTAAATAAATTAAAGAAAAGAGACGAGAATTTATCTACCAGAGATAAGTTAGTAATAAATAATATAGTTGACTAGTCGAGAATATAAACAATAAATAATATTTTGCGCGTGAAGAGAAAGAAATAAAATAAAATATGATTTGAAAAATTCAATAATGTCGACAAATAAGTTAGTAATAATAATAGTTAGTAATAACAATCCAATTTTAATAAGCATGCAATAAATTTGTTAATATGCCGGCTGTACTTGCAAGAGGTGAAAGCATAAACTCTCCAAGTTTGTTTTACAAAATAAAATACAATTCAATTTAAAGATTAAATAGTTATACTTAATAATACCAAAATTCCAATATTGCTTTTTCAGAGGCCAATCCTGCAATAATAATAGAAATAGGATTCAAAATGTATAGTCCTAGTAGAGCTTGGTGATTTCGTCTATGATTTCACACTTTTCCCCAGGAGGTCCACTTGATTCTAGAATGGTTTCCTTCAAAGAAGCAGAGTTTTGTTTAGGCAATAGAATTTCAAAGGGCTATTTAGTTTCAAACGGGCAGAGTTTCCCTTAGGCTGTAGTAGTTTGCAAGAAAGAAACAAGAGTTTGCTTTAAAAGAAAGAAGTGTTTCCACTACTAAAAGAGGATTTTCGCCAGAAGGCACCAAAATGTTACAATGCTATAGCCTTCTTGTATTAAATATAGCAAAGTAACAAGATCACCCGGTGCAGTGATGTATTTATGAATATACATGGGGTGGAGGTGAAGTACACTTTTTACTTCTCAGCAAGAGGCAAACGATTCGTGATAAAGATAGTATATAATTTTATTAAATAATATAAGATGGTAATAAGCCTTGCCTGTAGGAATTACCCTAGAGGGGAAATATTATACTTTACAGATAATAATGAAGGGATAAGGATATTATCCTAAGCTAAGATTCTAGGTGAGGGTATTGAACTCTAACTTTTGCAGGAAGAGAGAAATGCTTCCTTTTTATAACTTTTCTATTCTAAGAGGTGTAACAATTCTATTGTTATTTTGTGCAGAGATAATTAGAGATAATTACTGCATTATTGTAGAAATAGTTAGAGGTATTTGTACAGAGGTAATTAGAGATATTTGTTTGAGGTAAACAAGACATTTGTGTGGTGATAGATAGGGATATTGTGTGGGATAAGTGGAGATATTTGTATAGAGGTAGGCAGAGATATTTGTGCGAAGGTAAGTAGGGGTATTAGTGTAGAGGTAGTTGGGGGTAGTTGTGTAGAGGTAATTGGAGGTAGTCGTGTTGCGTCTCGTATTACCTAAGTTACTAGTTGGTGTAACCTTGTGTTACCTAGTATAACCAAGCCGCAGTATTGTGGCGCAGTTACTGTGCCTTATACTTTTTCCCAATAGAATCTTTTCCTATATTTTATACTATAATATATATATATAATAATACAATAATAAAATATGCTAATATAATAATAATATGACTAAATATATAATAATGAAATATTAACTATATGAAATAAATTATACATTCATGAAGACTATTCTGTACTACATTACTACACTATTCTAAAAACCTGTTTTGTAACAATAGAAATCATTTCATTTCAATACAAAACTAAAATAACCATATCTAAATAACTTGTATTACTATAGCAAGTAAGTATAGTAAACCAAGATTTTTTTACTATAGAAATCATATTTATTCCAATACAAAATAACATAACTATATCTAAATAACTTGTATTACTATAGCTCGTAAGTATAATAAACCAGAATCTTTTACAATAAAATCACTATAGAATCATGTTTATTCCAATACAAAATTAATATATAACTATATTAAAATAACTTGTATCACTACAATAGTTGGTAAGAATTTTTCAGTAAATTACTATAGAAATCATATTTATTTTATTACAAAACTAACAAATCCATATTTAAATAACTTGTATTACTATAGCTCATAAGTACAGTAAACCAGAATTTTTTATAGTAAATCACTATATAAACTATGCTCATTCCAGTACAAAACTAACATAACCATATCTTAATTACTTGTATCTACAATAGTCAGTAAGAATTTTTATAGTAAATTACCATAAAAATTATGTTTATTCCAATACAAAACCAATATAACCATATCTAATAATTTGTATTACTATAGCTTGTAAGTACAGTAAACTAAAATTTTTTACAGTAATCACTATAGAAATCACATTTATTTCAATGCAAAGTAATATTAACCATATCTAAATAACTTTTATCACCACAATAGTTGGTAAGAATTTTTATAGTAAATCACTATAGAAATTACATTTATACAAAACTAATATATCTATATCTAAATAACTTGTATTACTATAGCGAGTAAGTACAGTAAACCAGAATTTTTTACAGTAAATTACTATAGAAATCATGTTTATTACAATACAAACTAATATATCTATATCGAAATAACTTGTATTACTACAATAGTCTGTAAGAATTTTTTACAGTAAATTATTATAAAAATTATGTTCATTCTAATACAAAACTAATATAGCCATATCTAAATAACTTGTATCACTACAATAGTTTGTAAGAATTTTTTTATAGTAAATCACTATAGAAATCAGTTCATTCCAATACAAAACTAATATAACCATATCTAAATACTTGTAATACTACAATAGTTAGTAAGTACTGTAAACTAGAATTTTTACAATAAATCATGATAAAAATTACATTTATTCTAATACAAAACTAATATAACCATATCTAAATAACTTATATCACCACAATAGTCAGTAAGAATTTTTTATAATAAATTACTATAGAAATTATACTTATTCCAAAACAAAACTAACATAATCATATTTAATAATTTGTATCACTATAGTGAGTAAGTACAGTAAGACAGAATTTTTATATTAAATCATCATGTTTATTTAATACAAAATTAGCATTAACTATATCTAAATAACTTGTATTACTACAATAGTCTGTAAGAATTTTTACAGTAAATTACTATAGAAATCACACTTATTCTAATACAAATCTAACATAACTATATTTAAATACTTGTATCACTATAGTGAGTAAGTACAGAATTTTTATAGTAAATTACTAGAGAAGTCATATTTATTCTAATACAAAACTAATATAACTATATTTAAATAACTTGTATTACCACAATAGTTAGTAAGTACAGTAAAGAATTTATTATAGTAAATTACTATAGAAATCATATTTATTCTAATACAAAACTAACATATCCATATCTAAATAACTTGTATTATCACAATAGTCTGTAAGAATTTTTTACAATAAATTACTATAAAAATTAGTTTAATCCAATACAAAACTAATATAACTATATCTAAATAATTTGTATTACTATAGCTCGTAAGTACTGTAAACCAGAATTTTTTATAGTAAATTACTATAGAAATTATGTTTATTCTAATACAAAACTAACATATCTATATCTAAATAATTTGTATTACTATAGTGAGTAAGTACAGTAAACTAGAATTTTATATAGTAAATCACTATAAAAATTATGTTTCTAATACAAAATTAACATAACCATATCTAAATAAAATGTATTACTATAGCCTGTAAGTACAGTAAAATAGTAGTAAAATCAGAATTTTTTACAGTAAATCACTATAGAAATTACGTTATTCTAATACAAAGCTAATATAACTATATCTAAATAACTTGTATCACTATAATGAGTAAGAATCGTAAACCAGAATTTTTTACAGTAGATCACTATAGAAATTAAATTTATTCCAATACAAAACTAACATAACTATATTTAAATAACTTGTATTACTATAGCTCGTAAGTATAGTAAACCAGAAATTTTTATAGTAAATTACTATAGAGAAATCATGTTTATTCCAATACAAAACCAATATAACTATATCTAAAATAACTTATATTACTATAGCGAGTAAGCACAATAAATCAGATTTTTTTATAGCAAATCACTATAGAAATCATATTCATTATATACAAAACGAATATAATATATTTAAATAACTTGTATTACTACAATAGTCGGTAAGAATTTTTTATAGTAAATTTTTTTTTCTCTTCGGTACACCTCATACCAGTGTTGTACATGGGACAATTGGGACATACGTTGGGACATTTTGGGACATTCTGGGACAATTTTATAAATTGAAATTACTTAAAATTTTATTAAGATAATCTAATTAAATTTTTTTAAAAATGTGTTCAGTACTTAAAAAAATATATAATCATATATTTTTTTAAATTAATTTATTAATTATTAAGGCTTGGGACATAGTTGGGACACTTGGGACACTGGGACGTTGGGACGTTGGGACATACCAAAAAAAGGCTGGGACAGTGAAAATGTACAACACTGCCTCATACCACATCTATGCTCCTACTACTGCTTTATCAGATTTCTGACATTACCGTATACGGGGGACTTCTCCAGAGAGAGTACGACTAAGATCAGCATTATACACCGGTTACCTTATTGGCCCTAGCGACGGTGCCCTGCACCAACTACCGGAATAGTTAGATTAAGTACAACCAGAGGATTTTAACCTCTTAGCTGGACTTGCGCCATGATTTCATGTAGTATCATGAATATCAGACTTAGGCCTTACATTACGTCTCATGACTTCGGTTAGTCCAAATCGGGTTCTAACTCGTTTCGCTTCACTGCCACAGATTTGATAACGGCAGCTGCCCAATTAAGTCCATCGATCGATCAGTTCCATAACCGGCTGGCTTATTCATTTCGCCTCTGGAAGGATTTGAACTGGCAACCTTCGATTTGCAACCTGGGAGCATAACCGCTATGCTATCGGCCCACATGTCGATTTTTTATAGTAAATTCCTATAGAAATTATGTTTTATTTTAATATAAAACCAACATTACCATATTTAAATAACTTGTATTACTATAGTTCGTAAGTACAGTAAACTAGAATTTTTTATAGTAAATTAGTATAGAAATCATATTTATTCTAATCTAATCCCAATACAAAACTAATATATTATATTTAAATATATACTTCAATAGTCGGTAAGAATATTTTATAGTAAATTAATATAGAAATCATGTTTATTTTAATACAAAACTAACATCACTATATCTAAATAACTTGTATTCCACAATAGTCAGTAAGAATTTTTTATAGTAAAATTAACTATAAAAATCATATTTATTCTAATACAAAATTAATATAACTATATCTAAATAACTTGTATCACTATAGTGAGTAAGTACAGTAAATTAGAACTTATTTCTATAGAAATTATATTTATTTCAATACAAAACTAATATTATATATTTAAATAACTTGTATTACCATAATAGTGTGTAAGAATTTTTTATAGTAAATCACTATAGAAATTATGTTCATTCTAATACAAAACTAAAATAACCATATAAAATAACTTGTATTACTATAGCTTATAAGTATAGTAAACCAGAATTTTTTATAGTAAATTATTATAGAAATCATATTCATTCCAATACAAACCTAATATAACTATATCTAAATAACTTGTATTATTACAATAGTTTGTAAGTATAGTAAACCTGTTTATTCCAATACAAAAACTAATATAACTATATTGTATTACTATAGCTCGTAAGTACAGTAAACCAGAATTTTTCAGTAAATCATTATAAAAATTATATTTATTCCAATACAAAACTAATATAACTATATCTAAATAACTTGTATCATTATAGCTCGTATGTACAGTAAACCAAAATTTTTTCTGGTAAATCAGTATGGAAATCATATACAAAACTAATATAACTGATAATTATATTTAAATAACTTGTATTACTATAGATTGTAAGTATAGTAAACCAAAATTTTTTATAGTAAATCACTATAGAAATCATGTTCATTTTAATACAAAACTAATATAACTATTACTTGTATCACTATAGCTTGTAAGTACAAAAACTAGATTTTTTATATAAATCACTATAGAAATTTCAATACAAAACTAATATAAGGGCAGTGTCATTAATCACCTGATTATTTTTTATCAGAGGCCTACCCCCCCTCTTCCTCAATATATAAATAGTCAGGTTCTTATATATAATTTCAACTTTTTTTACCCCCCTCCCCCCCTAAAAAATCACCTGATTTTTGTTACTCCCCTAACCATATTTAAATAACTTGTATCATCATAATAGTGTATAAGAATTTTTACAGTAAATCACTATAGAAATCATATTCATTTCAATACAAAACTAACATAACCATATTTAAATAACTTGTATCACTATAGTGAGTAAGTACAGAAATTTTTTATAGTAAATCACTATAGAAATTATATATATTTCAATATAAAACTAACATAACCAAATCTAAATACTTGTATTACTACTATAGTCGGTAAGAATTTTTTACAGTAAATTACTATAGAAATTATATTTATTCTAATACAAAACTAATATAACCATATCTAAATAACTTGTATCACTATAGCTCGTAAGTATAGTAAACCAAAATATTTACAGTAAATTATTATAAAAATCACATTCATTCAAATACAAAACTAACATAACTATATCTAAATGACTTGTATTACTATAGCTTGTAAGTACAAAATTTTATAGTAAATTACTATAAAAATTATGTTCATTCCAATACAAAACTAAAATAACCAAATCTAAATAACTTGTATTATTACAATAGTCGGTAAAAATTTTTTACAGTAAATTACTATAGAAATCACATTTATGCTAATTAAAACTAATATATCTATATCTAAATAACTTGTATTGCTACAATAGTTAGTAAGTATAGTAAATCAGAATTTTTTACAAAATTACTATAGAAAACATGTTTATTTCAATACAAAACTAATATAACAAATCTAATTAACTCGTATCACTATAATAGCCAGTAAGAATTTTTTATATAAATTATTATAGAATTTATATTCATTCTAATACAAAACTAATATAATAACTTGTATTACTATAGCTCGTAAGTATAGTAAACCAGTATTTTTTTTTACAGTAAATCACTATAGAAATTATGTTTATTCTAATACAAAACTAATATAACTATATTTAAATAACTTGTATCACTATAGCATGTTAGTACAGTAAATTAGAATTTTTTATAGCGAATTAGAAATATTAATAGTTGTAGCTCTTGTTCTTATTATATTTATTATTTTTTAATATTAAGGTTTAAACAAAAATTTTGTAATTGGACAAAGTGACAATCATGATATTGATCAATTAATTCAACAAACTCAACTTAATGCATCAAACTTTAAAGACATTATAGAATGGATACCATTTAGCAAATTCACAAATATAAAGTATCTTGCTAAAAGAGGCTTTAGAACTGTTTTTAAGGAAGTATAGATTGATGGATATATTATAGGAACTCATTATCCAAATGGATGGACACGAAATGCACAAACCAATATTTGTTTAAAGGCCCTTAATAATTCTAAAAATATAAAACAGGAATTTTTAGAAGAAGTAAGTATTATATTTTATTATTATTAAAGTAGTAATCTTATTTATTCTAATCAATATTTTAGATTAAAAATCAACATAACCATGAGGGCAAATTTGCAATTGCGATTTATGGAATAACCAGGAACCCAAAAGATGGTAACTACATGATGGTTATGGAGTATGCAAAGCAGAGAAGTCTCAGAAAATTATTAGATAGTAAATATGGTGAATTAGATTGGGCTTCTAAAGTAGCTAACTTATATTATATAGCTAATGGTCTTAATACAATTCATAAAGCCAATCTAGTGCATAAAGACTTTCATTCTGAAAATATAGTTAATCAAAATATGTTTAGGTCTTATATTACTGATTTTGGCTTATGTAAACTAGTATCACAAGATCCAAGTTCAGGAGAAATTTATAGTGTGCTTCCTTACAGTCGGAGTCATAAGTATCCCCACCCAGTTAATTTTCCGGTAACCAAGTGTAATGCCTCAAAATTTCCTGATCATGTAGTACAATATAAATACTGATCATACATACTTTTTTTAGGTCCATTGATAATCTACATCGCAAATTGGATGATCGATAAATTTTTGGCAGTTCAACGAATGTCTCTTCCCATACATAAACGATATGAGCTCGTTTTTTTACATACTCACCATAAGGGCCCGAAACTTGGACTTGCTGCAGCTGCAAAAGAGGTCGGCTGCGATAAAAAAACGGCACAATATTGGTATAAGAGGTGGACTGTGACCAAGGACTTGAATGATCAACCAAAGTCTGGCCGCAAACGAATCACCACCAAAAAGCAAGATCAAAGAATAATCGAGCTTGCACAAAAAAATGAGAATTTAACCGCCATGCAAATTTGTGAAGATATGAAGAAGCGCCATGTAGAAGTAAGTACGTCCACCGTTCGTCGTCGTATTCGTGAATCGGGTGCCAAATATGCTGCACAACTTTCGAAGCCCCTGCTAACCGATAAGCATATTAAAAAAAGCTAGCGTGGGCTAAAATGCATAGGAACCATGACTGGAGTAATGTGGTTTTTTCAGATGAAAGTACGTTCCATCTAAAACACCGACCAAGAAAAGTGTGGCAGTTCCCTGGTAAGTGCAGTGTCTTTCGATCAGTGAAGCATCCCGCGAAGGTCCATGTATGGGGCTGTTTTTCGGCTTCTGGGTTTGGTGAGTTGTTTCTTTTTCGGAGAAACCTGAATGGGAAATATATGGTTACTGTGTATGAGAAGGGCCTTTTGTCTTCTGTTGATAAAATTTTTGGCGAGGGTTCAGTAGAATGGGTGCTCCAAGAAGATAACGATCCGAAACACCATTTGAAAATTGCGAAAAATTGGAAGGAAGAAAGTGGTATTAAGGTGCTCCCGTGGCCTTCGATGTCACCAGACCTGAATCCAATAGAAAATGTCTGGGGAATCATGAAAATTAAGCTTGCGAAAAAAAATCCGGACAATGAAGGGTTTAAAAGGTTTGATCGTAAAAGAATGGAATTAATTGCCAGACAGTCTGGCGGCAAAATTAGTGGCGGACATGAACGATTGTGTAAAAGCTGTAATAGATAATAATGGTGATTATGTATTGCATTGATGATCACAATTGGTCATATATTTTTCAATAAAAAAAATTTTTTTACTTATCTGTCTGCTGCGCCAAGTTAGCTGGGTAGGGATACTTATGATTCCGACTGTATGTTGCCCCAGAGGTATTGTGTGGAGGAAATTATACTCAAGAATCAGATATTTATTCTTTTGGAATAATTATGTCAGAGGTTTTTACTGGATATTCTTCATTTCATGATATTCCACATGATACCAAACTATCCAATAAAATTTGTAAAGGTCTCAGACCTAAAATTAGATGCGAAGTTACTCAACTACTTTTAGATCTGATAAATAAATGCTTAGATGCAGATCCTCCAAACCGACCAACTGCTAAAGAATTAGCTTATAGGCTGAATCAATTTTTTAATGATTTGAAATATGAAAAAACTGAATTATTGTCCGAAGGACACTACAGGTAGAGCACTAGTACACCCGATGTCTGTGTGTTAGCAAATTCTAAATTCTGATTGGCTAGATCAGGTGTAACATAAAAAAAACAATAAAAACAATTGAAACAATTGAAAACTAATGCTTATTGGCTTATCAAGTGTAATATAAAAAAACAAATATTGGTCCTTCGGACTTTAAATGGTTCCCATTTTCCTAGTATAAGCAAGTTAAGGATTTAGACAAAATTTCTTATCATATGATCAAGTCAAATCAACACGATTTGAATATCAGATATACCCACAAGCTATTTATACAAGCCGATTTTTGAATCTTTCAACCCTCCCTAAACCAGTTAATAACACTTATATTTTTTAAAATGTGCTATTATAAAAATTTCTGAAACTGTCAATATAGTAAATGCAGGTAATAATATTTATCTTCTCAAATTGAATTCAAACTGTAATTTTGTATATTTATATGTATATATTTTAGAAATTCAACCCAATCAACATATAAATTATGTTGAAGTTTCTATAGTAAATAATATTTGATTTACTTATAAGGGGAGTAACAAAAATCAGGTGATTTTTTAGAGGGGGAGGGGGGGTAAAAAAAGTTGAAATTATATATAAGATCCTGCCTATTTATATATTGAGAAAGAGGGAGGGGGTAGGCCTCTGATAAAAAATAATCAGGCGATTAATGACACTGCCCTAACTAACCAAATCTATTGCTTATTTTTATATTGATATTTAGATTATTAAATTAAGTAAAAGAAATTTATTGAATTGGGAGCATTCTATTTATTATTTTCATGCTACAAATAATTCAGCAATTGCTATATATCTTCATGTATGTATGTGCCTAAAGAGAGAAAAAATATAATCTGATTTTGCTAAAATTGTTTTGTAGACAAAGTTAACCGAATTAAGTTAAGTTAGGATTGGCCTGACTTATAATTTAGTGCTGGCTAATTGTAGATTGTTGGCAAAATGGTGGTTAGCAAGTTCTATTAAAGATATTTTATAATAAACATTACTAAATTTAAACACTGTGTATAAATTTATTAAACGAATATTGAAATAATAAAGATTAAATTTACCTTTATTACTGTT
Organism: Gigaspora rosea; assembly: GCA_003550325.1. NCBI lineage: Eukaryota > Fungi > Glomeromycota > Glomeromycetes > Diversisporales > Gigasporaceae > Gigaspora > Gigaspora rosea. Next base: position 50,051 of record QKWP01000462.1, on the reverse strand, counting down.
GTTGGTGGCTAAGCTTGTTATTTTAAATGATACATGGATATATTTTATAAAATTTAAAGAAACTTTCAAATTAAATCTAAATATTAAGGCTCCAAACTTCAACTGTTCCTGTTCCCTAATATAATTAAAATTATATTTTATATTGAAACTGTAATCAATATTTTATAATCAATTCTTAAGATAATATTTAGTTGAAAATAAGATTAGTATTTTCTAAATGAACTTTAAACACCATTTAGACATTATCAAAAGACTATATTAAAATATGTAAAAAAAAAACTTCTAAGCAATGATTGAGTTCGAACGTGTCTTGAAAGCGAATTCAGTTTAGATCTTTAAATGAGGTTATGTCAATTTAATCTATATTCAATAAAATAGACATAATAGCAGATTTGCACATCACCCTAAAATTTTTGACGTACCTAAAATTGACTTATATTAGTGCGTCAGTGATTGACTTTTAGATCAACCAATAAAATTTGGCCTATTTGCAGATCACCCCATACTAGCAGCTAGTGTGTCAGTAATATGACATCACGATCTGCTACTTAAATTTACATACTGTACAGCAGATTATCGATTTTCTGGCAAATACAAATTCAAGAAGAATAAGACAAAAAAAATTAGAAAGTTTGTATCTTGTTTTATAAACTATCAAAGTAATTTGTTAATCCGCGAAGTAATTTGAAAGTTAGATGAGAGGTATATTACAGCAGATTATCGATTTTCTGCACATCAAAGCAAATACAAATTCAAGAAGGATAAGACAAAAAAATTAGAAAGTTTGTATCTTGTTTTATAAACTATCAAAGTAATTTGTTAATCTGCGAAGTAACTCGAAAGTTAGATGAGAGGTATGTTTAAACATTTAGGTTTAGCCTATGGACACAATAAATCAATTAAAATCTGCAATATATACTGCAGTACTGTCTTTGATTTGTAAAAACTTACTAATAAAGAAATTTGACTATCCCTTAGATTGTAGTAGAACACAGGCAAATTTGCCTGCGTTTTTGCATTTTTTTAGCTCTGATTTACTTTTTTAAAATGCTAAAATAATTAAATAAAACTTTGTACAATTATATTTGAAAATAAGGATTACTTTTTTGCAAAATTAGTTTTTATATTATAAGAAAATAAATTATAGTTACATATAAGCTGAAAATAGATAATTTTAAGAAAAAATTTTTTTAAAAAATTTTATTACAATTTTTCTGCGATCTTATTTAGTTTTAGTTTTAGAACTATAGTTCTTAAGACAATATTGTAGTTTATATAAAGGATGACAACTTTCATTATTGCAACTTTAATGATTTACTTGTAAAAATTAAGACTTGTATTAGAAGTAAAGATTTTTTTTATAGACGGGAACATATAAAATTTGAAAAAATCTAAAGAAAAATTTTAATAGTAAAAATGCCAATACAAGAACTTTAAACATTTATTATATTAAAGTTTTCTAATGATTTTAAAAAAAATTTATAACAAAGTTACTAAAACAAAACTCAAAGAATATTTTTTACTTAGAAAAGATATGGCTAAAATCAATATTTAAAATTTTATTAAAAATTTTAAAATACACAGGCAAATTTGCCTGTGTTACAATCTAAGGGATAATATAGGCTAATAATATGAAGTCGTGAGTCATAAAGCTTATAGATTTTGTGAGACAAAGAAGTAGCGCTATAACTGTACCAAAAACGATTATTAAATAAAATTAAAGACCAGTCTGATATTAGAGAAGCATTAAAAGTCGTTTACGACTATTTTTTTTTATTAGTTCCAGAATAGGGTTAAATATTTAGTTTTTGTATTTTTTATTTTTATTGTTTTTTTTTTATTTTTTTTGATTTGTAGTATATACGTTAGGATTTTTTAATAAAATTTTGATTTGTTAAAGGTTTAAAGTTATCGATTTCATAATAGACTTCTGCTAGTACTAATTTAATTACAGATATTATTTTTATTTATATTAGTTGTTTTTAATAATACATTTGCATAAATAAATTTTTATATTTTGTAAGTTAAAATCATATGCAATTAGAGGATGAAAGTATCTACGGAACAATTCAAGACCAAGAATGGTGATTTTCTGCAGTGCTATTTATTTATTTTTAAAAATAATCAATATCATCGCAGAAAATCATTGTTTCTGCTCAAGACACATCCACAAACGAATATATAAATTTTGTTTAAAAAATAGAATAATGCAAATTGCAGCAGATATAACACTTCTAAAGCTTGGTGTTAAATGCTTGACTCTAAGAAAATAACACAACAATGAGCAAGTGGAATTGATGATTGTATTAAAGAATTTCAACTTAAACTACAAAGATGTAATCGAATGAATTCTCTTTAAAATGTGGTAAAAGAATAATTATATTGTTTTATTGATTAACATCAACAAATAAAAATAATTACAATTTTAAATTAAAATATGTAACATGAAACCCAAACTAAATATGTATCAAAAACTCAAGCTAAATATATATCGTAAAACCTAAACTAAATATGTAACATAAAATCTAAGCAAAAATCGAGCTAGATATCTATATATAATTCAAGTTAAAAAAACCGAGCAAAGTACTATCACAAAACTCCTAGCTAAAGTATTGCACATCGTGAAATCTAAAATATATATTGTAAAAAGTTAAAACTTGTAAAATCATTTATAAACTTAAATTTTTAAAATTAAACAAAATATTTATAGTTTAAAATCGATTTCTCTTACTTTTTGTTCATTTCTATTTTTTCCAAAAAAAACCCATTGGTTTTGAGGTGGGCCCATTGGTTAGACATATGTTTTATTATACTTTTTAGAAGGGTCAACGAATTAGACATGTGATTTGGAAGTAAATTTTTATTTATGTCCAATCAACATGTGACTATTTGCAGATCAGTTGACATTTTAGGGGGTCCAATTTCTTAAATTAGCCGTTATGATAGATGAGAATAATTAAATATTAAATGTATAGCAAAAAAATCTTGGCACTGAGTTTATGTAGATAATAACATGAATTCCACCCAATCATTTCAAGTTTGATTTTGTCGATAGTTTTAAAATGTCATTTCAAAATTTTCAAAATAAGATACCTCAATGGTTTTGGCATAAGAGGAAAAGCACAGATAAGTATACAATACTGGGCAAAATTGTCAAATAACGGTAATTTGGCAAATGAACACATGCTATTCTGCAGCACTGTAGCCAATCATTTGCAAATTACTGTATTCGACAACTTTTGCCAATATTGGTGTTATCCGGAAATTTAGGATCATGTTTCGTATAGAGTTATCGACTGAGTTTTAATTGGCTGGAGCTGAAGGAAGCGAAGTGGAAGCCTTAAAGTCATATTCTATGAATTTTTAGAAATGTCCGGTTTCCCGGTTCAACTGATCCAGATTTTAGGTTGCATATCCAAAAATTTACCCTAAATCAGGTTAGTATCTGGATACCAAAATCTTAGTTCAAATAAGTAACAGACAATATCGTATGTCAAAAAAACTTTTTACGGCAATTACTTAATGTATAAAGCTCATTACAAGACTTATTTTTGAAATGCCATCATAAAATATATCATAAAATATATCATAAAATACATAACTATACTGTAATCAAAATTTGAATATATTGGAATTCTTTCAACTGAATAAATTTTAATACAAGAGACTTACACATCTGAGCAAATCACAATAAACAAAAATGAAGGTAGAATACGACAAAAAAGTTCAATGTCTCCAGAATGGATTGCCGACAATCACTTCACAGACATCAACCTATACCGACAATCATTTTACCGATAAGCTTTTTTTACCAACACAAAATTCGCCAACACTTGATTTACCGACAAGTTCCTTTTCACTGACAAGTTGATTTTACTGACATACACTTCACCGACAGTTATATTTACTGACAAAATCAACTTACCAACAAGCTCATTTTACCGAAAATAGAATATACCAACAAGCTTATTCTACCAACAATACAGTTCATCGACAATACAATTTGCCGACAATACAATTGCTAACAATACAACTTGTTGAATATGAGACCACAGCAATGTAATAAGGGGAGTGCAGAAAATCACGTAATTTTTTAGGAGGGTGGGGGTCCCCAAATATCATGTCCTATATATATATATATAGTATAAATAGCAAATCATATTGAAGAAAATCGATTTTTAGTTAATCGCAGATAGTTGCTACATAGTAAAGTCTAAATTTTACTAAGCAAATCGAAAAAAATCGATTAAGTAAACTTATTATTCAGCAGATCAAAATACACTTATTACGAAATTTTCATAAGTATTGGAAAACTTTTTATTATTTAACTTTTAACTTTTACGTTCGTCGAATAAATTTTTTTAAAAAATTTTAATTTTTTCGTCAAACGTAAAAATCAAAACTCAATTAATAAAA
>QKWP01000462.1:10651-29824 GCA_003550325.1 Gigaspora rosea | reverse complement strand
AAGCAGGTAAAGCGATAGCAGGTTTTATTAAACTGCTTATGCAAGCATAATTATTAATGCACTTATATATACTGAGTTCAAAAAATCGGTTTTTATTTAAATGTGCTCCGAACAGAGTTCCAACCGGTTTTAAGCACAAGCTAACCGGTTGGAGCAGGATAACATCCCTAAATTAGCCGCACCCGCTTAAAAGGAAACAGTAATTTGCTTAGTTTGTGACACGCTTATTTTATAATGATCGTAAATTGCTTAATCTACTGTTTACAAGTTACTGCAAAATTCAGGAATTAGGTAAATATTTCCATAATTCATATTTCCTAAATGGATTTTTCCTAGTTTGGATAAAAATCAAGAAAGGAGTGTGGAAATGCTGTTGTTCGTCACATTCATTAATTGTATAAATATGGGGAAAGTCAGATTCATTTTCAGAAAAAAATAAAAAATAAAAAATAAAATAAACCAAAAAAAAATAAACCAAAAAATAAAACAAACCAAAAAATAAAACAAAATAAAATAAAACAAAAAAAAAAATAATATAAAATAATATAAAGTAAAAAAAAAAAATTTTTTAAAAATGTCGAAAAAATGTAAATTTAACGTCATCACCCCTGAATCCTATGAAAGCGAATCAAACGAAAAAAAAAACAAGAAAAAAAGATCAAAAAATATTGGTCAGAATCCAATTAACTTTGGAGAAGTTGCTAACCCAATTAACTTTGGAGAAGCTTCCAATCCAATTAACTTCGGAGAAGCTTCCCATCCTATTAACTTTGGAAAAGCTTCTAATCCAACCAATTTTGGAAATGCAATTAATGTTGAGGACTTCGTGAGCCTGCTCGGTTTTGGATCGGAAGTTATGGATAATTATCCTACGCCGACTTATGCTGAACAATATTCACAGGAACCTGTTCCACTTGACTCGGTTGTAGAAAATCCTGACGAATCAGACATGACTGTTCCACTTGACTCGGTTGTAGAAAATCCTGACGAATCAGACATGACCCTTGATGCACGTCGTACTTCTGATGATTTTATCATCAATAAGTTACGTGAACTCGAGAAACGAATTAAAGAACTAGAAAAAAATTCTAAATCATAAAAATGGTTTCCTTTTCATCAAATATTTATATGAATTATTATCTTTATAGTATATTTCATAAATTACTAGTATATTGTTATTTTATCATTTTTGTTATTTTTGTTACAATATCGATATCTACTGTATTAAAGTAAATAAAGATTTTAAGCTTTTTTTTTCGCATATCTGAAATCTATGTTGATCACTAAATTGAAAATGCCGTTAATAATATTTAAATTATGCATGAACTAAAATTTCGTGCTGAAAATTTTAAGTCAAACCGTAGTGGACATAATAAATCTTGAATTATTTACGATTTTGCTGATTTTCTGTTTGTTTGTCCTAGGGTGTCCAGGATTATGCGATGCGAAATTATGCCCGGCTAACGACGTAGAAAATCAATGAACTCAAAATTGACCTCGATCGCATCGCATCGCATAATTTACCCTAACGCATCGCATAATCCTGGACACCCTAGTTTGTCCTACACTTGATCTTGTGATTTATTATTGTTAACTTTTAGTTGAATTCTACAATCAGCAATGATCAACAAAACTGAACAATTTCGGACGTGCCTTTTTTTTTTCTACGTAGCCACGTACGCCTTTTTAGGTGAATTTCAGAATTGTAAAATTTATAAATTTTTTTATTGCAAGTTATCAATTATATCGGTAACCCACCTGATAAATTACTATACCCCGAAAATCATTTACACTACTGTACCTCGCCTTAACTGTCTACAATCCCAAATGTTCCGATTTTACTCTTTAGGGCCTAGCTTTAACAGCCTAAAAAACTTCATTAACAAAATTTCACAGATTAGATCAGGTATAACGATATCATAATAAAATCTTTTTATAATGACATTTTTTTTGCACAATCTCAATATAAAATGTCGGTATAACTAACTGTATTGACATTTCGAATTTTTTTTTTTTTTAGAGTGATATATACTAAAAATTTCATGGAAAACTTTTTATTAGTACGCAGAAGGCATTTAATGGGTAAAATTTTGAAAATTTGAGATACGAACGATTTTTTGGAGGGTTTGATTTTTTGCTCTATTGTGTACACATCTTGAATTTTTAGGGTAGGGTTAGGGTTGGGATAACTTACCTGACAACGTAACTTACATTATAACTTATAATACAATGTAAGTACTGGTACGTAAGTCACAAGCATATATATATATTAATGCTAGTCGAAATTGGATGAGCTTTTTTTTTTTGAGTAATATCCGAATTATCCCGGAAAAATTTTAACTTACGTAGGTTATATTATGTAGAGATGTACCTCGCGCGAGATCGCAGAATTATCACACCCGAGATTTCGCGTGACTTGTGCGATATGATGTCATGTTTCGCGTGAGATAGATTATTTGATCAGAAAATTTTAATGATCAGTGATTACCAAATGTATACGTTTTTCAAGAGTGAACTTTTGTCACATGGCTCGCGAGAAGTCGCGCGAAATAACCTCGCGTGCGACATGTGAAATGTATGCTAAGTTCATCTCGTGAGATGTACATCTTTAGTTACATGTAAGTTACTCTGTAAAAATAACGTAACCCTAATTCAGAAGTTGCCATCAGTAAATCGCCGAGAAAATTACCTAAGCCTTCGGGTAAATTATATTATGTTAATCATAAAAAGAAGTAAAAAATTATACCGAAATTTTGTCTTAATCACGAATTTCTAGCACCGAACTTACGTAAGTTCTATTCTATATGAATTATAAATGAATCCGTAATTTTATTTTTAAAATTTCAGACAAAAAACTTGATATGCTCGACCAAATTTTTACACTTATTGAATAAACAACCAAATATATTGTTTACCTATAATTAGAGAGATTTGATATTAATACTGTATATAGACTTATCATTCCATAAGTATACATTATTGTGAAAAATTGGTGAATAACGGTAATTTGGTAAATGAACACGGGCACGTTAGGGTGTTCAATCGTAAAGATGCTGGTGAAATAAAAATTGAAGCGGTGAGTAATTTCACCATTATTGGTGAAATTGATGTTGAATTGGTGAAATTAATTTCACCAGCATCTCTATTCAATCGGCTAATTAATCTAAACATAGGGTCATATATGTTCGGATTTTTTGAAGGTTGATTTCATGTATGAATTTATATATGAATTCGCACTATTTTAGGTACTTTTTTCTTTACCCAACTAATATACAAAATCGTATCGTAGTTCTAGTTAACTCTACGCTTTAAGAGAATAAAATTAAATTAAAATTATTACAAACCTGGCCTATTTCAGCGTAGAGCTAGTCTAGAGCTATGGTTTTAAAAAAAAATTACGATACGATTTGTATGTTAGTTGGGTAGAAAAATGTACCCAAAATAGTGCGAATTCATATAAATTCATACGTGAAACCAGCCTTCAAAAAATCCGAACAAATAATATGGTTTGATTAATTACGGTTAGTCTATTGAACACCCTAGCGGCACGTATAATATTCGCCAATTTGCCATAACAGATAATGGGCATGTGAAACAGAGCCAATCAAATTAGAATTTGACGATTCCGACGACTCCGATAAAGGAAAATATGAAAAACGGTAGTCTGAACCTACCTTGGTGTTTAATAAAAAATGTCGGAAAGGCAATTTTGCTCACATAAAACAACTTTCTATCCCTAATCTGTCTATAATCCAATCTAAGGTGACCCTAATCCTAAAGTTAATTAATAACAGATAAGGGTTAGTGTTAGAAACGATCATATAGGTAAAACACCTCTCCGGCATTTTTTGTTAATGCTCCAAGATGGGTTTAGACTATTGTTTTTGCATTCTTCTCACAATTTGATTGGTTTATTGTCACGTGATATGCAGCTTAAGGAATCCCCACTTTGGACATCCCCCAATAATGGTGTTATCTGGCAATTTATGATCATGAGTCTTAATTTGAATAAAATAAGTTTACGTCGATGAAAAGAAATAACAAGAAAAAATAATTTCATGATCATGAGTTTGTGGATAGCAAGATATTTTCGATAAAGGATTTAGTTAGCAATGCATCCAATATCAAAGGAATAATCATATACATAGAGAATAGTTATTATTATACTTAGGTAAATGTCGAAAATATCAGTCAATTAAATTTGTATCGATATTGAGCATTTTAGCTAATGGTAAATAAGAAATTTATTACCTTTGGGAAAATGATAAATTTAAATAGAACTAGGTTTTAGGACCAATCGTTAAATGACTGGCAATATGGTAAATACGTCACAAAATATTCAAGGGTCGTTGACATTGCATCTAGAGATTAATTCATTTTATCTATATCACGCTTCATATAAAACCAAGCATAAGAATAAGGCGAATTGATTATAAATAACAAAATTTTTAATTTTGGAGATATAACGTTCTTAAATACTTTTTTTGTAGTAATCTACGTGAAATCATAAGTTCTATATTAGTATCCATAAAACACATTAGCTTGATTTGATTTTGTGTTTTCGCAATAACGCAAAATTTATCTTTTGAGATTACCAAAATGCTTTGTCTTTGACTGTACATGTGTAAAAAGTACGATAATACAATTTACCAAATATAGAAAATATATATCCGGAGTTCCATATCAGTGCTTGAGATCTATATATGTAATTCCGGGCTACACCAGCCTCTAAATTAGACCTTTTTGCATAGGATTCTAGTATTACCAACCTGCTAAAAAAGTTGTTATTAGATTAATATTAGGTTTCGCTATTATTTTAGGTTAGGAAATGTTTTATTATTCGATTTGTAAAATTGTGTGACACTTATGACTATTAGGTCGCGCAAAATTATATATTTTTGGCTTTCATATCATGGGACAATGGTTAGTGACCCGGCCAATAGAAAAAAATTTTTAGATTAGTCTTTTTTTTTATTATTATTATTAAAATGACAAAAAAGACTTGCTTACTATTCAGATGTTAATTCTCTATTTATTAATATTAATCCTCGATCACGTCACGATAGTAATATAATATCTATTAAATACCATTATTTGAATGATTTATTTATTTTTGAAAGACGCATACGTAGTCATATTACGATCACCCAGAAAGGTTATTAATAAGTAACTGTGCAACACATTTGCACAAAACCAGGATTTGTCGAATTGTCAATGACATGAAATTTATTGATTTAATGTAAATAAACAAAATTAACTAAATAACATCACTTGCATTAGTTTAAGTTCCTAGCCATATGCTATGAAGTATAAAACAAATTAAATAATGTTCTTAATAATGTCGTGCTTGAATTGCAACTTAAAGCACATGAAGTTAAAACCACTTAAAATTACTAACTAAAGCACGAAAAATGATCTAAATTCAAGAACTAATTTCAGTCAGTGAACTTCAAACGTTTAAATTGCAGATGTTAATTTCAAGACAGAAAATAAAATGTCAACAACTTCAAACTTGATTATTCATAAAATGCTAGAGCATAATCGAATTTAGAAAGTATCAACGGGTGTATATTGAAAACTATGATATTCTTTGGACCTTAGCTAAGATAATTTGACCCAAAGAGAGAAAGCATATCAAATGAATTTCTATACAGACTATAAGTATACTGTACTTTGCAAAAATGCTACGATGACTTCTTTGGATCATAGTATAGATCTTGATTAAAAGAACAAAATATTAGCAAATGCACTTTGCAGAAACACGATTTAAATCTTCAACATAAAAACTTGGATTAGAAAATGGCAAAGCATTAAGGGTAGGGTGAACGTAGATCATTTTTCATATGATCTACGTGGTATTTTAGAATTTTATATAGTAAATATTAAATTTTTGTAGGACGCTATATGATTTTTGTAGGTTGTACAAAGAATTGATTGGTCAGATCATATGATGTTTACATGTAAATGATATCATATAAATTGGTTACACAAAGTTGATCTACAATCGATTTTATATGAAATTGGAAATTTGTACAACCTACCCTTAACAGATGTATTTTGCAAGAATACCATTCTAAGTAAAATCTATGCTTGTTATGAAATATGTGAATGCACAAATATTAATGATAGCTTTGGATTTGATGCATTTTGGTAGAGATCACAGAACTGATACTTTATGTAACAGAGACTAAGCATCATAAAAGTTGATATCATTGGTGGAAATACAAGTAATACAAGTATAAAATATACTAAACATAAGTCATGCTACAGTCAAAGCGAATAAGAAATTATAACTTTAATTGATTTTATGTTCATATACTAAATCAATATTTTGCCTAACTGTAGACTAAGCTAATCCTAACAATATACTAAAAACATTTGAACAACAAATAAATTTAACACAATAAAGTTAACTAACTTAATATATATTATAATAGCTGTATAGTATACAATGTTATATAGAACCAGTATAATTATATAGGGGTGCTAGTGGAAACCAAACAAATTGTTTCTACTGTATTTTCGTGAAATAACGTGCAGGGGTGTAATTTCAAATTTTGGTCCAAATTAAACTTAATTCAGGTCATTATTCTAAATAATGCTCATAAGCGTTATTACATGAAAATACGGTATATAAATTTTTTAAGACAACTAGTAGACTTGGCATGTCTTTATGTTCATGCTTTGTTTAAAAATTTCCTAATGATTGCACTGTTTTAGGTATCTGGTATTATCAAGTTACCATATCGTGCTATATACAGTACCTGGGTACTATATGTGGAGATATGTCATATGAAAAGAAAATTAAATATAATTATACCTCCGGGTATTGTTCAAGAATTAGGCCAAAGTTACCAGCAGATTTTTAAAATTTTACTTTTATAAAACTATGACGCTTTAAAGTTTAGAAACATATAGTAATTATACAAAAAAATATTTTTCAAATTTATGTTTTTTGAAAATTCTCTCGTATAAAAAATTTTTGCAATTGAAAAAATTGAACACATCGAGTATAGACTTCTAGTACCATATAAATTCGCCAAATATTTTATTGGTACACGTTATTTCTGATTTTTTTAAAAACCAAACGCGTTATTGTTTATGGCTACATAAGGCCAGACCAATTTAATTCTTTGTTTAACATGGCCACCTCCCCCTAATTTTTAAAATTTATATAAGTCCAATACGCATTAATAGTAATTAATAGTATTTGACACCTCTCAATTTTTTAAATTTTATATAACTAATATATGTAAAATCAACCAATAAAATTGCAGCATTATTATTTTTGTGTTTTTTTTTCAATGCCCACCTCCTCTTCTAGTTATTTTATGTTATGTCAAACAAAAAATCAATTTGGTCTGGCCTAACTGATCTTAAAAAATTTAGCCAATCAAATTGTTAAATTATGGGGGAACAACTCAAATGTTACACATGTTTAATAGTCAAAAATTGTTATTTTATATGAAATCATATAAATTTATATGTATCATGTTTGAACGGTTAAAGTCTTGATTGTTAATTTTTAAAATAGCCTGTCTACTGGGATTTCTTTTTTTTTCAAATACAAAATAGAAAAGGTAAGTAATTAATCATAAAGAAATTTTATATCTGTTTTTTTATTGTTAAAAAAACTGAATCATATATTCATGCTCAATTATTGTAAAATGAAAAAAATGAAAGTAAGAGATTATATACACAACTCAAAGCCTATAAGTATTTTGAAATATCATATACCTAATATGAACTGTTACAAACTAAAATTATAAATCTTTATTTTAATTACTCAAATGTAGAGTTGCAGATGTTAGAATATCAATTAACAAAAGGCAGGGGGTGTAGAGTGATGTATTGATGCCACTACCTCAATTTTATATGATGTAAGAGTGATAGTAATATCACTACCTCAGAGCTTTCAAATGTTTGCAACTATACTCAAAAGCCAAACCAGTCAGAGTTAAAATAGATAAATATAAAGTTTTATTTATTACCAAAAATCTGCAAAAATCAGGATATTTAGAAATAAAGGCATTTATGTGGTAATTGAAGACAACAACATATTGATAAATAGTTTTGGAAAGACATAGCTAAGGATAAGAATATATTTGAATAGTATTTGGAATCTAAAAATGGCTATTTTAATAAACAAAATAATCTTGGATTTTACTATAGTAAAAGTAAAGTAAAAAAAAGCATTTAAGTATACATTAAATCTGTTAATAATAAGTTTTTAGTCAATATTATTTGAAATTTATTAGGGCTATGTCATTAATTATCTGATTATTTTTTATTAGAGGCCTACTTCCCCCCTTTTCTTAATATATATATAGTTATGTTTTTATATATAATTTCAACTTTTTTTACCTCCTATCCTCTAAAAAATTATCTGATTTTTGTCACTCCCTTAGGGGAGCGCCAGAAATCACCTGATTTCCATTTACTATAGAGCCTACCCCTTCCCCAACTGACTGGTTTAATAGCCAATCAAATTTCGCGTATATTAAATTAATATTAAAAATATTTATAAACTTTAATAGTTAATAACTTTTGATCTACTGGTCCAATTTGGATGATTTAACTACCAAAATGATCCTCTCAAAGAGAAGATTCTAACAAGCCCAAAACCACAAGAATCTAATTATAGGATCATAAGATCGATATAGATTTGTGCATTATTACTACATATATAGTATTTATTAAATAAATACTATATATAGTATATAGTAATAATGCACAAATTTATATCGATCGTATGATCCTGTGATTAGATTCTTGTGATTTTGGGCTTGTTAGAATCCTCTCTTTGAGATGATCATTTTGGTAGTTAAATCATCCAAATTGGACCAGTGGATCAAAAGTTATTAACTAATAAAATTTTTATATATAATATTTTTTAAATATATATTATATAAATAATATGTTGTATTAGCCAATCAGAATAAAGGGTATATAATAACCTGACTAGGCCAGAGACCCCCTCCCCCTAAGAAATCAGCTAATTTCTGGCACCTCCCTTATGATATATAAAAGGCAATTAATTAGTTTTGTAGGATTTTGATTAACAAAATAGTATTATGTTGTTAGAAATATTACTTACTAGTAGTTATTAAATACTATTAAAAAGTTGCAAATGCAAAAAGTGAAAAACAATTTTGTTATAAAATAAGAAAGTACAGTCAACTCTCTTTGATCCAAACTGCTGGAACTGCTTTTTTTTACTATGTAAAAATTTGAAAAAGTTCAGTTTTCAAAAAGTTATATATAGCTTATTTGAACTTTATAATAAAATTTACAAATGTTCTAGAAGATTTTGTTCAGTTTAGAAAGAGTTTAATAGTGTTCAGTTTAGAGAGGTGACTGTATTCAAGTAGTAATTTTAGAATTTTTTCAAGATATTAATAGAGTTATATATAGCAATTGAAAAAAAAATTCAAATATATGAATTATAAATTATATTAATTTACTTTAATAAATAAGGGAATTCAACTTAAAACTTATTTGTAAAACTTAAAGTACTAATATTTATTACCTAATATCCATTTACTATAAAGGTTTACTCTTACTCCTAGGTAATATATTTAGCTAAATTTAATTAGCTAAAATTTTTTATATAAGGTAAGATTTGGTTTGACCTCTACCTTCTAAAATATTATTTAATAAATGTCAGTACCCTTACTGCATATCTTTATTTATAATTTATTAAGACTTAAGCTATAAAATCAAGAGATCTGTTACCGGTATTGCCACTCTTTATTTTTGTTAATACCACCTCATCCGACCTCCGGTCCAACTTCCAGCCCAACTTCTAGCCTAAATCATGTGAGCCAAACCACAAAACAAGGTCACATGACCAATAAAAATTTGGCTTGAAGCTATTTAGTTATATAAATTTGTGGTGCATAGTTTGCATAACCTTATTATCCAATCAAATTATAGTAATGGAATCATAAGATTTTATAGAATTTTATTAATAAAATTCTATAAAATCTTATAATTCACAAAATTTTACTAATTAATTCTAACATTATGCACTAAGTAAATTTGTTTAGCACCCAAAATACATTAGATCAGCATAATTATTTTTATTTTACTTAAAATTTAGAGAATAAATGCATTATTTTGGATTTTTAAACAAAAAGTAAAATTTGAGCATTTTTCATTAAATTTCAAGTAAAATAAAAATAATTATGTTAATTTAATATATTTTTAGATGCTAAACAAGTTTACTTAGTATATAAAGTTAGAATTAAGTAGTAAAATTTTGTGAATTATAAGATTTTATAGAATTTTTTTAATAAAATTCTATAAAATCTACGGTATTATTCACAAAATTTTATTAATTAAACCTAACACTAGGAAATCAGAATCTGATATAAGTCTGAAGCAAAAAAATAAAATTCTTATGTATAACCTAGAGTGTATTACACTGATTGCTGATCATTACGGAACCTATAATTCTCGATTTTGATTGGTTTTTTTCCAACTAACATTGCATAGACGTGCATTCAAGTGTGCTCAAACAGATGAGTCCTCGCTATGCTTCGGACAATTATGCACTAAGTAAACTTGTTCAGCATCTAAAAATACATCAAATTGGTATAATTAGTTTTATTTTATTTGAAATTTGGAGAATAGATACATAATTTTAGATTTTTGATCAAAAAAATCAAATTTAAGCATCTTTTCTCCAAATTTCAAGTAAAATAAAAATTAGATACTAAACAAGTTTACTTAATGCATAAAGTCAGAATTAATTAGTGAAATTTTGTATCCATAAAATTTTATAGAATTTTATTAATAAAATTCTATAAAATCTTATGATTCACAAAATTTTACTAATTAATTCTAACTTTATGCACTAAGTAAACTTGTAGAGCACCTAAAAATACATCAAAACAACAAAATTGTTTTTATTTTACTTAAATTTGGAGAATAGATGCATAATTTTGATTTTTTGATCAAAAATCCAAAATTATGTATCTATTCTCCAAAACTCAAGTAAAATAAAAACAATTTTGCTATTTTGATGTATTTTTAGATGATGAACATGTTAATTTAGTGCATAAGGTTAGAATTAACTAGTAAAATTTTGTGAATAATAAGATTTTATAGAATTTTATTAATAAAATTCTGTAAAATTTTATGATTAACAATTAATTCTGATTTATGCATTAAGTAAACTTGTTTAATATCTAAAAATATACTAAATCGGCATAATTATTTCCATTTTACTTAAAATTTAGAAAAAGATACTTAAATTTGACTTTTATGATCAAAAATCCAAAATTATGCATCTTTTCTCTAAATTTCAAGTTAAAATAAATATAAATCTACTGATTTAATATATTTTTAAGGTGCTAAACAAGTTTAATTAGTGCATAATGTTAGAATTAATTAGTAAAATTTTGTAAATTATAAGATTTTATAGAATTTTATTAATAAAATTTTTTAAAATCTTATGATTCTGCTATAATTTGATTGGATAATAAGGTTATACAACTATGTACTACAAATTTGTGCTACTAAATAGCTTTAAACAAAATTTTTATTGGTCATATGATCTTGTTTTGTGGCTTGGATCACATGATTAGACCAGAAATTAGGTCGAAAGTTGGGCCAAAGACCAGATAGGTGGCATTAACAAAAATAGTGAGTGGCAATAACAGTACCCTAAATCAATTAATCTACTTAATTTCAAAACTTAGTATGCAGATTCATCTAGCTTTTTTATTTTAAATTACAAAAGCTTTTTAAAAATTTTTTTATAATATAAATTACAATAAAATTTGTTTCATAGTCTATACAACTAACTTATTTATAAAAACTATAAATTACTTTGTGTATATATATGCTCAATTAATTCTATTTGCTATAATTATATAAAAACCAATAGTATATTAAAATTTTGATTTTTTTTATAACATCAATTAATTATTATGGGTACATTTATTTATTACCACTGCGATGCATCGCCCTCACATGATCGACCAATAAAAATTCAAGATCGGGTATAACATAGCACAAGAAGAAAGTTCAAAACAAACATTTGTTTTGACAAAAATCGCCTATAACCAAAAATTTCGCATATGAAACCACCTTCTGTGCTCTAACAAAAAAAATTCCTTGCAAATTTTTACTATATACCACCCTCTTCGCCCATACCCTAACCCTACCTAACCCTAACCCTAACTATACGAAATCATTCAGTTTATTTTGGCTGGTTTGATTAACATTACAGGGGCGACAATGTCGCATATGCGATGTATAAATTAGGGTATAGACATTTATCAGGTGATTTCCACCTCTTAAAAGGGTACCCCCTCCCCCCACCTAATACTAAACTAGCCAATCAAATTCAAGCAAATAATATATATAGACCGGACCCAGTTTGGTTCAGATTTGGTCTGAAGTCTGCATACTGGTCCAAAGATAATATGTTTCTATATATTTCTTGGTGCTGAACAAGTTTACTTAGTGCATAAAGTTAGAATTAATTAGTAAAATTTTGTGAATCATAAGATTTTATAGAATTTTATTAATAAAATTCTATAAAATCTTATAATTCGCAAATTTTTATTAATTAATTCTAACTTTATATACTAAGTAAACATGTTCAGCATTTAAAAATACATCAATTCGGCATAATTGTTTGTATTTTACTTGAAATTTAGATATTAGATGCATAATTTTGGATTTTTGATCAAAAAAGTCAAATTTAAGCATCTTTTCTCCAAATTTCAAGTAAAATAAAAGCAACTCTGCCGATTTAATGTATTTATAGGTGCTGAACAAGTTTACTTAATGCATCATGTTAGAATTAATTAGTAAAATTTGGCGAATAATAAGATTTTATTGAATTTTATTAATAAAATTTAATAAAATCTTATGATTCATAATATTTTACTAATTAATTCTAACTTAAAGGATTATGTAAACTTGTTCAGCATCTAAAAATATATTAAATCGGTAGAGTTGCTTTTATTTTACTTGAAATTTGGAGAAAAGGTGCTTAAATTTGACTTTTTTGATCAAAAATCCAAAATTATGCATCTATTCTCTAAATTTCAAGTAAAATAAAAACAATTATGCCGTTTTGATGTATTTTTAAATGCTGTACATGGTTACTTAGTGCATAAAGTTAGAATTCATTAAATAAAATTTTTATATTTTTAATTATTATTATTAAAAATTTTATATAGTTATTTTGGGCAATTTTGATTGGCTAATAATACTATATTATATAGCACCTGATAATCCCTCTGACCCCTCCCCCCTAAAAAATCAGGTGATAAATGTCTATACCCTTATCTCAATTATTATAAATGTTACTTTAATATTGTACATATATTGAAGCATTTTTTTAACTAATTTACAAAGTATAGTTTGTTAAATATTAAAGTAAATTTATATATAGAGTTAGTAATAAGATTGCATTTAACAATTTTAATTATTTTTAAAAAAGAAATTTTGTACCTGCAAATACAAATATGTATACAATTTTTTATAAACCTACTAATTAGTGTTAATAAAGTATAGAAATAATATTTATTACTGTATTTACACGAAATAACACATTTGGACATTATTTCAAAAATTGTATTTCTTAAAATAGCATGTTGAATTCGAAATAATGCCCATGTGTGTCCCAATATAATGCACACTCCAAATGCCAAATTAATGATCTGCTGAAATAATGAATTCAAATAACAAGCAGAAATAATAATTTTTTTAGTCAAAAAATCTGACTTAGATCAGAAAGGCTATATATAAAATTATTAAGAAATACAGGTTTTTTATGCATTATACATATATAACACACAATTTTTTTTAGAAATTAGACCTTTACCCAAAATAACGCCCATGTGCATACTCAAAATAATGTGCATCCCCTCGAAATAATGCACAAGTGTGTATTATTTCGAGTAAATATAGTAAATTATATTTGGTCATTATTGCTAAAAACTTATTAATATAGTACACAGGAGCAAATTTTTTTATTATAAATCTTTTTAATTGTTATACAAAATTGTGCAAACCATTTTATTAGCTATATATATCATATAAGTTGTTACTAGAGCTGCAGACATTAGAATATCAATGAACAAATACTATGATGTTTGACGTAATGTATGTAATATGACATTTAATATGATTATATATAAATTTCATATGACGTGAAGAGTGATGTACTACCTTGAACCTTCTAAATATCTGCAGCTCTAGTTGTTACTATAATTATACTAACCCCTGGGTAGTATAAATTATTATTCATTGCTATTGCAATGCATCACTACTTCTAATTAACCAATTATTTTGTTTGTTTTGATTTTAAATTAATCAAAACAAAACAAATAGTGATTAGGTTATAATTTGAGTTAGAGTTTAATAAGACAGAAGTTAAAAAAAATCTTATAATCCAAAATTTTACAAAAAAATTTTTTTGTTAAGAAAAAGTGTAAATTTATAGTCAAAATTTTAAGTGTAGGCTTTCTCAAATTGGTTATACAATATAAAATGCAATACATTTGTACTATGCATGATATAGAATATTTTGTACATATAATTTTTGATATAAAATATCATAAATTTTCAAACCAAAGATTTAATAAAAAGAAACCCATTAACTTAAAGGATAGGCAACTTTAATACAGAATGTGCAAAGTATTACTTAGAGTTAAAACTGAAGTAAAAATTTTTACAAGTCATATAGTACAATCACAATTTGTTTTAAATGTAAATATTAAATAATCATCAAAATTTAAAGTAGATTATATATAAAAACTATAAAAAAAATTGATATTTCTAAGAAATTAATATTGATTAATTAAAATTTTACCCTTATTACATTATAATTTTAATTATCACTATTGTCAATATTATAGAAATTTTTAAACTAACAATTTAATAAAAAGAAACCCATTAATATCAGGAATGGGCAAGTATTACTTGGAGTTAAACTGAAGTAAATTTAATAACTAATAGTTTTAAACTAAAAAAAAACTTAATAAAACAACAAAAATTAATAAGCTTTTATAAAGCACTAGTTACTATGAGTTTAACAAACAAAAAGCAGACTTCCTATACTTAAAAAGATTGATATATATAATATATATATATAACATTACGTGCAGAAAGCCTATTCTTAAAAAAGCTGTTCTGCTTCAGGGATAATGATATTTTGTATTTTATATAATATAGTATAATTTACTAAATTACATTTAAGTCACGGAATTTAGTACTGTATTGTTATTCGGAATTGCAAAAATTTAAGAATTTTGTGCAATATATACAAAATTTACAAATTACAGTATCTGTAGCATTACTATTGTATTATTTAAAAAAATTAAATAAAAATATTATCATTACTATATCAGCAAATTTATAATAATGTAAACTTACATAAGGTCTTACAAACCGTAATATAAGCAAAAGTTTTTGTAATATATTTTGAAATATTTTAAAATATCAAATTTTCAAAATATTTCGCAAAATATTTCGAAATATATTACGAAATATTTTGAACCCCTTTCAAAATTTTTTAGAACTAGAAAACCAAGCTGGATCAGTAGATTTGTAACCTGAATTACACATTAGACTGATTTTTCAAAATAGTTCAAAATAGTTTGATATTCAAATTTTGCACTACAAGATCAGATTAGTTTTTATTTGGGCTTTTCTATATATCTCTGGCCAGAGATATATAAATGATATATCTCTGGCCTCTTTAGCCAATCAAAGCATGAGAAAATCACATGACTAAAGCTCATGTGTTAATCCGATCGCTGATACAAGGTCGAACGATTTTACCCTGCGCCCTGCGACATTACCAGATCCGGATACAGTCAGATCTCCATAAATGCAACTTCCATAAATGCAATACCTCCCTAAATGCACGTTTTTTTCTATTCCGTAAAATGTTATTAGTGCTAAATGCACGTTCTATATTCTGTAAATGCATGTTCTCTTGAATAACATTTTATATCACACTAACCTCTCTAAATGCATGTGGCCAATCAAATTTAGTATTTAAGATAGGTTATACAGTTTTGGTAGAAGTTACACAAACTTGATGATCTAATTTTTAAAGCTGCAATTTAATTGGCTCTCTCTAAATGCAAACCTCTCTAAATGCACGTTGTAGGCTTGTCCCTACAAGTTGCATTTATGGAGGATTGACTATAGTAGATAAGTAGATCTTGATCTGTTTTTTTTTTCTGCACTTTGTTGTTGACTTTCGTCGTTGGTGTCGTGGTTAGACTTTTTCCTGGTTTATTTTTTCTTTTGTGTTGTGGTTTCGACATTCGGGTGTCATATCCTTTTTTTTTTACTTTGTTTTTTTTGTTTTGCTTTCTTGCTTTACTTACTCTCTTGCCTTGCTTTTTTGCGTGTTTGCTTTGCTTTTTATGTCATTACATTTTTGCCTTCTTGCATTTTTGCTTTTTGCGTTGCTGCCTTTTTGTGTTTTTCCTCCGCTTTTGCGCTCTTGCCTCTTTTACTTTTGCATATTTGCTTCTTTGCAGCTTTGTCTTTCGCGTCCTTGGGTTTGGGCAAAATGATAAGTATCAATTTTTTTACTTTTTTTTTTCTTCTTGACTTGACTAACCTACTTTTTTTTTATAGGTTGGATCGTAGTTGGATTCGTAGTTGGAGTCATAGTTGGAGTCGTATTTGGAGCCGTAATTTCGGCGTCATTCTGGGTGTATGTTTCGTCAGTTTTGTGATTTCTTTGTTATTAGTGTGGTTTCGTCGTCACTTACTAACACACATTGTTTTATTCTAGGTTTATTCGTCGTTGGAATCATAGTATTTCGTCGTCGTTTTGGGTGTATATTTCGTTAGTTTCATAATTTTTTTTTGTTATTGCGGTTTCGTCGTCATTCGTTGGTGCTCTTTTCATTTTCGTTTTTGCTATGTGGTGTAACATGGCATATACCGCTAAAGGTCGCTTACATTGCTAGTGTTTCTTTTTGCCATTGATGTCATCGTTTGTTGGTGCTCTTTTCGTCTCTGGTGATTTGATCTTTGGGCCTTTTCGTCTTTGATGTGTCGTTCTTTGGTGCCTCTCTTCGTCGCTAGTCTTGTTGCCTTTTTCGTTGCTATGCCGGTGCATTTTTTCATTACTTGCTGCTAATATCATGTATCATGCCGTATTCTGCTAAAGGTCGTTTCGTCATGTGTAAGGCTAGAGTCAAAATTGGGACTTAAGGGTAAGGTTAGAGTTAGGATTGGGATAGATAATAGCGCAGAGTTAGTGTAGTTATACGGGTTTAGTGTTAGGGTTAGTATTAGAAGATGAAGTGTGCTTAAATTTAATAGTAGCACAAGATAAAGTAAATGTAGATTTAGAATGATACGTATTTGCAAATTATCATAATAAATATGCAAAGTTTTTTTTTTAAAATAATCAAGAAATCTAATTAAAATAAAATATGTATAGTATAAAAAAATTGACAAGTCACCGAAAAATAAATTTTTTGGGGCACATTCTTTAGGGTTAGGGGTTAAGATTAGAGGTTAGTTTGGAGTAGAGTTTATATTAAACAAGTATAAATGGGTTTTAGAGGGTTAAATAGAAACCATTTTAATCCGATTTCATTATGTTCTGCGACAATAATAAATAAATATAACTTATGCATATATGCATATAATCGGTTCGATCATTGGAAGTTAGTGGTCGGATTTCGGGTTGCAAAACTCTTCTGATCAACTGATGATCTGAAAAGGTGCGTCACGTGACCTTTGCTTGTTTTGATTGTCAATAGGCCAGAGATATATAATTTATATATCTCTGGCCAGAGATATATAGAAAAGCCCTTTTTATTTTGTTTTATTTTTTGATTTTGTTTTGTTTTTTTGTTCTCATTTTGTTTTTCATTTTTTATTTATTTATTTATTTTTTAATTTTTTTTATTTAATTTTTATTTCAGCACTTTACAAGAACACTTTTGCAAGAAAACAAACAACTTTCGAAACCTTGCACAAGCCAACCCAAACTTCTGACACTTTGCAAAAATATACAACTGATGTCTCTAGCAATTTCTAAATTTCCAAGAATGCTTCTTTAAAGAAATAAAGGTTTAGTTAGAACTTTATTTATTTTTTTGTTTGATATAATTTGGTTTTGTTTTTTGCTTTTTGTTTTTTTTTTAAATTTGTTATTCTAGCACTTTGCGAGAAAAGAACCCTTACTTCCTAGTGCTCTGTAAGAAAACTAACATAGACTTTTTTGCATTTTGCAAGAACATTACCCAGCTTTCGCAATTTCTGATTTTGCAAAAATGCGAACTTTTACTTTAGAGAAATGAAGATTTGGGGCTTTGTTTATTTTTTTTATTTTTATTTTATTTTATTTATTCCTAACTTCTTCAACGCTTTGTGACTTTTTTTTGGTACTTTACAAAAATACTAGCTTTAACTTCTCTAGCACTTTGCAAAAACATACTAGATTTCTCTAGCAATTTGCAAGAACACCAATACTTTTGAAAATTTTTTTTTATTTTTTTTCACTTTTTTAAAGTATTTAGAAAAAGAGAGCAAAATGAAAGTTATAGCCAAAATAAAAGAAATAGCCAAAGCAAAGACAATAGAAAACAAAGAAGCAAAGATAATAGCTAACTGTAGGATAAGTATGTAGGGCTAGTTTTTTGTATATAGTAATAAAATTAAATGCAATGAAGTACAAAAGTAGTTTAAAATATTTGTAATAATGTAAAACATTAGCAAATTTATAATAGTATTAATCTTTATAAGGGAATGCCATTTATCACCTGATTTTTTAGGTAGGTGGGGGGTAGAGCAATTATCAGGTCCTATATATAATATAATATATATAATATTAATATATATAAATAGATATTTATAAAGGTGTGGCGACTTAGGGAAGTTGGTAAGTTGTCACCCCCAAGTGGCAGGTCTAGGGTTCAAATCCCACTGGTGACGCTTTGGAAAAATAGACCTGTGTTACGGTAACCGTTTCCTGTTGATCGGTTGGGTATATTACCTGTAGTCCTTGGTTACCATCTCGAATGGGAGCTTTCGGGCGAAGTTGTGTCTGGTGACACAGACAAATCCAAGGAACCGGGGAAATGGAAACCCATTTGGAAAGTCCCGAGTAAGGAGGTAGCAACGATCTTTGACGGTGCTACCAGAACCGGAATATCAGAAACCGGAGCT
>QKWP01000461.1:259699-304420 GCA_003550325.1 Gigaspora rosea | reverse complement strand
GAAGTATTTCGAAAATATAGTCCAATGCGTCCTTGGTATGACCCAGATTACATATCTACTGATCCAGCCAGTCACAGCCAGTCCGCTCAAAAATATTTCGAATTTACTTTCAAAAACATTTTCGAAATATTTCGAAACCTGCAATATTTCGAAATACATTGCGAAATATTTCGAAATATATTGCATATGCGAAATCTTTCGAAAGTTTTTGCATGTTCACAAGATCTTTCGAAAGGTTGCGCTACTATAAATTTGCTGATGTTAGATAGTACTATATAGGTGTAGTAGTAAATACAAGTAGCTCAATAAAGTATTAGCGTAGCTGCTTAAGTTGAAAAAAAAACAAGGAAGCTTATAATAATTTTGTTTTTTAAGTTGTAATATAATCTCACTGACTATACATACCATATTGTTGTATAGATTTAGCACTAAGTAAACATACTTTTAGAACATTTTTGTTAATATAGTTTTCATATAAGAATATGCATAAAATTTTGTTCATTTCAAAATAGCACTTATGTGATATTTGAAATAACATGTAGTTACATGTTATTTCACGACATTACAGTACATGTTTACTAATCTCCTTGCTCATATATCATTATTATTCAGTTACTATATTTGTATTACTCAGAGTCAATCAGTATATCTTTGTGATACTATGCCTATTATTAAATGAAAACATAGTTGTTTCGTTAAGTTAAAATTTTGATTATTAATTTTCTTATTTATGTCTAATATCAACATGAGGTCACATTATCATTATTAATTATAGCATAATGTAATTATATGGTATAATATATTTTTGATATAATAAGTATATAATATTGATTATACACTGATTAATATTGCAAAATTTGGTCTATCAGGCAAATGATTGGCTAATAGTGCCTTGCAGCAGCACATATTAGCCAATTATTTATATATGACTTCAATATTTGTATTATTCAGCAATTCATAATCATGATTCTCAAGTTGTAATTGGCTAACTGAGTTTTAATTTGAATAAACATGATTATATGATGCCACATAAAAAATAACAATAAAAAATTTTTCATGATTAGGCTA
The DNA here is from genome assembly GCA_003550325.1 of Gigaspora rosea. NCBI lineage: Eukaryota > Fungi > Glomeromycota > Glomeromycetes > Diversisporales > Gigasporaceae > Gigaspora > Gigaspora rosea. The sequence continues at coordinate 303,352 of QKWP01000461.1, read as the reverse complement.
TACAAACTTATACTATTGGTTTTCATATTACCAAGTAACCTTTCGTGACCCAGCGACCTGGATTTTAATTTTTTTTTAAAAAAAATTTTTTAATAAAAAAAATTTTATTTAAAAATTTTATTGTCTTACAACCAGATACCCGATAAAAAATTTTATATGTTAAAAATTAAACTTTATTCTTTATACTATTATATAGACAATTTTTGTTTCCTTAGAACATATTGCACTGATTACTAACACTATAGGCACGTTTTAGTAAAAGTTTAAGTTTTATATTTGTTATCATTATTTATATATGTAATTGATTAATAATCTTTACTATATTAAAAATCTGCTCTGTTCGTATAATTATGAATGGAGAATTTCTATTGGCTAATATATTAAAAAATTAAATTTCAAAACCCCACCTCACTAACCCGGCCGGAATATGAAAACCAATAGTATAAGTTTGTGTGGCCTTATAAGAGTTTGCTAGATAACTGTTATTATACGGTATAATACTGGTATAATAACAGGGGTTATCTAAAGTTGTGTATAATCACATGGCATGTTACTAATCAAATTATAGAAATTTAATTATCTTTGGTGAAGCAGAAAGCAAAAAAATCTGAAAAATACAAAAAACGGTAATCTAAACTAGAGGTGGGCAAAATCATATTTTTGCAACTATGCATGTGCATAATATACTACATGCATACATATATATGCAGCATAATAAAATTTATTATTGGTTTGTAATATCAAAAGCCAATTAATTACAAGAAAATATTTAATAAAATAAATATTAGTTATAAATAAAAAGTAGTATGGATCTTTAATAATTGTTGTAGATTATAATAAAATCAAATTAAATAAAATGTGAATTTCTATTTAATTTTCTAAAACTTGCGTACACTTGTTTAATATAAACTTTACTCTAAAACTAACTATTAACCTTAACATAAAACTACTCTAAAATTAATTTTTAATATTAATTCTACTCTAAAAAATATACTCAAAAAAAATATTTTTCAATGGCTTATTAATTTTTTTATACTACACAAATTTTATTTTAATCTAATTTCAAAGTATGAACATTGAAATAGATATATAATTTTATTTAATTTGCAAAGTAACTCTCAAGTTTTCTATAGTAACAATTTTAAAACTATAAAATTATACTATTAAAAAATTAAAGTAAAAATAACAAGCTTTGCATAAGAACTAATATTTATATAATATTTCAGATATAAGAAATTGCTTTGAACAAAAAGGAGATAAGGATACAGATCATATTCTGTTTTAGAACTTGCATTACATGAATTTTTTACAAATAAATAATATGTGACAGGGTGAAACCTGTATCTTGAATTAAATAAAATTCACTATAATTATTATATAAGAGTGAAATCTGCTTTATATTATAAAACAAAAATCAAAAATACAGAATTTATTCTAATTCAATATACTTACTAGCTTGCAACTAGAAGTGTAATTCTGCTTAAATTGATTAGTTCATGTTTCAAAACCTGACCAAACTCTACTTTGAAGCACATGAATATTAATTATATTTGCCCAAATATGTAAGTTTAAACAGCTGTTTAGAACGCATACATAAATTCATATTGAGTATTTGTATAATATAGCAAGTATTTTTGGTCCAAATTTATCATAAGATAACAGTGAGATAATGGTAGGAAGGTAAGTTTAAAAGACATTGAATTCAATAAAAACTTGTTTATAAACTCAATTTTGAACTCTACTGAGCTTTATTCTATATAATTAAATCTACTAATTAAAAAGCTTGTATTTATAGCAAACAGAACAGAATCAGAATCATATCCTATACCAACTCATATAGTGATAGTATTACTTTTTTTTTTTTTTTTTTGTGTGGGCATTTTGGTATATAGATTGTTAAACCATGTGCATAGTGCTCACTTCTAGTCTAAACCTATCTTGATGGATTAATTAAAAATATCAGGCAGGCAATTTTACTTATATAACTACTTAAAGCCTACCTAACTTTAATTTATGATAACTTTAACTCTAAAATTAATTCACTAAAATATATATTATAAGAATCTGCTCCACTTTAAACATCCTCTAATAATGGTATAATAACACATGATTTAAAATCAGAATTTATTTATAATAATATTAGTTTTTACATTTTATTGGCCATCAAATCTATTACATTTATTTCAAATCCATTATCAAATAATTCATCATTATCACTGTTATCAAAATTAGTTTCCTTAAAATTTGTCTCTTGGTCAGTTCTAGTATCATATTTACTACATATTAGCTTCTATAAGAGATCAATAGGTTTTTAAATTATTAGCAATTAGTATTCTTAATTAATATAATTAATTCGTGATCTGCCTAAGAACCAGTAAAATAACATAGTAAACTATGAGAAAATTTACTATTGTTTTTTGCTTTTTTTGGAATCTGGAGTTTCCCAAAGGACAAACCGATTTTCTACTAAGTAAACATCTCTTTTAAATTAATTTATGATCCACCTAAGAACTAGTGAAAAAACATAGTAAACAGTAGAAATATGTTTACTATGTATTTTTTGCCTTTTTTGGAATCTGGAGTTTCCCAAAGGACAAACCGTTTTTCTACTAAGTATTCATCTTTTTTACATTAAGTAAAAGTCGTAGGGAAGAAATTTCAGTCATAATGGCAGCTAAATCATTAAACCAGCACAGTGGGTCGCAAGATATGAACATTATTGTCTTCATGATTATATGTTTACTTTTTTGTTTATACCATATATTCGCAAAGACAAAAATGCTCATAACTCATAATCCACTGGGCCGATTTTAATGATTTAACTGCCATTATGAACAGAATTTTCTTCTCTACAATTTTTATTTAATTTAAAGAGATGTTTACTTAGTAGAAAATTGGTTTGCCCTTTGGGAAACTCCAGATTACAATAAAAGGCAAAAATAATAGTAAATTTCCCCACTATTTACTATGTTATTTCACTGGTTCTTAGGCGGATCACGAATTAAATAAAAATTGTAGAGGAGAAAATTCTGGTCATAATGGCAGTTAAATCATTAAAATCGGCCTAGTAGATCACAAGATATGAGCATTTTTGTCTTTGCGACTATATGGTGTAAACAAAAAAGTAAATGTATAATCATGAAGACAAAAATGCTCATAGCTCGACAACCCACTAGGCCGATTTTAATGATTTGACTGCCATTGTGACTGGAATTTTCTTCTCTACTACTTTTACTTAATGTAAAAGAGATCTTTACTAAGTAGAAAATCGATTGTCCTTTGGAAAACTCCAGATTCCAAAAAAGGCAAAAAATACATAGTAAACATATCTCCACTGTTATTTCACTGGTTCTTAGGCGGATCACGAATTAAATTTTATTGGTTAATTTATATTATACCAATACTATACCAATTACACCAAAAATTGATGGTATAAGTAATAGTTATTATACGGTATATTAACCAATGTTATTATACCGTATAATATTTTTTACAACCCTAATAATAACTTTTGAGTAACTAATTCATTAAAAAATCCGCTCAAGTTATTTTCCAATTAATGAAGATTGAAAAATAATGTGTCGATCGAGTTCAAACTTGATTTTAATAATTTTTACTACCTCGTTGATACACTTTAAGTTTTGGTTTGTTAATCATATTTTCAAATACACATAATCTTACCTTACGTATTTACTAATTTCCCTTCAAAATTCGTCTATGAAATCAATTTTGCGCACTAACAGAAAAATTTACAAAATTTTTAGTATAATTGCCGGCAAAACTACTCGTAATCTTTCGAACAGTCAATCCGCATATTTGTATTTCATTTTTAATTGCTTATATAACTTTTCATATTTGAATGTAGATAATTTAAAAAATTACATAATATCATATCTAATCAAAAAAAAACTATTCATCGACTATTTCAATGGGTTAACTCATTGGATTTTGAATCCTGTTAATACTTGTGTACATGTGATCTTCGTGTTTCGGTGGCTCTGAATTCTGTTTTACGATTTCAGAATCTAAAAATTGATTTGCATCGTTATCATTCACTTTTATAGCTTCAATCCAAGTAGTAATTTTGCATTGATAAATTTAGCGGTAGGCCGTTTCTTTGATCAGAACGCATGCATTTATTAGCCAAGTCGATATAACGCTCAGGAGCCAAGGAGCTAATTTAGGCCTTAATCCGTTATGAATAATATTTAATATAAGTTCTTTGTCATATAGTTTACCATAAAAGGGTCTTTGTCCGGTAGATATCTCTGACATAACGACTCCGAAGCTATAGATATCAGCAGCTTGACTAAACTCGTGGCTTGAAAAAACTTCTGGAGCGATGTAAGGTAAGACATCAAAGATTTCATTTTCCTTTTAATAGATGAGAAGAGCCCTAAATCAGCAATATAAGCATTATCCAAATCATCTTGTAAAATGTTACCACTATGTAAAGCTTTGTGAATATATCCCTGAGAATGAATTATCTCAAGATCTGAAGCTATACAATGCAATAAATTTAATTTTCTTTTCCAATTTATTTGTGATACATTATAAAGATTTATATTTAAAGATTTCATCCTTGCATATTCCAAAACGAGAATATAATTTTTTTTGTCGTCTTTTGTTATTCCGTAACACCTTAAAAACGTTGGATATATACCTCCAATTTCACAATATATTTTTAACTAATTTAATTGATAAAAAATAATTAATAAAAAAATTAATAAAAAAAAAACTAATGTACCAAATACCTCTTCAATAAGTCCTTTATGATCATCCGATTTAAGCATTTTGAGCGCGACATACACCTGAAAATTACTATTTTTGTCGACCCAATTTGCACGGAAAACAGTAGAGAATCCACCTTCACCTATTTTTTCAATATATTTCAATTCATCATAAGGAATCCACGATAATCTATAATTATTTTTGTTCAGCACGTTTCTCAAATTATCATCAATATTAGAACGTTCAGATGCGCTTTCATATTTATCTAACAAAACATTAAACCGTATAAATTTAATATCAATTTAAATTTACAATGTAAATTAAAAAAATTAATATTATAAATTACTTAATATTAATTTGCTTGCTCTAATTAAATAAATTATTAGTAAAATGAATGATTATATGAAATTTAAATGAAACAATATGTTTACCTTTGATACCAATAATTGGATTTTTGTAAATCTTTTTCAACTCGATAATACTTAGCAACAAAATATGCTCCAAGAGTATTACCAATTTCGGCGGCTTTCTGATAGTATTCAAAGGCCTTGCGTTCATCCTTTTTGACACCGATTCCTTCTTGATAACAAATGCCAAGATAATATGCACCATTAGTGTTCCCCAAGTCTATAGCCTTCTGATAATTTTCAAACGCTTTGTATTCATCTTTTTCGATTCCAATTCCACTCTGATAACAATAGCCAACATTACATATTCTTTCTGCATGAACCATCTCTGAAGATTTTTGATAATATTCGAACGCCTTACATTCATCCTTATCAACTCCCAATCCATTTATATAACAATATCCACTTTGTATGTTCCATCAATGTTTCCAATCTCTGCTAATTTTTGATAGTGAATGAAAGCCATGTGTTCGTCTTTATCGACTCCGATTCCATTTTCATAACAATATCCAATTTGATATAGACCAATAACATGGCCCATATCAGTGGCTTTTTGAAAATATTTCTTTTCATCCTTTTCAACTCCCCTTCCTTCCAAATAACAATATCCAGCATTACCATAAGCTTCTCCACGACTTATTAACGCAAAAGCATTATTTGGTTCAATTTCTAATGATTTATTTAAATCTGCAAGTGATTCTACATATCTCTTCATCATGCGATAAGTTACTCCACGACTACTTAATGCGTCTGCATTATTTGGTTCAATTTCTAATGATTTATTTAAACCTGCAAGTGATTCTTCATATCTCTTCATCATGCGATAAGTTTCTCCACGAACAGATGCATTATTTGGTTCAATTTCTAATGATTTATTTAAATCTGCAAGTAATTCTTCATATATCTCTTCATCATGCAATAAGTTTCTCCACGACCTCTTAATGCAGAAGCATTATTTGGTTCTATTTCTAATGATTGATTGAAATCTGCAAGTCTTCTCTCATATTCATCCGTTTTATCATGAGTTAATAATGATGTAGTAGTACTTTGCATTAAAATTGCTTGTGTTGAATCAGAAATGAAAATACTTAATCCTAAACTATTTGGATCAACTGTTTTATATAATTCATGATTTTCAAAGGCATTAATAACTTAAGCATTTCTATTCATGGCTTGTTCATCTTGATACTTAAGACTTCTACTAGACTTAAAAAAACTTGCTGAATATCTGGGCGACTATAAGGATCATACTGCCAACAATCTATTTATGAATTAAAATTACATCTGAATGATTTTTTCAATATAAAAATAAGCAAATGAAATAATTTTATACCTGTATAGATCTTAATATATGCGGGTGGTGTTCCTTTAATAGGACGTTCTCGAACGCCATCTTTTAATATCTAGAATTAATGGTGCAAGCTGATGCTGTTCAATATCATCTTTAAAGGGTGGATAACAACTAGATATTTCCCACATAAGAACACCAACACTATATACATCTGATTTTTTATCAAATTTAAATATTCTATTTTCATTTCTTGATCTTCCAAAACTCCGTGGATCCATATATGGAATCATCCCACCAAATTTTCGACTTGATGTTGTCGTTTCATCTAATCTTTTTGAGATTCCAAAGTCTGTAAGTTTAATGCACTTTTGATGAACCAGTATATTATTTGAATGCTATTAAACAATTATAAATATTTAAGCTTGATAAAAATAGTAAAATTCACAAGCATTGTGTTTGAAAATTACCAAATCACGATGTATTATATCTTCAGCATGCAAACTTTTAACTACACTAGCAAGTTGTAATGCAAATTAACCTTATCAATCCAAGAAAGATGTCAATATGACTTTGCAAATACGATCTTAAAGTTCCATTATCAGCATATTCTAGAACAAGCATGTAATGTATAGTGTTTGGATTTGTTTTATCTGTCATATACAGTGTTTTATTTGATGTTTTTTATGTTATCAAATATTTAAAAAATAAAAAATTTTTAAAGTTACAAATTGGCTTTACCTTCGTTCTTAGTCGCACCGTGTAGTTGTATTATATTGGAATGCATATCCATTCTACTATGTAATTTAAGCTATGTAAATTGTATTTTATAGAAATCATTAGCATTGTGGTTGTATGGTTATCTATTATAGAAATTAATGATAAGTAAGCAGATTACCTCTTTAACAACTTCTCTAATGGCAACATTAATTTTAAATGATTTTATTGCGACTGTAATTTCATTACTTTTGTGAGTAGCACTGTATACTTTTCCATATCCTCCTTCCCCAATTAGCTTAACATTTTTAAGCAAGATATTCGTAAAATTCAATATGTTCTTCACTAAAGCATTTTTTAATTAAATCATCAGATGGATTCATATTTCAAGTACAGTACATGTCGATATGTAATCATCGACTAAATTTATCTACGCATTTGTAACACAAGCCATATTTAATATACGCTAAACGTACGTACGTATGTACTGTAAATAAGTCTTATATGTAAAAAGTATCCATAGAATTAAACTTTATTCGGATTTAGATACTAATGTTATTCAAAGCTGTTTAATTCGCAAGTGCTATTAAAAAAAAACTATTAACTAGCAAAAATCAGAACCTTAACGTTATAAAAACTCGCAGTATGATAATAACGAAAAAATCTATTATGATAAGATATCATTTTTTTGATTAAAATAATATATCATTTCACTAATTCTTTTCTTTACAAAAAAAAAAAAAATTTTTTTTAAAAGAAAATGAAACTTGATACAGTGATGTGATTTCACTTAAAATTGTCATGGTTCTTATAAGTGCAAATAACAAAAAAGTCTACAAAATTAAGTTATATACTTTTTTGGAAGTTATTGTTATAAAATTTAATACTGTAATTCGAAATCATTGATAATTAGCAATTTATTTATTTTATTACACATGTTTAATATATGTATTAGAGCACTTATATTACAATAAAATGGTGATTTTTTATGTGTTAAGAAGATTAAAATTATTCAAAATTTAACTTTCGTAATATAAATTTTAAAAAGTAAGTGCAGGAGTCTCAAAAACGTAAGTTTTGCGTCTGTCTGCAGATCATTGTCCGTCTGTCCGATCATGTGATACATAAATATAATAAATATGTTTGATTGGCTGTTACACAATCGATTTTATACAAATTTTTTTCTCGTACAAAAGCAAACTTTTTTTCTATATATATATTCGTTGGACTACGACTATTTCTTTTCTACATATATTCGTTGGACTATTTCTTTTATATAAAATACCACAGCTTGAAAATAGGAAATTTATATTTATTTATGCAACCCTTATTCCAGTGTTGGCCTATGATCTTAAATGACCTATGATCTTAAATGACCTATATGACCTTTATGACCTGTCATAGGTCATTTGGTCAGATATGACTTATGGTTAATATTTTTTTATTAGTATTTTAATATGACCAGATGACTATGACCAAAAAGTCATATGATTATATGGCCAAGGTCATCTAGAAAAAAATGGTATGATATAGGTCATCAGCCAACACTGCTTTTTTCTACATATATTCGTTGGACTACTACTTTTATTAAATTTTTGCTCCGGACTTACAACAGTTCCTGTTTTTCTAGTATTATTCCTTTTGTTCAAAAACTAGTAAATATATCAAAAAATAAGCATGCTTATGAAAATTATTTAAAAAATTATTGTACATGTAATCTAATATTTTATTAATTTTGCAGAAAATTTTCTTAACAAAAAAAGACTATTCAAGTGTACTTTTTGTGCCTTTGATCTAGATATCATCACTTTTAATCTCAAATTGTCAAGTATTCTACAATAAACGCAGGGGTTTGTCAAATTGGCTAAAATGTGTCAATAAATGGAAAGCATTAATGAGGACATCTCTGCTCAGATGGCAATATTCAAAAGTTATGTGAATTGTTATTGATTGAATATTTATAGCATGACTAGAGGTGAAATTTTTAAAAATTCGTATGTATATCTTAGTGTTGCTAAAAGTTTGTTCATTGTAGTTGTCATATTCATATCAATATTAGTAATTCATAATGTACTAATTTACTTAACATTACCTGAATCTATTATCAAAAACTAGGCAAATGTTTCTACAATAAATTCAAATTAAATAAAAAACTTATAATTAGTCCAAAGAATAAAATTTCTTTATAAAGTAATAATATCGTTATGTTTTCATCATAATTGAGTAATTTATACATAAAGATGTTTAATATAAACTTTTTAGCTTACATGAAGAATGAGTGTCCTTGACCATTAAGCACTTTTATTTTGAGATGTTTTAAATTCGGACCATTGTGTCTGCTAAATTTTTCTAAGAATAGATCAAATATAATATAAGGGACATCATTAATAAAAATTAGTTGATATAGAGTAAGTCCCTAGATTATATTTGATTCCTAAGAATTTCTAATTGTGTCATAATATTTTAAATCGAGTTTGGAGAATTATATTAAAAGCATATCTGTGAAAAATGCTTTGCTTCACTGCTCTGACAAGATAATCAACTATACAGCTATGTACATATATCAATTATAAGCAAAAACAACCAAACCTTCAAAAGAGAAATAAAAAAAATTCAATATATTAACTATGATTAATTACCATCTCTATTAAAACACAGAAATAGAATTTGAACTCAGAAATTTAAATTTTAAATTTTTGAGTTTTTGAATTATTAAATTCCATAAAAGTATACCTTTTATAATATTAAAAATTGTAACATCATTTTAAGCTATATATTAAAAAATTATTACTAGTACTAAAAAACTTACTAGCTATTATAGTAAAACTATTATTACATAGTATTAGTATTATTGGTATTATAATTCTGTAATTAGAAATTTGTATATATGTTTTCATGATTATGCAAAAGATATTGATATTTTTATATGAAACATTGGGTGTTTGATATACTATGGTAAATCAAAACTATATAAAAATTTAATACCTAATATGTACTGTACATAAATACATACGTATCAAAGATTTTAATAAGATTTGATAACCTTTATAACCAAAAATCATGAATTCAAATTTAGAACAGAAATTAATATAAAGTTCCAATAAACAGAATTACAGTATACACATTACTCTGGTTATACCGACAGCTGGTTATATCGACACTTTTTTCAAAAAAAAATCTATAATGTTAAAAATTCATTGGTTATACCAACAATCATAAGAGATATTGGTTATAATGACATACCGACAATTTTAATATTAAAAATTATTTAAGATAGTTTTTATTGCTGGATATAGCGACAATTTTTATAAACTGACTGTCGTTATAGGTGTACCAATCAAATTAATTTTTTAAATTTGCTTTATACTAAGCTTAGCTGAAACAATAAGCATAAAATAAATTCATTTCATTATTTTATGCAAATATATGATGGATTTATTTTATGCTAAATATATTTTGTGCTAAAATAAATTCATTTTGCTAAGTTTATAATTCTTAGTATAAGCTTGGTGAAACCAAAAAAATTTACCTTTGCCTAAACTGACATATCTACACAATATCAATATAATGTCAGTATAGATAGAGATGCTTGTTAAACTGACATCTGGATATATCGACAATTTTTCCATTGCTGGAGAATGTCGATATAACCAGAGTGATGTGTATAATTTATATTTAGTTAAAAAATTTTACTAATTGATTTAAAACTTCTTTCAAGTGATCCAGGTTGCAAGTACAAGTAAATTAGATTGAAAAAATTTTATTTTCTATATACCATTTCAAAACTTTGTAACATTGTAATAGTGATAGCGAAAAGTCAACTTATGTCAAGATTTTGGATAAAAAGATAATGCAACTTGTGTATCTAAAAATATGTGATCAATTTAATATATAAAAGTACTTATGCATAGGGTTCCGCAATTTGATTTGATCTTCAAATATTTGAATCAAATATTTGATCAAATTCAAATTCAAATTTGACTATATTTGATTTGATCAAATTCAAATATGGCCAAATTTGATTTGATTTGACAAATATTTGATTTGATTTAAAAATTACTATTAAAAATTCAAATTCAAATATTTGAATCAAATCAAATTCAAATTAGGGTCAATTTGATTTGATCAAATTCAAATTGACCCAATATTTGATTTATTTGAATTTGAGGAACCCTACTTATGCAGTCGAAGGTCTTGATTATTAAAAAAGTAATATATATAACCATATATAATTTTGAATTTACATACACCACAATGAAGTATAGCCCGCAATCATTTTACCTTTCCAGAAACCTCTTGATTAATATTTTTTTCTTATAATAAACTAATAGTAGATAATCATTTTTCCACAGTAGTCTATGGTCTATATATAATATCTTCATATTAAAGAGAATTTGCAAATAAAAGCCCAAAAGCAAAAATAATTACAAATAAGAACCAAAAGCGAAAATTATGAGAGAGGCCTAATATTTAAAAATTATTACAAATAAGGGTTCAAAATAATTATGTGCTTTAAGAACCTACGATGTGAGCTCCATTTCTATGGGTTGAATATAATTATAATATAGTTATTAGTTGTTAACTAGAGTTCCTCAAATTCAAATCAAATCAAATATTGGGTCAATTTGAATTTGATCAAATCAAATTGACCCTAATTTGAATTTGATTTGATTCAAATATTTGAATTGAATTTGATTTGAATTTGAATTTTAATAGTAATTTTTAAATCAAATCAAATATTTGTCAAATCAAATCAAATTTGGCCATATTTGAATTTGATCAAATCAAATATAGTCAAATTTGAATTTGAATTTGATCAAATATTTGATTCAAATATTTGAAGATCAAATCAAATTGTGTAACCCTATTGTGAACACATAAGAAGTGTAATAATATTCAATTAGTAATTCGAATATAAATTTAAATGCACAATAAAAAATGTACATTCGATTCATCAACCTATTATTTGCATTGTAAATTTATTCTATTTGAAATTCTTGATATATTTCTTAAAATCCTACAAATAACAAACACCATTGTCAAATACAAAATTACAAATTAATATGACTTTACTCATATAAAGTTATAGAAAATGTTCATTTGGTCATAGATAGTTATTCTGTCGAATCCTCTTCTTCTTATAAGTTCAGAATAAAAAACCCAATAAGCTGTTGGCTATTTTTTTTTTTTACAAATGAAGCCAGCATATGCTCTTTAACTATTTTAGCTAACAAGTACAAAGATGGCTACATTAATATAGTAAAGCTGATTTCTCATTATCCAATTTGTCCAACTTTTATGGAACCATATGTAAAGTTTATTGTACCATTAGTTAAAAATATATTAATACTTCAACTTTATAATATTACAAATTATGTTTATTCTGAAGTGAGGCCCAAAACATTATATATAACAAAGTTAATTTTTGCTTTGCATTTGGCTTTTTTTTAATTCTGAATAATAAATGATAACTTTAAAATATTTGTTTAATCACGAAATGAGACAATTAATAATTTATTACATTTAAATCAGCTAGCAATTTTGATAGTATATTTAAGCCCTTGTAATAATTTTTGTTTTTGGGCCCTAATCTCTAAAAACAAAAATGTTAACAAGAAAATGAACATAAAGTTAGAACAACATAATAGAAGTTCGTTCTGATTAGATAATTTATATTTGACAAAAATATTGTTGCTCAAGTTTTTTATATTATATATTTTACAATACATAAAAATCTTAAGTAGTTCTATCGAAATATTTATAATAAAAACTACCTGAAATTTTGTTAGATGACCTTTCGAAAGCTTAATTTTTATATAAATGTTTCAGATCAAGTTAGATCAAGTGTTTTACCAACTTTTATTAGAACCGATTCTGATAATACTAAAATGTAAAATAATAATAATATGTATTTTTTTAACCTTTAGAAGTACCAATTAATAAATAATTTTTTCTTTCGAATAAATGTTTCAGGCTTCATATAAGCAAGATAGAGTGATTAAAAATAAATTGTTTCATGAAATACTATAATATTGGAGATATAATCTTCAAAGTAATGAAGACAAATTTTTTAATTTTGGTCAATCTGAGTTGTTAATCAAAACAAACTTTTATTATGTTAGTTAGAACAAGAACAAGTTTTATAAGTAAAATTGCCTTTCTGACATTTTTAATTAGTGCCCTAAAATAGCTGTTTTTGTAATTTTCTTTTTTTTGGTTGTTTTTGTTTTATTGGACTAATCATCCTTCATGTTACTTTGGATTATATGGAATACGCTAGCATATGATTTATTTGTACTTTATTTTACACAAGTTATTTAAGCAGTACAGACCCCAAAACTTAATTTAATTCTGGTCAAATTTGCAGATCATTTGTCCTAACAGATATGATTTTTATTCATTTCTATTAGGCCAAATTATTTGCAAATTTGACCGAAATTAAAACAAATTTTTGTTAAATTTTCTGATGGTTATGTTTTGAATATCATGTGACAAGATCAACTGTTTTGAATACTGATACTAAATGCAGAGCCAGTAATTTTATAGTTTTAATATAATACTACAGAATTTACATAAATATAACTATATTATATAATTTGGTTTTATAACCGCAGAATTGCACATAATATGCTAATTTATAAGAATTGTCATATAATTTGTCTATTTATTGGCAAGTTGATATATAAAATCCAACAGATCTGGTATTTTCCAATCTAGAATTTGAATGAACTCAAATTATGAGCAAGGTTATGAAAATTTTTTTGAAATACTACAGAATTATATATAATCTTGCAAGCATGCTACAAAATTGCAAATAATTTAGCTAAGTATACCGCAGAATCATACATAATTTATCAAATATAGTTCATATTATATCACATAATTTAAATTTTGTCATCATATAATTTTGATTTTGTTACTGCAGAAAATTATTGGTCCTGACTAAATGGAATCAAATCGAAATTTGCTCGAAAATCTGTATTGATTGTTATAATTTATAATATACATTTGATTACATTAATGTTTTAAAAATAAACAATTTTTTTTTACATCTGACAAAATTTAATATACAATGATATAGAGAAATATGATTTTAAATAAGTATCAATTAATGTGCCACTTCAAGGTACTGGCAACTTGGAAGTTACAACTCTTCTTTCAGCATAATTTGAGGACTACTAATCCTAGATGAGGAGTTGGTTACATTCCTGCCTCAATGCCTCAAAAAGTGTTAGTTAGTCGAGTCGCTACACTGCGTCTGTACTTCTTGTTCCTAATACTGAATAACTGCCTCTTTGTTGAGTCTCATATTTTTTGCTACTTGCCTAATATTGCTAGCATATTTTTACGAATTTTTTGAAATAATCAAAAGTGTTAGGTTTCCATATATTTCTGATCTATTCCTACAAATCGTGAAATTTTTCAGAAATGTTATAAGGTACTAGAAAGTATAGGATGTGAAAGGTTACTACTAAGGTGTAGGATAAGCCTTAGGGTAACCCATTATATTAGGTCACATAGTTAATTGGTCTTACTAGTTAGGCTTAATACTTTAATGCTAATTAACTTTTATTTATTTATTTATTTATTTTATAGTTTTATTGAGTTGATGTTTGAAAAAAAAATAATATTATGCCTAAAGGACCATTAAAGAGAATTCATACCGAATATTATAAAATATAGATAATTACTTGTATTGTTAAATTATTATTTATAGATGACCCATTAAGAGCCTTCATAACACAACTGATCTCTAATATTCTGGAAACTGAATGGGTTGCCACTGAGAGCATGCGGTATTGGACAATAAATAGAGAAAGTGAAGAAAATGAGTTGGACTAGAGGGTTACCTGGAAAAACATAGATGAATTCAAGGGCAGAAACTGCTGAAGTGCAAAAGATAATAGAGATTGGATCTTCCAAATAAAGTGCTTGAATAGCCTGTTACCCACACTAAGTGTACAAAAGCAAAGGAGAAACTGTGTATACAAAGAGGACACATGCAGAGTTTGTTTGAGAGAAAGAGAAACACAGGATCACCTAGCGGAATGCCCTTTGTTGGATCTGATCTGGTCCGTAATTGAAAAAGAATGCACAGAGATGGTCATCAGAAAGGGTTCAAGCAGAAAGAAATATGATATAGAAGTGCAGAAAAACCTTTTCAGAGTAACGAAGCATGAAAAAACTCTAGTTAGATTGGAGATAATCAGAGGAGTAATATCATTGAAAAAAGCATGAAAAGTTGCCAATCTGACTGGAAAGAAGAAAGGAGCCAAGAAAGTAATACAGAACCTAGTGAATCTGGTGCAAAGCAGATTCATAGAATATATATAGAAATTCATATGCGAATTAACAGCTGAGTAGGAGGAAAAAGAAGGCATCACAAAAAATAACAAACGTAAACCTAAAGAAGCTGAGGAAAAGGCAGAAACAGATTCAGTTAGAAAATGAATAAAAGGCAAAGAAAAGCAGACTCCACATCCAGAAGCAAGTGGCTCAAAACCGCAACCAGAATGAAATACTCAAAGGGCAGAGAGAGAAGCAAACAAAGAAAATCAAGACCCTAATGAGAAGGCAACAAAACAGAAAGGAAAAAAAGAGAAAAAAAGAAGAAGCCAAACTAGAAATTGTGAGAATATATACAAAGACCTTAGAAAGCTGAATAAAAGGGAGCATGGTACCAGGATGGCTTTCTCTAAATAAACAAAAATTCAAAATAAGTTGATATAGTATACGATAGCCTGTCTGTAATGTTCAGGAGTATAAGTTGTTGTGGCAGATCGCATTGTAGCAAGCCTGGTAAATCTTTATTAAATGGAATGCTTTGGTACAGTAGCCAACAAAAGTAATGCCCGATCTGCAGATCAAAGCATGTGAGTAAAAACATGGCTGTGCTTACCCCTTTTTTGATATTTCACAAGGCAAATTTTTTTTTTTACTTTTTTTCTTTGGCTTTCGAATAAGCACCAGGATAAAAAAAAAAACTGTAAATCCAGTATAAGGTGTTGCACACCTAATAGCCTTCAAAAAGTAAGAAAATACCCTTATTTTATACCAAAAGTAACCACTTAGTAAACTATACAAGCAATGCACACCCCTACACATTAAGTTAATAGGTTCTTAAACATTACAAAAGAACTAAAAAAATAACTTTTTACTATTGTTTAGACGTTCCTCGGTCCTCAAGAAGCAAAAAAAAAATGTATTATAAAAAAAGCAATGAAGGAATGACATATGCCATTGCACGACTCCAACTACAATCTGGGGCTTATACGATTTGTTGTTTATAGTTTAGGTCTTTATTGTTTTGTGATTTAAGTTGTTTGTGGCAATAAAAAGCTCATATTTTAGAAATTATAATATAACTATATATTAAATTTAATATTAAAAAAAAAGATAGAAATGTATACAAGTGAAGGTGTGGCTTTTTTTGACGAAACAAAAAGAGAAGCGAGCAAGTAAACCTGGAATATTAGAGTATAATATTATACAATGAAAAAAAGAAAATAGATATTGGTGTTGAGTTTTAGCGTAGATAGGGCTTGGTAATGGCTTGAGGGTGGTTCGCAGGTATAATTAAAAGTTCATTAATATTTAATTTGAATTTTAATAAAAAAAAATAAAAATTTTTATATTAAGGTTCTTCAAGACTATATTTTTCTGTTTTGTATTTTATTTTTTTATTAGTTAAAGCAAATATAATGTTTTTATGTGATAATTATCATTTTTGTTTTATTAGAAAAGCTACAAAATGTGTTAAAATCAAAAAAATTGAATTATAATGTAAATAAATAAAGACCCCGACCTAAACTTATTAAAAACAATTCAAAAGCATTAAAAAATAATATCCAAAAGTTTAAAAGCCTTTAAAAAGGTGTAAAAGATCTTAAACTCATTTTAAAAAAAGGATACAAAAACTTTAATACATTCATTCTTCAGGTGGTTTTGGGCCCAACACGAAGAATCGAGTAATATTGAATGCACACGTGCATTCAATAATGTATTAAATTATTAGTAAAAAAAAAATTTGATGTATATGCGGCCAAAATTATATTAATAAAAATTTTCCATTTTGAGCAAAAATCAGGCGTTACTTTTGTTGGCTACTGTACATAGATAGACAGCTTTTTTTTGGATATACATGTATTTAGTTCATAATAAATAAAGATAAGATCGCTTAAAAAAAATAAATTATTATTTATGGTGTAATTAATAATGATACTAAATTTTGAAGTTTTTATTTAAAAAAAATTTAAACTAGAAAAATGGTGACATTTTGTGAGGACCCCGAAATATATATATAGGTCAAGTTGATTATAGAGGTACTAAAAAAGGAAAAATTTGCAGAAAACCCTTTAAAATAAGCCAAAATTACTATAAATAAAAAAGATTTGTATAAAAACCTCAAAAATAAGCAAACTTATACCTGACCTATCTATGTATATTTCAGGTTCCTGTTTTGTGGGTTGGAGCTTTAGTTATTAGGTTTTATTTTTAGAATTAAATTTAAAATATTATAGTATTTAAATTTTATAAATTGTTATATATTACTTATAAGATTACATCTATATGAAATTTATAAAAAAGCAACTTTGTTTTATTATTCATATTGTAAATACATATTTGTTATAATAATTGTAATCTGTTAAAAAAAAACTATTAAAAAAAATGTTAGCAAATATGCAGTTTCTTGATACATCTACAAATATAATATCAGTTGTGAGTTTTTTATTCTAAGATTTATTGCAGTATCAAAGGTTATAAATTGTAGTTACACAAAAAGATATAAAAAATTACATGCAAGAGCAAGCTCTTTATTTTATTTCCGAGTTCAGTATATTTAATAGATTGAATTAGTACTACTTGGTTATGATTCGTATAATTATTTATTTTAATCAGAATTGCATAAATAATTAAAGTGGTTTTTATTAGAAGTTAGTTAATATATAGTTAAAGTTAGCTATCATATTTAAAATAAGATTTGGATATTCAAATATTAAGGGGTCTCAGAATTAAAAAAAAAGCATATTTCAAAAAATAAATAGGAGTTTAAAAAATCTTATTTGTACATTAAAATTTTTGAAATTGGAAAATGAAATGGGAGTGTTTAAAGACTCCCATTTAATAAAATAAATAAAATTTTTAACGACAAAAATTATTATTACAAATTTATTAGAAAAATGAAATAAAATTGATATATTGCTCATTTGAAAATAAATATGTTATCAATCAAGAGATATTTCTCTTAGAATGCTGTCTATATTAAAAATTATAAAAAAAAACATACGAATTTACTATAAACTTTAAGCCAAAGATCTAAGCTAGCTTTACTAATTAACTTAAAATTAAATTTTACAGGCATATAAAACAAGAAACAAAGAAAAATTTAGCTTAAAAACTAGGTCAAAATTTTTTAATTTTTGCACTTTTCCAAAATTTACTTCTCCAAAAACAAATACCAACAAATTTTAAATTAGCAGTTATGTGTAAAATTATGCTTTGAACAACTTTACTTAGTCGACCAAAGAAGGTTACCTTGTAAAAAAAGTGTGTTAGCTATATACTAAAGTTAAAAATTTCTGTTTGTAATATAAAGCACCTTTTTTGTCAAGGTAACCTGCTTTGGGCTTGTAAGTAAACTTGTTTAGCTGGTAATTCTACTCGATTTGAGGTCAAAATGCGTTTTTTCGGACCTTTTACTAAGTAAAAAATGGGTTCAAAGTTCGAAAAAAAAATTTTTTTTTTAAAAAAAATTTTTTCGAACTTTGAACCCATTTTTCACTTAGTAAAAGGTCTGAAAAAACGCATTTTAACTTCAAATTAAGTAGAATTACCAGCTGAACAAGTTTAATTAGAAGCCCAAAGCAGGTTACCTTGACAAAAAAAGGGGCTTTATATTACAAAATGAAAATTTTAACTTTAGCATATAGCTAACCCATTTTTCTTACAAGATTACCTTCTTTGGTCGACTAAGTAAAGTTGTTCAGAGCATAATTTTACACATAACTGCTAATTTAAAATTAGTTAGTATTTGTTTTTGGAAAAGTTAAATTTTGGAAAGGTGCAAAAATCAAAAAATTTTGACCTAGTTTTTAAGCTAAATTTTTTCTTTGTTTCTTGTTGTATATGCCTGTAAATTTTATTTTAAGTTAATTAGTAAAGCTAGCTTAGATCTTTGGCTTAAATTTTATAGTAAATTCATATGTTTTTTTTATAATTTTTATTATAGACAGCATTTTGATTAATTTTAAGTGAAAATGTCCTATGACTGTTATCTATTTTTGTCAAAATTAGATTTCTGCATGTTAATTCTAAAACCCCTCATTGAATCTAATTTTGATTCAATTTTTAGATATTAAGCCTCTAGCCAAAAAGTATGTATCTATTTGATTTGGTGACTTAAATATAAAAAAAAAACCTTGTATAAAATAAAGATTTAACTCTAAAATAAGTATATAAAAGTTAGTTATATCCTGTTTAGTTGATATAAGCAAAATTTTGTAGTAAAGTATAATTAGCTATTTATGCAGTTAATTATATTTTAAATTCTGCTTATACATACCCAACTGCCCAGGATATTTTAACTCAAGATTCAGGTATCCAAACATTTAACCCAATTCAGATTTGTTTCTGATTATTGAATTTAAAATTTTGGCCAGAGTGAAACAAAGCTAGATATTTCTAGAATTCAGTAGAATATAACAAATATTTTTTATTAAAAGCCAGTTATATATTTTATTAAAGTTAGCTATTATATTTTAACTCAAAATTAGATATTCAAACGTTGAACCTAACTTAGATTCGATTCTAGCCATTGAGTCTAAAATTAGGATTAGGGTAAAGCAAGAGCTAGACTTTCTGAAAATTCATTAGAGCAAGGCTTGAAAGGCTTTCACTTTGCTCCTCTCAGCTTCAGCCAATAACTGAAGAAAAAGATTATAAATAGAGCAATAATTATGCTCAAGATCTGTAACAGCATCTTGAAACTTTTTGAGAAGGTCAAGATCATTATCAATAAATTGATATGTGATTGATATTTTGTTTCTAAAATAATTTATTACATAATAGACTTAATTATTTCATTCAAAATTTTATTTAAACATAGTATTTTTTTATTTAGACTACCTTTTTCATTTGTTTGTCCATCTTTATTATGTTCTCTTTCACTTTAATATTATCAATATGTGATGTTAACTGACATTGTGACTAGCCAATCTTTTTTCTGATCCACTTTTTTAGCAGTTCTTCAGTTATTAAACTTTATTATTTCTTCAAGTTTCATTTTTTATAGCTATTTGTTCAAGTGTATAAGTTCTTTTTTGCTTCTCCATTTTGACTAAACAAAAATAAACATAACAAGTTTTCTTTTACTTATTAATTATACTTGCTTACGATGCAATAACATATTTATGACAATATAATTTTTTATTTTCACTGATAAACAATTCTTTTTTTTATTAAAAGTCAGTTAATATTCTATCAAAAGTTAGCTACTATATTTACATTATAAATTCTTATTTTCACTAATAAAAAATTCTTTTTTTTTTTTATTAAAAGTCAGTAATACTGTCAACCTCCTCTATAGTCACCTCATCTATAGTCACAAAATCAATATAATTACAATTTTATTTTTATTAATTATTTACAACTATATATAAAATACCTTTAGGGGAGTAACAAAAATCAGGTGATTTTTTAGGGGGGAGGAGGGTAAAAAAAGGTGAAATTATATATAAGAACCTGACTATTTATATATTGAGGAAAAGGGAGGGGGTAGGCCTCTGATAAAAAATAATCAGGTGATTAATGACACTGCCCTTATATTAGGCACATCTCTTTATAATTACAGCTTTTTGTATCCTAAAAGTCAGCTACTATATTTTATATGTAATATATTAGAAGTTAGTTAATATGGGGTCTTTGTTATGAATTTTTTTTCTAAAAATAGATTTACTATGTTTTTATTAATAAAAATCTTGTGTCACAATTCTTTGGAGGGTCATTTTAATAGCAAAGATCCCATATATTCTATTAAAAGTTAGCTACTATATTTTACATGTAAATGATTAAAGTTGGATAATATATTCTATTACAAGTCAGTTAATATATTCTATTAAAAGTCAGCTACTAATATATTTTAAACCAAGAATTCAGTCCAAATGTTGAACCTATTTAGGTTCAATTTTTGGATACACAACCTAAATTTGGATCAGTGTAACCAGGAAATGGACATTTCTGAAAATTTGCATAGTTTGAAGGCTTTCACTTCGCTTCCCTCAGCTCCAGCAAATTACATTATTTCTCAAGAATAATGTTGCAGATAATACTGAAATTTTGGAAAATTTAATTCTTATTAAGTTTACTAATAATATTGTTATTAACATCATTAACTCTATATTTAACCATAAAGTGTTGCGTTAACAAATTTGATACCAAGTACTGTCTGAAATCTTACTAATAAATGATGAAACTGACGAAAAATCAATAAGAGGTAACGAAAATAATTTAACAAACAAAATCTAAGAATCAAAAAATCGCAGTAACTCATAATTTTTTATTTTATAAAATTATTTTTTTGTTTCCTAATGAAAAGATTTCTTTGAAGATTTTTTGTAACAATATATGTTTTTTAGATCTTAATACTAACCCCCAACAATATGCTTTATTAATTTAATATATGTGCAGTTGGATCAGAGCACAAACCCTATTGTAAATTACAGAGATTTCAGTCTACGTAATTTCAACTGACAGAAAATTTCTGTCATTTATAACAATGACTTCCGGCTATGGTTTCTAAGTTCCGCTTAGGAAAAAATACTTTTGGAAAAAAATCACATTATGTCACCCAGAAATTTTGTGATCAGAATTTTCGAAAGTTGACGTAATCTATTTAGTCCAATTAGGGAAGAATTTCTATCTCCGATAGGAATTTTGGAGAAAATTAATAAACTGCATGCCATAATATATATAAGTATAATATATATTAAGGATTAAGTTATATGCGACGCATGTGATAATGTCACCTCTGTACCGATAAAGTTTAGTTTTTGTTAGTTTCGGGTTAGGGTGAGAACCTAGGTTTAGGGTCAGGGTTTGGTGTATATCGTGAAATCGCTCAAGGAAAACTTTTTGTTAGAGCACGGAAGGTGGTTTCTTATGCAGATTTTGAGTAATAAGCGATTTTTGTTGTTTTTTTGAAAAACGAACGTTTGTTTTGAATTTTTTGATCATGTTACATTACATGATATCCTGAAATCTGATTGGTTCGGTGATACATAAGCTGCTGTCATTTATGTGACAAATAACTTTACTCTATATTAATATTAATAAAAAACTACGGTTTTACTAAATCACACCACTGGTGCTCAACACCACAATGATTTTCACCAATCAAATTTTTTAAATGCAGTGTAACGTAAAGATCAGGTGTAACATAAAATTTTTGTTGTTTTGTTATTTTTTTTAAAAAATACCTTCTAACTCAAAATTTTATCTATGAAACCACCTTTTTTTTAAAAAAAAAACCTCTTGCAAAATTTTACTATATACTATGGCTCACCCTAACCCTAACTATTAACTCTAACTCAACATTTATCATGTTTATTTTTTTTGTTTATTTTTTTAATATTGATCTTCACGTTATACTGCATAATGGTGTTGGGCACCAGTGGTGCGATTTAGTACTACTGAAAAACTATATATTAATATAATATATTTTTGCAATAAATTTAAAATTTAAAAATTTACTAATAATGACATGCTACTTTCTCTAGTTTGATCGAAATTCAATTCTGAGATACGTTAAACTAGCTTTTCTTTTATGCGTTAGTTTGAAATGTGTACAATGAATGTAATAATAATCAAAATAATAAAATGATTCTTTGCATATTTTGTATTTGCTGAGATGTTACAAAGTTTTATCAGAAGCCTTTTTCAGATTATATGGCTTTAAAATTTTTCTAATTTAAAACAGCCGAAAATTTAACATATAACTTACTGCAAATCCAATAACAGTATTCGTCTTCACTCTGCTCCACACCAATTCCATAATAGTAACAGATAGCAGTTTTAAAAATTCCATTAGCACTATGTGCCTCAGCTCAGCCGACTTCAAATAATATATAAATACTTTATTGATACATTCCATTAGGATTATTCATTGCAGATTTTTTATTCCTTATTCATATCCTTTTCGACACCATTCCAGTATTCGTAACAATAAACAAGCCAGAGTTTATCAGCTGATGTTTGGCATTCAGCTAAGTCCATTTTATTAAAAAGAGTCATTAATTTTAATTTGAGTAATTTCGTCTTATAGAAATTATATATTACATGAGAAAAATTTCATTAAATTTTATCTTTCATTTCTGCATCAATTTAATAACTATGTTGAATGGAAATGATTTAATTAAGGATCAGTAAGTTGTAGAACATGTGGACTATCTATATGTTTTGTACGAAAGTTTTGCTTTTAAAATATAACTGATATTTTTCATTATAACAAAAATTATTATTTCATATTTTTAAATGGTCTATATTTTTTTCCTCTTACACCAAAAACTTTTGAAGTATCTTAGTTTGAAATGGCACTTTAAGCTATGTATTAATGAAATCAAATTTGAAATTTAATTGGTTGACATAACCAATTTACAAAACAAAAATATATATGGGCCCTCAAAAGTAGAAACCAGACAATTTGGCAGATCACGGGTTTTGAGAAAATCGGCAAAAACAATTTTGTTACACAAAATCAAACCAATCTAAAAATAGTATATTCATGATTAACAAACCTGTTTAAACAGGATTATTAGATCTGTAGACCTGTAGATTGCTTTTAAAATCTCAGTAAATCTAATTTTAGATTATTGCGTCAAAAGCTTTTAACTGTTGTATCACAAAAATTTATTAAGTGATCAGACTTTCATTATTAAATAAAAAAGTTTGGGCTTTAAATTTTACACCTGATCAATCAAACAGGTTAATTTTCAAAAAATTGTCAAATTGTCTGGTTTCTACTTTTGAGGGTCTATATTT
This sequence comes from Gigaspora rosea, assembly GCA_003550325.1. Lineage (NCBI taxonomy): Eukaryota > Fungi > Glomeromycota > Glomeromycetes > Diversisporales > Gigasporaceae > Gigaspora > Gigaspora rosea. Next base: position 279,175 of record QKWP01000461.1, on the reverse strand, counting down.
ACGTATATTAATATGTCTAAAAAAAATTAGAAAATTTTAAATTTAATACAGTAGTATTATAGCATTTATTCATAATACTTTTAATGGATTCTTGACCAATAGAAATATGAATAGTTAAACATCTCTTGACGATTGTATGAATTATGTATCGAAGTATAAAGATAAAAATATTTTGATGCAAAAGCTTCAGAATTCAATTATTTTATAAATCATCTTTAGGCTAACAATATGAGACATTTCAGCCTTTACCAAAGCCGGAAAATCTAGAAATTTAGTTAATTATATATCGGGCACTTCGTCAAGCTCAATAGAATGACTTATTGCTAGAAAAATAAGTTTAAAAATAAGTTTAAGAATTAGTTAGTCTAACTTCTTATCAATCCAATAAAAAATGTATTCAATGCAAAAGACTAAATAAATTCTTAAATAATTTAATTCATTAAATAGAGTCGTGCACAGCAAAATATAAATTTAAGGCTAAAGTTCTGAGAAATAATATGCTCACCTGCATTTACTGGCTTAGGAAGTTTTTGAAAATTCAAAGATCGACTTGTATAAATAGCTTGTTTGTGTGTTTGATAATTAAATCGAGTCGATTTTGTTTGATTTACTTGTTCATGTATTGAAGAATTTTTGCCTGAGCTTTTAATTTCTTCAACTTGTTTGTATAGTTCTGCTTTTGTATAATTCAAATCTTCATCAAATTTCTCCAGCATATCTACTAACGTTTTAGCAGTTGGCCTTCTTTGAGGTTCAGCATCCAAGCATTCATTCATCAAATTCAAAAGTAATTGCGGAACTTTACACCTGATTTTGGGCCTACGACCTTGACAAATTTGTGTCGCTAGGCTAAAATCATGTGGAATATCATGATATGGAGGATACCCAGTAAAAACTTCTGACATGATTATTCCAAAAGAATAAATATCCGATTTCTCGGTAAATTTTTCTCCATACAACACTCTGGAGCAATATAAGGAAGTACACCAAAAATCTCTTTAGAACTTGAATCTTGAGACACTGGCCTACATAATCCAAAATCAGTAATTAAAGAGCTGACCATATTATCGTTAACTATATTTCCGGAATGAAAATCTTTATGCACCAAATTGGCCTTATGAATTGCAGCAAGCCCATCAGCTATGTATTTTAAGTTTTTTATTTTATGTTCCCAACTTAAATCATTATATTTACTATCTAATAATTTTCGGAGACTTCCTTGTTTTGCGTATTGCATAACCATCATATAATTACCATCATCTGGGTTCTTAGTTATTCCATAAATTGCAATTGCTGATTTACCCCCATGTTTATGTTGATTTTCGACCTAAAATATTATAATTATAATAAACAATCTATATTAATTAAATATTGAGATATATTCATAATTATTACCTCATTTAAAAATTCCCCTTTTATATCTTCTTTAGAACCATTTAGACTTTTTAAGCAAACACTTCTTTGCGGATTTCTCTCCCATTCATAATTCTGAGAATCCCAATCTTGAATATATCCGTCAGTCCATATTGCCTTAAAAACAGTGCCAAAGCCTCCTTTAGCAAGATACTTTATATTCGTAAATTTATCAAAAGGTATCCATTCAATAACATCTTTAGGATTTCGTGCTTTAATTTGTATTTGTTGAATAAAGCTGTCAATTTCTGAATTGCCACTTGTCCATTTCCCGAACTCTTTTTTAAACCTTAAATATCGCAAAAAATAATATACCACTTTAATGTCAGTATTACAGTACAAAGATTTTCTGATTCAGTATTACTTACAAACTGTCGTAATATAGAGTATTGTATTGTATGTGGATTGGTTAATGTTGTGTTATTTATGTTGGAATATAATCGACTTTTCTAATTTAAAGATTTTCTTATTCCGTATTACTTACACATTGTCGTAATATAGTGTATTGTATATGTGATTGGTTAATGTTATATTATTTGTGTTGGAATATAATCGACTTTTCTGATGTAAAAATTTTCTTATTCCGTATTACTTACTCACTGTCGTAATATAGAGTATTGTATTGTATGTGGATTGGTTAATGTTATATTATTTGTGTTGGAATATTATCGACTTTTCTGATTTAAAAATTTTCTTATTCCGTATTACTTACTCACTGTCGTAATATAGAGTATTGTATTGTATGTGGATTGGTTAATGTTATGTTATTTGTGTTGGAATATAATCGACATTTCTGATTTAAAATTTTTCTTATTCCGTATTACTTACTCACTGTCGTAATTTAGAGTATTGTATTGTATGTGGATTGGTTAATGTTATGTTATTTGTGTTGGAATATAATCGACATTTCTGATTTAAAAATTTTCTTATTCCGTATTACTTACTCACTGTCGTAATATAGAGTATTGTATTGTATGTGGATTGGTTAATGTTATGTTATTTGTGTTGGAATATAATCGACATTTCTGATTTAAAAATTTTCTTATTCCGTATTACTTACTCACTGTCGTAATATAGAGTATTGTATTGTATGTGGATTGGTTAATGTTATGTTATTTGTGTTGGAATATAATCGACATTTCTGATTTAAAAATTTTCTTATTCCGTATTACTTACTCACTGTCGTAATATAGAGTATTGTATTGTATGTGGATTGGTTAATGTTATATTATTTGTGTTGGAATATAATCGACTTTTCAGATTTAAAAATTTTCTTATTCCGTATTACTTACTCACTGTCGTAATATAGGTAATATAGAGTATTGTATTGTATGTGGATTGGTTAATGTTATATTATTTGTGTTGGAATATAAGGCCATATAAAATTAATTTTTTGGTTCTCATTAGTGATGGGCAATTTGCAGTTTTTCCAAAAATCCCGCGTGATGCCCATCACTAGTTCTCATAACATAAAAAAAAAAAAATGTCCCGACAGGTCGGACTTTTATTTAAAATTGTTTAAAATTTTTTAAATTATAAAATTTAAATTTTAACTTTAAAAACAATAACCCGGCATTATAGTATTAAATACTAAAATAAATAAAGTAATGACCCGCTCACCTGGACTTTATTTAAAATTTTATATATAAAAAATTTTAAATTTTATAAAATTTTTTAAAAAAATTTTTTGAAATTCCACCCGGCTATTAAAACATATAAAAAAATTTTTTCAAAAAATTTTCAAATTATGACCCGGCCGGGTTATGAGAACCAAAAAATTAAGTTTATGCGGCCTAATCGACTTTTCGGATTTAAAAATTTTCTTATTCCGTATTACTCACCGGCTATTGTAGTGTAATATAGAGTATTGTATTGTATGTGGATTGGTTAATGTTATGTTATTTGTGTTGGAATATAATCGACATTTCTGATTTAAAAATTTTCTTATTCCGTATTACTTACTCACTGTCGTAATATAGAGTATTGTATTGTATGTGGATTGGTTAATGTTATGTTATTTGTGTTGGAATATAATCGACATTTCTGATTTAAAAATTTTCTTATTCCGTATTACTTACTCACTGTCGTAATATAGAGTATTGTATTGTATGTGGATTGGTTAATGTTATGTTATTTGTGTTGGAATATAATCGACATTTCTGATTTAAAAATTTTCTTATTCCGTATTACTTACTCACTGTCGTAATATAGAGTATTGTATTGTATGTGGATTGGTTAATGTTATGTTATTTGTGTTGGAATATAATCGACATTTCTGATTTAAAAATTTTCTTATTCCGTATTACTTACTCACTGTCGTAATATAGAGTATTGTATTGTATGTGGATTGGTTAATGTTATGTTATTTGTGTTGGAATATAATCGACATTTCTGATTTAAAAATTTTCTTATTCCGTATTACTTACTCACTGTCGTAATATAGAGTATTGTATTGTATGTGGATTGGTTAATGTTATGTTATTTGTGTTGGAATATAATCGACATTTCTGATTTAAAAATTTTCTTATTCCGTATTACTTACTCACTGTCGTAATATAGAGTATTGTATTGTATGTGGATTGGTTAATGTTATGTTATTTGTGTTGGAATATAATCGACATTTCTGATTTAAAAATTTTCTTATTCCGTATTACTTACTCACTGTCGTAATATAGAGTATTGTATTGTATGTGGATTGGTTAATGTTATGTTATTTGTGTTGGAATATAATCGACATTTCTGATTTAAAAATTTTCTTATTCCGTATTACTTACTCACTGTCGTAATATAGAGTATTGTATTGTATGTGGATTGGTTAATGTTATGTTATTTGTGTTGGAATATAATCGACATTTCTGATTTAAAAATTTTCTTATTCCGTATTACTTACTCACTGTCGTAATATAGAGTATTGTATTGTATGTGGATTGGTTAATGTTATGTTATTTGTGTTGGAATATAATCGACATTTCTGATTTAAAAATTTTCTTATTCCGTATTACTTACTCACTGTCGTAATATAGAGTATTGTATTGTATGTGGATTGGTTAATGTTATGTTATTTGTGTTGGAATATAATCGACATTTCTGATTTAAAAATTTTCTTATTCCGTATTACTTACTCACTGTCGTAATATAGAGTATTGTATTGTATGTGGATTGGTTAATGTTATGTTATTTGTGTTGGAATATAATCGACATTTCTGATTTAAAAATTTTCTTATTCCGTATTACTTACTCACTGTCGTAATATAGAGTATTGTATTGTATGTGGATTGGTTAATGTTATGTTATTTGTGTTGGAATATAATCGACATTTCTGATTTAAAAATTTTCTTATTCCGTATTACTTACTCACTGTCGTAATATAGAGTATTGTATTGTATGTGGATTGGTTAATGTTATATTATTTGTGTTGGAATATAATCGACTTTTCGGATTTAAAAATTTTCTTATTCCGTATTACTCACCGGCTATTATAGTGTAATATAGAGTATTGTATTGTATGTGGATTGGTTAATGCTATATTATTTGTGTTGGAATATAATCGACATTTTTGATTTAAAATTTTCGGGTTTCGAACTCCAGTTACTTACCGACTGGTGTGAGTATTTAAATTATATAAGTTTATGTCTTTTAAGATACTAATTTTTATGACTGTATTATACTTACAATTCTTTAACTAATTGATAAGCTTCATTTGCCCATGCGTCGTTTGGTTTAATTTTTAATAAGGTTGTCAAGTCGGTAATTGATTCTTCATACCTTTCTATCATATAATTAATTTCCCCTCGATATCTTAGTGCTGTTTCTAACACTTTTTCCTCTTCCTCTTTTTCCTTTTCCTTTTCTTCCTCTTCCTCGTCCTCTTCTCCTCCTTTTAGAAATCCAATTAATTCATTTAAATCTTCACACGCTTCTTTGTATCTGCCTATAATTAAGTAAGATATTCCTCGAGATATTAGTGCAAATGGATCATTTGGTTTATTTTTTAATTCGTCTACGTATTGATCAAAAGTTTTAGAATTGATCCAGCATGCTTCCCATAATTCTTTACCAATAAAATCATTAGTCATTGCTATCCATAAAGAAGTATTATCGTTATTAAATATTTTAAATATGCATCAAAAAAATTTAATGTTAAATAAAATTTACTTAAATATTTGAAATTTTTATGTCCAAAATTTGTCTCAACAAACGCATCTTGTGATCTTAGTCCAATGCAAGGATACAAATTATCTAAATCATTAGGAAGATAACATGCAATTCCTTGAGATATAATAAATATCAGATCCTTATTAATTAAAAGTATTAAGAATATCGATACCAAAAATAATTTGAATTTACCTAGACTTACACCATTTTTAGTATAAAATATCATCTTATCGTCATTTCTAAAATTTAAATAACATCCAATTGTATCGCCAACTGTATATGTTGGTCCATATGGCTTGCTACTACCGGAACAAATAAGATAACCATCGTCACCATGGTAAGCACACCCCCATGATTTATTTTCCTTATTTTCTTTATCTTCATATTTCCTTCCTAAGAGATGTTATAGCAGCGTTAATATGTAATAATAAAAATTAAATTAAAAATAATCCGTTATTACCAGGCATGAAATCGCTTATATTACTTTGCTTTGTACAGTATCCTACCCCAATCATTCTATTAATATATAGAATTAAAGTGATTATGAAAATTTATAATAATAATTATTTAAGGGAATTGCTATTTCCACCCCCCACTTTTGCTAATGCCACCCCCAGCCGGCCTCCGACCCTTCCGACCTAGTCACGTGCAACGTAGTACAAATAAAGATCACGTGACTTTTGGATTCGGGCATTTTAGCAAAATTTCAGGTTACGCAAAACCCGTGATCACGTGATTAGTGTAACCAAAAAAAGCCAATCAAAATTTGAACCAGAACTTGGTCCAAATTGAACCAATTCGGGTTCAGAACTCAGGTCACTTGATCCAGAAATTGGTTCAAACTGAACCACTTCGGGTTCATTTAAACCAGAGCTTGGTTCAAATTGAACCACTTCGGGTTCATTTGAACTAAGTTCTGGTTCAAATTGAATCACTTTGGGTTCATTTGTACCAAGTTCAGGGTCAAATTGAACTACTTCGGGTTCACTTGAACCAAGTCTGGTTCAAATTGAACCACTTCGAATTCATTTGAACCAAGTTCTGGTTCAAATTGAACCACTTCGGGTTCATTTGAACCAGAAGTTGGTTACCCGAAATGGCTCAATTAGAACCAATTTCTGGTTTAAGTGAATCCGAAGTTGTTTAATTTAACCAGAACTTGGTTCAAATTAAAGTTGCGAACTTTTCTCAAGGTAGTTACTACCCACGGCACTATGTCTATGACATATAAGCTATACTACCTTTTGGTTATATTGACGTAGTGCTACATAAAGTAGAGGGGTAGTGTGAAGTAGTGACGTAAGCGACGTAGGCGATGTAGGCGATGTAGATGACGTAGATGGCGTAGATGACGTATATGACGTATATGGATATACTCCATCGTCAATAAGCCAATGGAGCCAATGGAACCAATGGAGCGATCAATCTAACAGCAAGTTAATCATACAAACTAGCTTTACGATAATTGTTACACGAAGTATATCACTTGCATTTTGATAAAAAACTCGAATAAAGGCATTCTCGGGTGTCTTAAATGTGTTAGGAATATACAAAAAATATTTTTTAGACCAAGCGTGCCCGTCATTAACAGTTAAGATAAATAAGGCACAGGACACGTAGTTTATTAAAAAATTAATTAGTCATTCCAGCTTACAAACTTTTTACCCAACTATTTTTTTTGCACTGTCGTATTAAAACTTTATAACTATTAAAGTTATTTTTTATACTTCGTTATCGACACTGACGTATATTATTATTTTTTTTCTTTATTATACTACACAGAATTTTAATGAAATCTCCATGTACTAGGTATCTAAAGTGTTAGACTCCTATTCAGATATGCAGGCGAAAGTTCGATCTGCCACGTCAAACGATCCATGGAGCCCTAGCGGAGCTGCAATGAATGAATTGCTCAAGCTACATATAACCTGTAAGTACCATTAAACTTTAAATCAAGCCAGCAAATTAAAACCTAACTTTTGTGAGAATTTAGATATTGTTTTATAGAAATAATGAAAATGATCGATAAAAGATTGAACGACCACTATAAAAATTGGAGACATGTTTTTAAAGTAAGCAAAAGTTGCTTTACAGCAACAAGAGGTAATTTTTTTTGTTATTATTATTATTAATTATTTTTATTATTATTATTATTTTAAAAGATGTGTTGTATTTATTATGTTTGTATCAAGGTATCGATTATTTGTTTTAAAAGCTTTGAGCATTAAGGACTGGATAGAAACTCGATGAGAATTTATTGTTTATTATTATGTTTGAATATAAAGTAATGCTTGAGCGATGAAAAAAAAGGTGGTTTATATCTCATTGATTTGTTTATCACAATGGTAACCCACTTGATTCATTTATTCGATTTTCGACTAATTAAAAATTTACATTCAATCCATTATGTGAGGTGCTTGAGAACACCAAATGATGAGTTTTATAGAATTCGGGTTTTATGTAAAAATAAATTTTATTACAGAAGCAAAGGTAAATAGTAACATTACTAATACGTGTCATCTATTATCTGTTATACAGTAATAAAAGAATTTTAGTAACGTTAATTATAGCAAATTAATGTCGATAAGATAATGCTAATTAAACAAAATAATTTAAATAGATATAAATTATATTTACTTACTAAATTGATATGATTGAATCCAAATTGCGAAAATTAAATAATATAAATAACTCAAACTGAACAGTTTTTAAATAATAATCTGCTAATAAAATTGATTCGGGTAGTATAAATAATATCTATACTTAGCATAAATTAATAATGCAAAATAATTTGGAAGTTTATGTTTATATGTAAAAACTTGTATATATGCTAAATTCATAAGAGTAATGGTAAGTTTTTAAGAGCTTAAATTTCAAAGTTAAATGATTTGAATATAATTTACCAAAAAACTTTTTTTCTTGGTATTTTGCCTACAGTTCGGCTATAGTTATAAAAATAAATCACTTAAAAAATAGAGAAGTGGGAGTATAAATTACTTTTATATTACAATAAATATTTATGTTAAGTAACATTTTTTAAATGTATACGGGTGGCATATAGCAGCATACAGCATATGGCATACGGCATTATTTACGGCATACGGCATTATTCACGGCATACAGCATTATTCACAGCATACGGCATTATTCATGGCATACGTCACTTATTACGTCTATGTCAAATGTGACATATTGCCGTATTATTTTTATAAAGGTAGTTACTCCTGATTTGATAAAAGTTCGCATCTTTAGTTCAAATGAACCCGAAGTGGTTCAATTGACCAGAACTTGGTACAAATGAACCAAAGTGGATCAATTTGAACCAGAACTTAGTTCAAATGAACCCGAAGTGGTTCAATTTGAACCAGAACTTGGTTCAAATGAACCCGAAGTGGTTCAATTGACCAGAACTTGATTCAAATGAACCCGAAGTGGTTCAGTTTGAACCAATTTCTGGTTCAAGTGACCTGAGTTCTGAACCCGAATTGGTTCAATTTGGACCAAGTTCTGGTTCAAATTTTGATTGGCTTTTTTTGGTTACACTAGGCCTCTGCAAAAATTACCCGTGCGATTTCAGAATTTTTGAAGGCTATAAAACCAATGTTACACATTGATTCTTGAACTGAAATCGGTATATGGAATTAGCATGATAAACCCATTTTCGGAAAACATGCTTTATTTATACCTCACGTGCGCTTGATGCTAGCAGCAGGCCTTTAAAGTCAGACGGGTACTTGCCTGAGGGCCGGGCCTGGGCCTGTACCCGTCTGACTTTGAAGGCTTGCTGCTAACAGCAAGAACACGTGAGGTATAAATGAAGCATGGTTTCCGAAAGTGGGTTTATCACGCTAATTCCGCATAACGACTTCAGTTCAAGCATCAATTGTGTAACATTGGTTTTATAGCCTTCGAAAATTCTGAAATCGCACGGGTAATTTTTGTGGAGGCCTAGGTTACACTAATCACGTGATCGCGAGTTTTGTGTAACCTGAAATTTTGCTAAAATGCCCGAATCTAAAAGTCACGTGATCTTTATTTGTACTACGTTGCACATGACTAGGTCGGAAGGGTCAGAGGCCGGCTGAAGGGTGGAAATAGCAATTTCTTTATTTTATACATAAAATAGTTATTTAATATTACCCGTTTTTTCCTTTATCAATTTTAAAATAAAATAATCCGCAATGTGAAGGAATTGGATTATTGGTACGGATCACAGTAGCTTTATGATCATTAGGATCTTTAAAAAAAATTTTAGCTATATAACAATAATCATTTCTGACAAATTTCTATTATTAAAATTTATTATACATCTTACCCGTATAATTCACTTTAAGCCCACTTGAATCTATGCTAACAAACTGTGATTTATCATCAATATTCACGCCATTTGTAAAACAAGATCTTTGAACAAAGTAGTCTCTTCCATTACATCAAATTTCTATTCAGATTTTTTAGTTAGGAAAACGATTTTTATTTTAGGCGAATTATTGTCAGTAAAATGGATGTCTAAGTATCTTCATAAATGTTACACATTATCAGCCATTTCTAATTATCAGTACATTGTGTAATCAAAATGCGCATTTTCAGAATCATGCGCATAAATGTGCATTGGCTCATTTCCAAAGTGGTAGATCAAAACTTTTTATCATGATGTCTGCATGCTATGATTGTTACAACTTATTTATAAAATTATTAAAAGAGTACGTAGCATGATATTACATGTATCAATTACTACGTACGTACGTACGTAGATTCAATTACTATATCTTTACCCTTAGCATTTAATCGCACAACTATGGATACGTACTGTAATTGAAATTACTGCTGATAACCTTAACCCTTATTTTCGCATAATTGCCCCACAGTCGATATGATTAATATTGTAGCTAAATAGATTTATCAGATTTACGAGAATACAAAGTGTAATAAAAAAATTTGTCGAATTATTAAGAATCGAGTAAAAGCTGCGGAATGTTTATCATTGAAGAAATATAAATGAAGCAAATGATATTATGTCATATTTAAATGTTTTGAAAACGTATTAACAAAATATTAAAGAATTAAAAAAATATATTAATGCAATAATGAATATATGAAAAACCTACATTTTGCTATTGCTATTGCTAATAAAGATGAGAAGTCACAAAAAATCAATGAGAGATTAGCTAAGTACTGTATAGCCGATAATAAATTATTTGGAGATATCAATTTATATTATATTGTCTCTTTATCTTTATTGATAGAAAAGTATTGCACGCATCTATATAAAAAATTTTTTTTAGATATATTCCGATTTTGTTCCGAACAAGTCAATCATATTCTGAACTGAAATTTGCATAATATAAATTAATGTACGATATTGATATTGCTCCGGAAATGTTTCTAAGTTTTTTTTAAATTTTAGCGTTCAGAAAATATTCCGGTTTGGAACTTTATTATTCGGCGTTATTGTGTTAAAGTTATGAGAGCTACTTACATATCACGGTCGATAACATACCCTTGTATAATGTATGATCACACCGGAGGATCATTACATTAAGAAATTTTTTCATTTTTTTTCTTCGTTCCTTTTCTTTTATTCCTTCATTCCTTTTCATTTTTTCCTTCGTTCCTTTTCTTTTCTTTTGTTTCTTTTCTTTTTTCATTCCTTTTTCTTCATTCTTTTTCTTTTCTTTGTCCCTTTTCCTTTTTTTTGTTTCTTTTCTTTTTCTTCGTTTCTTTTTTCTCTTTCGTTCCTTTCCTTTTCCTTTGTTTTTTCTTTTTCTTTGTTCTTTTTCTTTTTCTTTGCTCCTTTTCTTCTCCTTCGTTCCTTTTCTTTTCCTTCGTCCTTTTTTTTTCCTTTGTCCCTTTTCTTTTCTTTTGTTCCTTTCTTTTCCTTTGTTCCTTTTCCTTTCTTTCGATTCTTTTCTTTTTTCTCATTACTTTTTCTTTGTTCCTTTTCTTTTATCTCTTTTCTTTTCTTTCACCCTTTATCTTTTGTTCCATTTCTTTTCTTTTGTTTCTTTTTTTTTCTCTCATTTCTTTTTCTTTGTCCTTCTTCTTTTATCCTTTTCCTTTTCTTTCGCCCTTTTTCTTTTGTGTTTCCCTTTTCTTTTGTTTCTTTGTATTCATTTCATTCCTTTCATTTCTTTATTTTGAAGTCACCATTGTTGGAGAATCGCTGGTGAGGGTTTCGTACTTTTTGCACTGTGTTATATTGGAGTCATTATAGTTGGGCTATATTATATTTGGAGTCACCATAATTAACATAACTGCTGGTGTAGATTTACCATTTTTATATCATATTGTCTTTTCTATAATGCTATCATTTCATATAATATTGCATCGTTATTGGAGTTATAGTTAAGGTTAGAATTAAAACGATTCAATTTTATAGTTATAATTAAGGTAATTTGGGTTAGATGATTAGAATTAATTTTAAAAATATACTTATAGCATAAATATAATATGAAATGATTTGATTTTTATAAATATCGATATATTCATAATTTATTAAAAAAAATAATTACAATACAATCTGGTTATTATCAGATTTATTAAAATATCAGAATAGTTCTGGAATATGATGGTAAATAATGTTCTGAAAAATGCTCATTTTCTGGAACATTTTTGAAACATATAGATTAGAAATTTTTCTGAAAATTTTCTGAAATAAAAATCCGGAATATTAGAGGTCTGACTCGATGAATAATATTTACTAAATATTCACTGAATATTCAATAATCAAATATATAATTTTTTACTAAATAATATTCGAATATTCCTTGAATATATATATATATAATTTTATAATTTTATTTTATTTTTTAATAATTTATTTGCAATTTTATTGTCTAATTTAAATAAATAGTTATATCATTTTTTAAAATTGAAATATATTTAATATTCAATGAATATTCAGCGAATATACAAATATCATTCAAAATTTTTGAACAAATATTTGAATAATAAAATATTGAACAAATGAATATTCGAATACTTATTTTTTGACAAAGTCAGACCTCTATGGAATATAATAATAATAATTTTTTTATAGTGCATGATCTAATATTGAAATAATCCGGTCTAATATACCGGAGTTGAATTTTATTTGAAGAATGTAGATTATATTAGTTGCGAATTATGCATTATCAAAACTGAGATATGCTCCCGGAAATAGCAAATAATACTGCGCTAGGAGATCATTGACAATCTTCTTGCCAAATTTGAAATTTGTGACTCAAGGTTAATCTGCCCAATAAAAAATCTATGATCGTTAGTCACATGAACTTAAATAATTAATTATCTTCAATACGTGATAATTGGCCAATCATATTTATTATAATCGATACTGTTTTTTAAAATTTATATTTTACTAGATCGAAGATATCTCACGATCTAGTGATTAGAATTTAATAATTTTTATATCATTCGATTCATCTCATTGAGACGAACAAATGTTATAAAAATTGGCGAATTCCAACTATGGGTTCATAAAATATTATCAATAATCTAATATCCAACTTCAACCATATTCATCTTATCAAAAACTCCGTTTTCTTCACAAATTTATTATCTTTATTTAATCTAACTAATAATACATATTCTTTCAAATCATTTTTATAATGTACCTTAGAATGATAATGGTTGAAATTTAGTAAAGTTTAACTTAATAAAAATGATAATTTGCTATAATAATTTTATATTTTAAACAATATAAAATGTGGTTAACTTAGCCTTTTATTCAGTCCTTTGCATAAATGTTATTTGAGATCATTTTGTGCTTCTGCTATGAAATACCAGATCTTAGTTACATGCTGTTCTTTATTTATTTTAACGTTGAGATACCTTCGTTTGCTCAAATTATGAACTCAATTGCTTTCGATCTCTTATAAACTTCATCTCTCATAAAACTTTTTAAGTATTGTGATTTTTTTGATTAATTTTGAAGAAGTATAGGTATTCAAGAACTTTTTACCTAATTGCTTTTTTTTGTAAACTTAATTGGTAGGTTTTGGAGAAATCACGAGAATAAAAAGTACTTTAAAGTATATAAAATTTTTTTATTCAATTGTGATAATCATCACTAAAATTGGGTTTGTCCACCATACTAGATCCCTGTAGGTTTGCGCGAGTAATACAAACCAAAAAAAGAAATTGAATTTTGTAAATAAAGTGCGTAAAGATATAAATTTAGAGTTAGAACATTAACATTAGAGACTATAGCAATAGATTGTTACTCATTATGTGTAAAATTTCAGTTTTGAAATTTTTAATTAATACATAAAGGTCGATTTTAACACTAGTTTTTGAGTATTTTCACTTTTTTCTTTTCTCGCACGTGTTCAGAAATTATGTTGGGCTGATCCAGAATAGTCAAAATTTGTACTCTTTGATTGGCTATTTCTTTTTTAAGAGTTTGTATTACTCGCACAAATAAGTATGTCTGATCACTGTAAGCAGTTGAGTTTGTGCTATGAGACTAGCATCACCAGAGTATGTTGGCATTTACTAATTTCCTTCAAAGTTTCTATTGGCCATCTGTAGATCGCATTTCTGATTGGGCAGAATCAACAATCTTTGATAATATGACATTATTGATTTATTATAGTCAATAATATATGCATTATAAATTAAAGAATATCGTCTTTAATTGCGAATTCAAGCTCTGAAGATTCATTTCTTTACTAGCATAACAGAATCTTTCAAGAATACAAGTGAAAACTGAGCACTTTGAAAAAGTTGACTGCATGATAAGTAATTTATATAGTGGAATTCGGGCATTATTGAAAGTTCTTTATAGATTTTATAAATGAACGCTAACTTAATTGTATTGTAGGAGGAATTAAGGCCAGATTAGATCCATGCCTGTAGGTCTTGCTAGTTGAGATTTGTTGAATTCGCACTCAGGTACTGAGAATCAAGTATATATTAACAAGATTAAATAATATAAATAAAGGGAAAGCAGGTATAATAGAACGTAAGAACATGCTTATAGTCAGTGTTGGCAATTTTTGCGACCAAACAATTTTTGAGGGCCGGCCAAATGGCCAATGGCCAAATTTTGGTCAAAAATTTATATTTTATATAATTTAGCCAATCATATTGCAAGTTTGACTATATAAATGTTTGGCCATTTCGGCCAAATAATTTTTTTGCCCATTTTGACCATTTGGCTGCGGCCATTGGCCGGCCAAATAGTCAAGTAACAACACTGTTTATAGTTGAAGAAACTAAGGTAAAATTAAATATTATTAGTAAAATTCAGTTGAATTAGCATAAATAAATAATTACTCTTTACCAATTTTTTTTAAATATATAAATGACAAATTTTTATAGTAGTGAAGAAAAAGGAATCACCGATTATTTCATTATTGTGTATGCAAGATCAAATTCTTTGCGTCGGCTGTATTTGAAAATATTATAAAGAATTTAATAAAGGCATTATACTTGATAAAAATTTATATCAAATTTCTTATTGATTCTTTAGATATTTCGACCTTCAAAGTATATGTTAAACTTTGAATATGTATTTTTAAGTTATTCAATTTAATTTATTTAAGCCAAATTATTAGTTTTATTTACAATCAAAGTTAAATATAATAAAAAATTTTGTCTATACACAATTTTAAACTAAAAATTTCACTCTTTATTAAACGTTAATTGGAATTTGAGATTTGAAATACAAAAAATATACAACATTGCTCAAATAATGGAACTTTTTCTTATCATGCGTAATGAATATTATTTTTATCATATGGGGCCGTTGCAGTAGAAAGGGCCCAAACTCCCCTAACAATCAAATTTGAGTTCTTTCAAGATTTGGATTAATCTTGAGGTGGGCTATACTTTTCAATTACAAATGAAAATTAGTTTGCATAATAAAAAATCAAGATATTTTAAAAAAAGTTTTTAGAAGACTTGTAAGTCACGAGATTACCCGATATGATCAACCAATCAAATCGCATAATTTTTGATTGACCCGGATCAGTCCGAAAAAATAAACATGATTTTCTCAAAATTATATATTTCCGAGTTTTGGCCCTTTCTACTGCAATGGCCCCATATGAGTGCTGCCAAGAGAAAATGTTACTTCGGGCTTTCAATTACATTTTGATTAGGCACTTTCTATTTAATTTATTAAGAATTGTGCCTGGTCAAAATGTAATTGAAAGTCTGAAGTGACATTTTCCCTTGGCGGCACTCATATAATTGTAAAAAAAGATACATATATACATCTTTAATAAAAGCAGTCTCGAGTTCAAACTTCGAAAGTTAATAAGTAGAAGTGATAAAAAATTGTGATTTCTAAGTTTTTCTTCTTATAAAATAGTCTTGCTCTTATAACTTCTGTAAAAAATCTAATCTAAAAAAAAGGAAAGTACTCAAATTCATACTAAATATCCATATATAGTAAGCAGCACTAGTTACACAAAATAAGTATTGAGAATAGAAAATACTATATATATAATTGTAAGAAATAAAAAAGAGAATATTTAAATTTGAAATATTCATGTAACTAGTATATAAATTCTAGATCAAATCTTTATACTTTTATTGAGCAAGCCTTATTAAAATTCTAGATCAAATTTTAATACCTTTATTAAACAAGCCTAATTAATATAGAATTAGAGTAGGTAGAGTTGTAAATTTAATTTTTGTAGGATAATTACTGCGCAATAGCCAAACTGATAATATATAAATGCTAAATTTTAATTTTTAAAATTCGATCTGTATCTAAATAAAAAAAGAAATAAAAGTATATATATTACATAAAAGACTGTTATCAAATTTAAATCATATCTTTTTAGTTCATTTGATTAACATACATACATATGCATTATTTATCTAAAATTCTATAAACCCAATTTTATTGTTATAGGTTCATGTGGCCTGCATAGTAATCTTGCACAGATCTTGCAGATTTTGCAGATTAGGCAAATAATGCGAATATGGCAATGAAGGCTTAGTTGATATAATAAAAAATATAATTAATAAGTAATATTTGATCTATATTCAAGATAGACTAAATAAATATTATAAAATAATTATATAAAATAAACTATGACAAAATAATTGTCTGGAGCGAAGTAACAGACTCATACTTTTACGCTCTTTGATGACTAAAATTACGTTGTTGATGCATTATAATTAAAAATATCAAAAACGTAATTGTGGCATTTTCTGGATATAATACTGTGTACCTATATTTGCATATTTAGTGCAACAACAACACAGATTTTACGCGTTTGTGTCATGGGCTGATTTGAATCAATTACTCGGGTAACTAATTTATACGTATTGGATTATCAACCTATTAATTTGAATTTTTTTGCATAATTACTATTTCTGTGCAAAAACCCTTTTTTTCTTTATTACGGTTAACTATGAGGTTTAATTCGTTTACTTTAACAATTATGTTTCAAGAGAATGTATGTTTAATCATAGCCTTTTAATCATTAAATAAATTACTAGTGTAAGTATGATATTTAATTTCATCTACTTTAACAATTGCGTTTCAAGAGAATTTGTGATTAACCATAATTATTTAATCACTTAGTAAATTAGCATGAGTATAAAGTTTAATTCATTAACTTAATGATTATGTTTCAAGAGAATATAAAAGCTATATACTTAATTTCTATTGTATGTACATTATAATGAGTTTAAAAATTACTTGCAATTAGAAAGTAAAAGCGCTTTTGGATTAACTCAAAACACAACCACTGATGAATTTGGTTCTAAAAGATACAAAGTAAATAGAAAATGTACGATATAACACATCACTAGCTTGGTGTCAAACATGTGATCCTCAAAAAACAGCACAAGGATGAATGAGTGAAAACAAAGACATTGATTATTGCATTAAAAAATTATAACTTAATGCTACAAAATATGATGATCCAATCAAGTGGATTCCTTTTAATAGATTGGATAGAATTCAAATGATTGACAATAGATGTTTAGCAATATTCACTTTAACAATTATATTTCAAGAGAATATATGTTTAACCATAGCCTTTTAATCATTTAATAAATTATTAGCATAAGTATGATGTTTAATTCTGTTAACTTTAACAATTGTGTTTAAGAGAATTTGTAATTAACCATAATTATTTAATCACTCAGTAAATTAGCATGAGTATGAAGTTTAATTTGTTAAATTAATGATCATGTTTCAAGAAAATATAAAAGCAATATATTTAATTTCTATTATGTATATTATAATGAGTTTAAAAATTACGCAATTAGAAAGTGAAAGTGTTTTTGGATTAAGAGTAGGATGAAGGTAGATCATTTCTAATAGTAATTACATTGTAATCATATTAAATAATGTGATTGACCAATCAGGATTGTAAACAACGTGATCTGACCAATCATAATTAGCAATTTTTTGTGCTACCTAAGTAAATTTAGGCCTACCTGAGTTTTTTTATCAATATATGAAGGTAGATTTTTTCAAATATTATGAGTTCTAGAATTTCACAATTATGAAAATAAGGGCTCATTCTACATGATACCAAATTTTTGTTAAAATTGGTCACATTTCTAAAAAGTTTTATCAGAGGCATGTGTTTAATTTCTATATAAAATCTTATAGTACCATGTAGATCATATGAAAATTGATCTACATTCACTCTACCCTTAACTCCAAAACACAACCACAAATTGAAACATCAATCAAATTTTGTAGAGATATATTATAAATTTCTTTTTTTATCATTATATTTATTAATATTTATTTTTGTTTAATTAATAAAAATTTTTTGAATATATTAGTATTTGATGAATTTGGTTTTAAAAAATACTGAGAAAATAAAGAATGTACAAATTGCAACTGATATAACACATCACTAGCTTGGTGTCAAACATGTGATCCTCAGAAAACAGCACAAGGATGGATGAATGAAAACAAAGACATCGATAATTGCATTAAAAAATTACAACTTAATACCACAAAATATAATAATTTAATTGAGTGGATTCCTTTTAAAGGTAGAGTGAACGTAGATTATTTTTCATATGATCTATGTGGTATATTAGATCAATACATGTTCAAGCCAAATCCAAGTCCAATAACAATACTAAATATAGGTAATGTGGTAGATCTGTTATAACTCATGACCCACTCTAAACTAAACAATTTTTATACTATTTGAATTGTCTTATTGAAATGATTCAAATAGTAAAAAATTGTTTGATTTTGATTATTGAGTAGTAAAATTTTTCTTAATCATTTAATCATTAACTGTTTAACTATTTAATTTGGCTGGCATTAAAATAATTCTGGCCCATGACCAAAATAATTCTGCCCAAAACTATAAAGCAATTTTTAAATAGTTAAACAGTTCCAATCTCTATTATTGGGCATAAAATATTGGTATTTGAATTTTTAAATTAAATTTTTTGAAAAAAACCAATATGTTATATTTAGACACTATTCTAATACTAATATCTTGTGATCTAGTAATCGAAATCAAATAATTTTTGTATCATTTGAATTGTCTCAATAAGACAATTCAAATAGTATAAAAATTGTTTAGATTGGGCTAATAGATCATGAGTTATTGCAAATTCTACTACAATACTCTCATCTACCACAATACCCTTTCCAATTTCATATAACATATGATTGTAAATAACTTGTGATCCTGTAATCCAAATTGAACAATATTGAGATGAATCAAATAGTACCAAAATCATTCATTTTGTACTAATAGATCCAGAATGATACCAAAATTCTCTTAACTCTGCTATAGTACCCATAGGACCCCAAATAATCTATATGAGGTTAAATTTGAGCATCATAGTAAAAATTTTTTTGGTTAGCAGTTTTTGTTTGGTAATATAAGCTATATTTCAAACATTAGATAGAACTTTTACTTATTTTTAACTTTTTTGAAATACAACGTTCTTTAAAAAAAAAAA
>QKWP01000461.1:191043-259522 GCA_003550325.1 Gigaspora rosea | reverse complement strand
AAAAAAAAAAAAAAAGCCATTTTGAACGATTTTTACTCCCCTCCCTTTTACCCCCTCTCCCTTTTACGCCCTTCTCCCTTTTACCCCACTCTCCCTTTTACCCCCTTCCTTTTTACCCCACCTCTCCCTTTTTACCCCCTCTCCCCTTTACTCCCCTCTCCCTTTTACCCCTCTCTTCCTTTTCCCTTCTCTACTTTTTACCTGCCTGGTTACTATTATAGCCCAATTTTTCATCAGCACATTTCAAATATAACATTTATAAAAATTACCATATTACCATTCTTTCAAATATATTCATTTTATCTATTACCATTTTCAAATATAACCTTTTTCTCCAATACCTAATTTTCAAATATATCCTTTTTTAAAAAACGGCCCTCTATTAGCTATTTTTCAACTATGACCTCACATAGATTATTCAGGGTCCTGTACCCATACTTACTTTATATAATAAGAATATTATTTTATGAAGACATGTTACTATAGCAACCTTGTGATTGACCAATCAAAGTTGATCATGTGTATTCTTATTTTTTTATTTTTTTTTAATTTATTAATCTATTAATTAAATTTTTTATTTTTTTTTGACCTTGGGTCCAATAGCATAGCGGTTATGCTCCAAGGTTGCAAATTGTAAGGTTGCTAGTTCAAATCTAAGTGGCGGCGATTTGTAAGAAAGCCAGCCAGACTAGATCACTACTAAACCAAATTAGGGAACTGAAACACCATAGGATATAGGGACCCAGGACATCAATGGAGAACTTAATTCCTAGAATAGGCAGTGATCTGAAATCAAAGCTATAGCAACAAGAGCTGTGCCAGAACCCCGATTTGGAATAACCGAAGTCACAAGACGTAATGTGAGGCCTAAGTCTGGATATTACGAGATACTTCATGAACTCGTGGTACAAGTAGCCTGCAAATTGGCTGCAAAGATTTATGGCCACTACAGCGTTGATGCGACAGGTTGCTTCTGGACAGTGTAAAAAGCAAGCCAGAGGTTGTCAAGTTACAATCGGTAGAAATAAAAGTAATAACTACGGTCATCATAAGTCACCAATAAAGTGATACTAGCAAGACTGTCAAAGGAAAAAATTTAATTTTTTTTTAAAAAAAAATTAATTTATTTATTTTTTTAGTCAAATACAAATATGAAAAAAAATAAAATAAAAAGCAAAAAATAAATAAAATAAAAACAAAAAAAAATAGGATGAAAAACAGAACAAAAATGAAATGAAAAAAGAATGAAAATAAGATGAAAATGGTAACAAACAAATCAAAAAAACAGAAAAGCCCACCAAAAAATGACAAAAAAACTGCTAAAGTCTTACAGAACCTACCCAAGAACTTACTTGAAGAACACAGAGGCAAAGAATTTATTTACTAAAAAATGACAAAATTACCTACTAAAAATAACAAAAAAGAACTACTAAAGGACTTACAGAACCCACTGACAAAGAAAAAAAGACATACTCACCAAAAAACAATGAAGTACTACTGAAGGTCTTACAGAACCCACTGATAAAAAGACAAAAAACCTACCTGCTAAAAAATAAAAAATTACTTACCAAATAATGATGAAGAAAAGCAACTAAAAGAATTGAACTCACTGATAAAGAAACCAAAAACCTACTTACCAAAAAATGCAAAATACTTACTAAAAAATGATTAAAAAGAACCACCAAAGGATAATAAAAAAAAAAGAACCTATTCACAAAAAATGACAAAATTAACACCAAAAAATATAAAGAAAAACAAAGAACTAAAAAATTTATCAAAAAACTGCTCCAATGACTCCAGCAATAACTTTAGCAACAATTCTAACAATTATTCTAGTAATGATTCCAGCAACAACTTTTGCAACAATTCTAGTAACAATTCAAGCAACAACTCTAGTGACAACTCTAGAGCACTGATTCCAAAGAAGATTTTAAAAAAAAATTAATTTATAGTTAAAAAAATATTTACGGTTAAAAAAAAATTATTTGTGGTTAAAAAAAATTATTTATAGTTAAAAAAATAATATAAAAAAAACTATCTTATATGATCGCCAATCTTAAAAATAATTGGTTGATTATATAAGGTCATCATAGTAATGGGTAGGGTTTTTACAAACCCAGATCAAATCAAACTTTAGGCCAGATCTGGGTTTGATTTGATTTGAAATCAAACCCAAACCCAAACCATGTTTAAAAAAAATATTTGAGTTTGATTTGAAGCAAACGTTTTAGTTAAATTTGAGTTTGGTTTGAATTTGAGTTTGAAGTTTGCAAACTAGTTTAAGTTTGAATAATATAAATATATTTTATATTTTAATTGATAATCTGTCAGTCAAATGAAAAGTGATTATAGTGTAATATGATGCAAATCATATGAAAATCACTATATGTACGTAGGCGAAATATGGCGTGCTTCTATTTAAACCTTTTTTTCTTACTAAGTTAATAGTACTTGTCGACTAATTAAAAGTTGTAGAGCTCATTAAGATGCATCTAACAGTGGTTAGATTATCAGGACCTCGAACAATCTATAAATAGCTAGCAATTTTAAAAAATTGTTATATTTCTAAAAAAAAGATCTACAGAAAAACAGTCAAAAATAAGCATTAATATTACTAAATATAGAAAAAATCTACACAAAAATAGTTAAAAATAAGCAAAAGCAAATTGTTACACATTTATGTATAGTTCGGATCCTAGATCATCCAAATCGGCCTAGTGGATAGTGAGATATCATTGAAAAATGATTGGCTGACTATATAAAATCTCTATATAAGGGCTTCCAGAAATCAGCTGATTTCAGGGAGTGGGTGGGTTAGCGGAAGTATCAGGTATAATTCCAGCCAAAATTTTATAATTCTGGCCAATGTTACAAAATTATTTTTGACCAAAATTATAGATTTATTAACAATATTTAATAATAATTAACTTTTAATTTACTGGATCAAATTTAATAATTTAACTACCAAAATGATCTGCTTAATAAGAGGATTATAACAAGCCAAAATTATTAAAATCTAATCACTGAATCCTAAGATCAGAATAGATATAAGTTACTACAAAAGTTTTATAATTTATTAAAAAATTATAAACCATTTATAGTAACACAAATTTATTCTAATCTCTAGATCCTGTGATTGGATTTTTATTGTTTTGGATTGGCTAGAATCCTCTCATTGAGCTGATCATTTCAGTAGTTAAATCATCAAAATTGGCCCAGTAGATCAAAAGTTATTAACAATTGAAAATAATATTTAATTGTTAATAACTTTTGATCTACTGGGCCAATTTCGATGATTTAACTACCAAAATGATCCTCTCAATGAGAGGATTCTAACAAGCCCAAAAACATAAAAATCCAATTATATGATCTAGAGATCAGAATAAATTTGCGTTACTATAAATAGTTTATAATTCATTAATAAATTATAAAACTTCTATTGTAACACAAATCTATTCCGATCTTAGGATTCAGTGATTAGATTTTAATGATTTTGAGCTTTCTAGAATCCTCTTATTGAGCTGATCATTTTGGTAGTTAAATCATCGAGATTGGCCTAGTAGATCAAAAGTTATCAACAATTGAAACCTAATTTTCAATTGTTAATAACTTTTGAGCTACTGGGTCAATTTCGATGATTTAACACCAAAATGATCAGCTCAATAAGAGGATTCTAGCAAGACCAAAATTATAAAAATCCAATTACAGGATCCAGAGATCAGAATAAATTTGTATTACTATCAATGGTTTATAATTTTTTAATAAATTATAAAACTTTTATATAATAGTAATATAAATCTATTCTGATTTTAGGATCCAGTGATTAGATTTTAATGATTTTGTGCTTGCTAGAATCCTCTCATTGTGAAAATCATTTGGTAGTTAAATCATCAAAATTGGCCCAGTTGATCAAAAGTATTTACTATTAAATATTATATCTAACTTTTAATAATTGTAACTAATTGGCTGATTGGGGCGTTAGGTGAGGGTGAGTAGGGTAGGGGTGAGGTGGGCTCATAGTAAAAAAAAAATTAGCTGATTTCTGGAAGCCTCCTAAACAAATATTGTTAATATAGAAATTTTATATAGTCAGACAATTGTTTTTTGACGATATCTTGCCATCCACTAGGCTAATTTGAATAATCTAACCACTGTTAGATGCATTTTGACGAGCTCTACAACTTTCAATTAGTCAATAAGTACCATTATCTTATTAAGAATAAAAGTTTAAATAGAAGCATGCCATATTTTACCTGTGGATTATCAATTAAGTAACTTGTTTAAAATATATGGGCTGATTTATGAAATTCATAAGTAGTGCTTATTTTTTTAAAACTTTAAGGCTGGATAACGTTTGATCTACTTGTCCGTTTTGAATGATTTTACTACTAAAATGTTCGTCTCTTTGAGACGATTCCAACAAGCCCAAAATCATTAAAATCCAATCACAGGATCGTGATATAATGCGCTGTCAAATAGTGACGCACCTAGGGGTGGGAGAAATTGGTTAGACCTATGTCTAACCAATTTCTCCTACCCCTAGGTGCGTCACTATTTGACAGCGCATTATATCACGATCCTGTGATTGGATTTTAATGATTTTGGGCTTGTTGGAATCGTCTCAAAGAGACGAACATTTTAGTAGTAAAATCATTCAAATGGACAAGTAGATCAAACGTTATTTAGCCTTAAAGTTTTAAAAAAATAAGCACTACTTAAGAATTTCATAAATCAGCCCATATGATATAAAAATATATTTATATTATTCAAACTCAAACTAGTTTGCAAAATTCAAATCAAACTCAAATTAAACTTAGTATAGTATTTGGATTTGGTTTGAATTTGATTATTTTTTATTTGAATTTGGGTTTGATTTTAAACTTCATAAAATTTATAGTTTGAGTTTGGTTTAATTTGGAATTTGATCGAACTCAAATCAAACCCAAATCAAACTTTGGAACTCTAGTGATAGGTCACTATTTCTTTTTGCATATAATAAATAAAAATAAAAAAAAATATATGTACATATTTAATAAATAATTTAAAAAATAATTTAAAAGAAAATAAATAAATAGATAAATAAATAAAAAATAATTAAAATAATAGTCATAGAACATGACTCTTTGAAATAAGTTTATAATATATTTTTTTTTAACCTTAAGCAGTTACGCTAATGCTTTATTAAGATTCTTGAAATTACATTTGCAACTACATAGAACTACCTAATACCTAAGCTTAGCATTACCTGGCCACCCTAATGGTACCTAAGTGCAACCTGCCACACTATTTCAATTGAAATAGACTGCTTATCTAACTACTTAAAGTCCATAATAGAAGAGTCTTCCCCCTTCTATGACAAGCCCCAACATTGTCTTCCTGGCTTCTTCCTTCACACGATTTTCTTTCTCTTCTAAATATTTCTTCTTTTCTTCCTTCGTTTGTTGGTCAATTTTCTTCTGTGTGCCAGGATTTTTCCTCTTATGAGCTTCCCTCTTCATTTTGCCTGTTATTTCTTCTCTTCTCTCCCATTCAATAGTTTTTTCACATCATATTCTCCATACTTGCTCATAAAATGTGTCCCAAACAGTCTTTGCCACAGTACTTACAAACTGCTGCCTCGATTTTGTATTTAGGATCTGTACTAGCCGACTGTGTGTTTTCTCTGGGATTAGACCTTTGATTAGAGCTTCTCTTGTTTCAATTTCCTCTATTTCTGTTCTTCTATACAAGGCCGTATAGAGTACATATGGAGGAACCTGGTTTTTCTCTTCTTTTTTTAACCCTTTTTATACTGTTGCTATAGCCACTTTCTGGATCCTTTTCTATAAACTTGTTTGTCCCTTACATGATGCCAAGTGTGCCTGTGTTTCTTTGCCTTGTCCTGGCACACTTGACATTCTGCCATTGTATATATATCTGGTCTTCTTTTGTTGAGTTCCTCCAGGGTCAGGAGTTTGTTCATTATGCACTTTATAATTGTGCTTCTTCTTGCACTGCTTCTTCTTGTATTGCATTTAACCCTTTCGTTGCAATTATTCATTTCCAGAAATACGTCCAATTATATATTGTGGTCTTTGTCTCTAACTGATTGCTTTTGTTTCTCTCCATTCTGCTCCTATTCTAGCATTTGTCACTAGCTTGTATAAGAGTCATGCTTGGATATCCATTTGTTTGTCTTCCCACTCTAAGCAGTACTCTATCTCTTTGCAGCTAACTTCTTCTGTATTTATTATTTCCTGACATGCTACTCCTCTTTTCGCAAGTTCATCAGCCCTGTGGCTTTTGACCTTTATTAACTCTAACTGTATACTCTTAACTTTAACGAGGTCTATAATTTTTGCTATTCATATCGCATTTTTCTTTTTAAGGATCCTACTCTTGTTACAATACAGACCTTGATTAATGCTTCTTATGGCTGCATTACTATCTGTATATATCTCTATTTGTTTCCCTTTTGGTACCGTTAAGATTGCTGCCCAAATTGCTACCAACTCAGCTAGTGTTGACGTTGGCCATCTTTCTAATCCTACTTCCATCTTTTCTTCTGGCCAATCCTGTGTATCACTTGTTTGTACCCATCCTATTCCCATACTTCTTTTTGATGTACCATCTTTAGACCTTATGTTTATTGTACCATCTGTATATACTATATACTTACTCTTATTTCTCGCTATGTTCCTTTTATGTGCCTTGGTTAGTTCTTCCATAATGCCTTTATTCAGTTTCTGCTTCTTTATCATCTCTATTTCTATCACCTTCAATATCTCGAACTCTCTAAACTCTTTTTCTTCATTTTTCTGATCTTATATTTCTATTTTTTCCTCTAGTTGCTCTATCGGTATTCGAATTTTCTTCTCTTTCTTTCCTATTAATGCCTCCGGTATTACTTTAATTCTGTCGTTCCATCTTATCGACTACTGACATTCTTCACTATTCTCTTCCTGGTTTCTTTCTTCTTTAGGACAACCATTACATATACTGATTGTAGACACTGTCTCCTCATCTATACCTTGCATCTGCCAGTGCTCTATTAGCATTCTTCTCTCTTCTTTTTTAATTATCTTTCCTAGCTTTCTATCTTTCTGTGAACCATATACTATCCACTCCTTCTTTCTTCTGTCCCTTGAGACTTTTTCCCATTTAACTACTAATGCCTGCAAGTTGTTTCCATTCGTCCTAAAGCAGTCTTTAACTCTCCTGCTTTCGGATGCTATGAGAACTCTTTTTTCGACTTCTTTAAACCATTCGGCCTTCTTTCCCTTACTTGACTGGTTCGGATAACTTTTATACTGCTGCCATGTTATCATTTTCACCCCATGTATGTCAAGTAATTGATTTAGATATATTAGACCTGCTTCTTCTATTTTAATAGCACTCTTCTTCCAGACTTGTATTTCTACAAGTTCCTGTATTCTTGTACCGTGGCCGAAGGTTACCTATAAGCTATTTTCCGTATGAATGTTTATTCCTAATTCTCTCGCTTTTATTAATGTTAAATATGCTAAGTTGTCTCTCCAGTGTGTTTTGTCTTTTGCCAGAACCTCTATTTTCCATATATCTTTCATTAATCCTGCTCTTTGACAGCCTTGCGTTATTCTCAACTTCGTTAGCTGTCCTAGGCTATCCTGTCTATTCAGCCTATTTAGCAGGCCACTTATTTGCTTCATTGTCAACTTTTGTTGCAATGTTCCAAGATCTTTGCGTGCTATTATGCTATTTTCCAATGTTCTTAATAAACTGCTTTTCTGCTTTGCTAAGCATATTATCGGTTGGTGTATTCCATTTATTCCTCTTTCTAATATCTTTGTTAGTTGTAGCATATAGCTTAGCTTTGGTATTATTACTGCATTGTTTATATATGCGATCTGGCTCATTGTTATTTTCTTGTACCTTAGGTCTCTTATTGTTTGGCTTACTATTTCTTTGGCTTTCTTTTTTACAAGCCCTTCTTGCATTTTGCTATTCAGCCATATTCCCAATGACCTTACAATTTTGTTTTTTGGCTCTTCTTTATTTTACTCCCTCCAAATAATATTTGTTTTTCTGCTAGCTCAGTTTTTGTATTCATTACCAATAGCTTCGACCTAGCTCCATTTATTTCTATATCATTTGCTTGGAAGAACTCTTCAGCTATTTTTGTAACTTTTAACAATTGTTCTTTACTGCTTGCGATTCACGTTGTGTTGTCCGCATATGCAATTGCTACCTGGCGATAGCTGGTAATGTTGTTGCAATGCATTCCAGAACCTATGCCTTGTTCCACTGTGTAGCCTAGCTCTTCTTCTTTTTGTACTCTTTCTATTAGGGAGTTATAGAACAATCGCCAGATTAAGGGAGATATCACTTCTCCTTGATCTATTCCATCTCCTCCTACTATTTCTTCTGTTAGGCCATAGGCAGTGATTATTCTTAACTGCCTCTTGTGGAAAAGATTCAATATATCTTTAGCTATCTTTTTCAGAACCTTAACTCTTCGAAGTGCTAACTCTAGGCTTTCTAGTGGAACCGAGTCAAAGGCTTTCTTCATATCCTGTAGGAGTATCTACGCTTCTTTATTTTTTTCTTTTGCATCCTCCATTATCATATTTAGGATATGTACTGGTTGTTCTGTGGAATTTTCTGGGAGACCTACATAATTTGGTCCTCTCAGTATTTCTCTTTCCACAAATACCTTGGTGTTCCTTCTTGTTATAACCTTTGTTACAACTTTCCTAAAAGTTTCGATCAATGCTATAGATCTGATATTATTCAGGCTGTATCTCCATTTCACATCTTTTCCTATTGGATATACTTGGGCTATCTTCCATTTGGATAGTATTTCTCCAGTTTTTATGCACAAATTCGCTAGGCCTCTAAATACTTCTTGTGCTTTTTCTCATGGCCGTTTAATTAGGATATAGCCTATGCCTGATATCCCTGGAGCTGTTCCCACTTTTAATTCACTCAGGGCCTTCTCCCATTCTTCTTTCTTTATCTCTTCTTTTACTTCGCTATACCACTTTTCGTCAATATGCCTTTGGGGTCTGTATATCTCTTTCTATGTTTCTGACATTTCCTCCAGTCTAGTCTCTCTTTTCCTAAACTGCTTTCTATAATGCTTAGCTACTTCTGCTTTTACTTCTTCTGGTCCTGTTTGCAGTATTGTTTCCTTTTCTGTTTGTTCAATAAACCTGTTGAGCACTATTTTTTTGTACGGTTTGTTTAGGAGGCTAGTGATCATTTTTCCCTGGTCAGTCTTAATCATTTCACATCTTTTGTCTATGTTTTCTTCAATCTGCTTTCTCTGCTTTTGCTCCCACTCCTTTTTCCTTCTTTCTTGCAAAATTTTTTGCCACCTTTTATGTCCTTAATCTATGCATTCGACCATTGTCTGTGTAGTCTTGGGAGCTTTGCATTTATTTTCTCCCCTATTGCTCTGAGTCTTCCATTAATATTAGTTCTTTCTGCAAATGTCACTTCTTGGCTTCTCTTTGCTTTTGCATACTTGATTATCCTTTGTAGCTCTACAATGTGCTCTTCTTGATGCTGTATTTTATGACTATTCTTCCTATTTACTACTGTATTATACACTTTCTTCTATGGTACATGCTTATTCGCTGCCTTAAGTACTGCTTCTTCTATGATATCCCATATACAATTCAATTTCTCTATTCCTTTGTCTGCCTTCTGTTCTTCACTCCTTATAAGGCCTATTGCATCTTTTTTGTCCAGCTGCGCTTGCAGTTCTTGTGCATACTCTTTCTAGTTCTCCTTTGTTGTCTGGTCATATAAGTACACTGTTCTTGCTTGCCTTTTCCTTCTAACTTCTGCCTGGCTCATATTGGCTGTCATATGACCTATCCATATTTCGGCTGTTATTATTCTATGATCACTTTCAGTAATTCCTTCTTCTTCTTCAATTTTTGCTCCTTGTAGGCCTGAAGCTAGACTATTTGAGACCCATATATAGTCTATTCTAGTTGTAGCATCTTCACACGACCATATATAAGCTTGTTTTGTTGGATGTAGATCTCTGTATGTGTCCCTAAAATCTTGTCTTTTTAGCCAATTGAAGACTGGCAACTTCTTATAGTTCACTGTTTGTGGGTGTTGTCTATCAAGCACATTGTCTACTGTGTGGTTAAAGTTACCCATTATGACTATCTGTGTCTGATTTTTCTTCTTGTAAACAACTTCTACAATTCGCTGCTGGATTTTTTCCCTATTATCTTATCATTTAGTGGTATATATATCCCTATTACCACTAACTCTAACTGCTTAAAGTATAACGTAATCTCTATCATATATTCATTCACCCTTTTAACCGCATCGACATGTTTCTCCCATTGCTCTTCTATTAGAATCCCAATACCTGATCCTTTTTTCTTTTCTTCTGTTGCACTCGTCCAATAACCTATATACTTCTTATTTATACCTTGTGCTAGGAACTTCCTTTCTCTTTCTGCTAAATTTCTTTCCATTACTCCTAATATAGTTATTTCTTCTTCTTCTGCCCAATTAAAGAGATTCTCAAGTTTCCAACTTTTCGTTTTGAGTCCATTGACATTATGATATGCCAGCTTTATTTTTTTTCCTTCTTTCTTCCACTTTTCTTTTAGAAGTCTCTGCTCTGTCCCTGTATCGTTTGTCTTCTCCTTTCCTTTCCTGCTCTTTTCTTTTTTAGAATAGGGAAGCTTTTATTACTTTTCTTCTTCGAACAACCTTCTTTCATTTTGCAGGAAATCTTCAATCTCCCTATCCATAATCTTCTGATCAACTTGGGCACTCTCAGGAGCTCTGAGTGGGTTTGACCCACTTCATACTCATTTCATCTAACCTC
Organism: Gigaspora rosea; assembly: GCA_003550325.1. NCBI lineage: Eukaryota > Fungi > Glomeromycota > Glomeromycetes > Diversisporales > Gigasporaceae > Gigaspora > Gigaspora rosea. Next base: position 248,703 of record QKWP01000461.1, on the reverse strand, counting down.
TCTATTATTTTTAGTAGAGTCTCCTGATGCTTGTCTAGTCTTGCCTGTACATCTTCTTTGTCTGCTGTTCTTTCTCTTTCTTTTTGTACCTTCTTTTGTTGTTACTTCCTTCTTGTGCTTTTGTCTCTGGTATTTCCATTCGCTTCCCTATCTTTGCATCTTTTTCTGCATCTACCTTCCTGACTTCTTTCTCTTTTCATATTTCTTCATTTATTACTTTTTTCTTTTTGTCTTCTGACCATTTAAGAGGCCAGTTATTATACCTAACTGACTTCATTACTGCTCTTTCTAGGTCCTCTTGATTTCTAAAAGTGATTATTGCACTTTGTTTCATACTTCTACTTCTTCTTCGCGGCATATATACCGCTTTAGCTCCTTTTGGCTTTAGGCACCGCAACAGTAGGGTCTCTGATCCCCTTCCGGAATTCCATATATTTTTGTCACGTGCTGGTACCTTGCATCTCTTCTTTTATGATCTTCTTTTCCTACTGACACTCTGGCCAGTTTACCACTTCCTAGTAGCACTACTCATGATATTCTTTCTTTCACGAAGTTCTCGTTTAGTTCTATTACAGCTAGTGCCTGATTCTTGCTCCACTTGATCTAAGTACTTCTCATATTACCAATCTCCCTGCTTATGTACTCTACCTCTTGTTTTTTTATTCTTACTGGTAGGTCCCATATTGTAATTATAGTTCTTTCTCTTTCTGTCATTTCATTCAACACCTTCTTGTTTGAAACTTTCTTTGGCGTTTCTGTCGTTTCAGGCTTGTCTACTTGTCTACTTTTCTCTTCCCTGCTTTTTTCTTCCTTCTTTTCCTCGTCAGGGATTATCTTGAACTATCCTTCATTTTTCCGTTCCATTCGATCTATTGCTTCTTTTCTCCTCTTTCACAATCGAAGGATATTTCAATCCACGTATTACTATTTACAAAAACTTCTTTTATTTTTGCTACGTATCTGCTATCTTTTAACATCCACTTGACTATTTTAATTCTTTCGTCTCTATTTCCTCCTGGGACGTTGCATGCAGGTATTCATGCACTTGTTGGTGCTTGGTTGTCACATGGCCTATTACATGGTGCCCATATGCTCTGCTCTAAAGGTGTCCCTTCTATATCAGCCAGTTGCTGCAGCAGCACTTTTTCCTTCTCTTTCCTGTGCTTCTTTTGTCCTTCTGACCCTTCTTGATCTGGGTCTGTTTCTGCCTCCTTCTTTTGCAACTCCTTTACCCTACCTTCTGCTTCTTGTAACCTACTTTCTGTCTTTCTTATCTCATCTATCTTCACATTTTTCGCCGTTTGTGTCTTCTTTACTATAGCGCACTTCTTTACTTCTTCTACTGCGCTCTCTGTCTTAACTGTATCTGTGGTGTGTCGTGAGGTCTTTCCTTTGGATTTATATCTAAAGTCAGCAAGTCTACTTCTTTTATCGACTTCTGTTATTACCTCACCTTAAATTCGAACTATAGCTAATTCTGTTGCATCTGCCGCAAATAGTAGTGCTGTATATTTATTCGCTCTACTTAGTTCAATTTTTGCATTTTTTAATGCTTCAACTGTTCTGCATTTCCCAATTGGTCTAAGTATTTGTTGGACCTTTTAGCACCTTATTAAGCAGGTATCTGGAAATTACTTTATATCTGTCTTTGGCCATAGTGGCTAGTTAGTATTCCTCCTATATACCATTCAGTTCGTTCTAGAACTTACTATACCTGTGCCTTTTTCTGGCAAGACTACTGATTTATAGCACGTGTCTGTTGTTTATTTTGTTCATTTTGCATAACCAAACAGATCTGCGGGAATGGGGTAAGCCATTCCCCACTTTTGCAGTTCGCGAAGGAATTTCTTTTGCTATTTCCTTTTCTTATACCTGCTCGGTAATAAGATAACTTCTTTAAATGCTTTAGTAAAGCTTTAGTGCAGCTTTCTGAGCTCTTTCTTTTCTTTTAAGGCCTCTAGTTGCGTTTCATTGTGCACTTTCTTGCTGTATCCTAGTTTGCTTCTTGAAAATTTTGGTCGCAGTATTTGCGGGAAAGAGTTGCTCCTATAGAGTATTTTTGAAATAAGTTTAGAATAAAAATTATAATAAAATATAAATTTACTATAAAATTTGAGCTAAAGATCCTTCTTAGCTTAACTAATTATTAAATTTTACAAACATATAGGACAAAAAAAAAATTTGAGCTTAAAAAATATATTAAATTTTGTTAATTTTGCATTTTTCAAAATGTAACTTCGCCAAAAACAAAAATTTACTAATTTTAAATTAGCAATTATGTTTAAAATTGTGCTCTGAACAACTTTACTTAGGCGACCAAAATAGGTTACCTTGTAAGAAAAATAGGTTATCTATGTACTAAATTTAAAAATTTTTGGTTTATAATAAAAACTCACTTTTTTATCAAGATAACTTTGCTTTGGGCCTATAAGTAAACTTGGTCAGAGGATATTTCTAATTGATTTAAGGATAAAACACGTTTTTTTAGACCTTTTATAAATGAAAAATAGGGTTAAAGTTAGAGAAAAAAAATTTTTTTAAAAGAAAAAAAATTTTTTCTCTAACTTTAACCCTATTTTATTACTCATAAAAGGTCTAAAAAAACATGTTTTGACTTGAAATCAAGTAGAAATACCCACTGAACAAGTTTACTTAGAGGCCCAATGCAGGTAATCATAAACTGAAAATTTTTAACTTTAGTATATAGATAACCCATTTTTCTTACAAGGTAACCTAATTTGGTCGCCTAAATAAAGTTGTTCAGAGTACGATTTTACATATAATTGCTAATTTAAAATTAGCAAAATTTTGTTTTGGTAAAGTTATATTTTGAAAAAGTGCAAAATTAACAAAATTTTAATATATTTTTTAAGCTCAAATTTTTCTTTTTTTCTTATTCTATATGTTGTAAAATTTAATTTTAAGTTAATTAGTTAAGCTAAGAAGGATCATTAGCTCAAAGTTTATAGTAAATTCATATGTTTTTATTATAATTTTTATTATAAACTTATTCAAAACTATTTTAAAGGGACATGTTCTATGACTGATAAAAAAACTATATTTAAATTAAATGATGATCTACTATAAATTGGTAGTGTGATCTAGTAAAACATGATGCAAATCCTTACTATGTTTTGATATACAAAGAGACCTCTCTAAATGCACCTTCTATAAGTGCACTCCCTTTTTATATGCACACTTTAGCACGATCCCAAGTATACATAAGGACAAAAGCATTTCAGGTTCTAAAACCCAAAATTAAAATTTGAAGACGAAATTATTTGATACTTTTTTTGAATAAACGAAATTATAAGGAACATGTCTATATAAATTTTATTTGCTCTTTCTTATAAAAAATTTTAATTTTCTCTAATAAAGATGAAATAGGCCTTTTTCAAAAATCAATTTCAGTGGCATACTAGTCCCAAGCTTGGGACTTAGACCCTAAATGCACCCTCTATATTCTGCACATGCAAGATTCATACAAGTATGTTTTGGCCCCAATATATGTCTTTAAATGCACTTCACGTGATTTTATAATATAAAATATTTGCTAATCATCGGGTAGATTTTGTACAGAAATTATACAATCTATGTTACTATATATATTTATCGATATGTATATGTATTCTTTATACTATATTTTATATTGATATATATTTATACTATTAAATAAAAAATGGTTATACAGATATATTATAGCAATAAATTGATTTTTTAATATAATTCTTTATATGCACACCCTTTATAAATGCATACTTGGGCTCAGTCTCAAGGGTTGCATTTAGAGAGGTCTCTCTGTATTAGCAAAAATATATATAGAGACATCAATAGAAAAGGAACAAATCATTTTTAGTAATTTATTTAAATTTTAAATTAAAATATCTTAACAACTACTATATCAAATTTAATAAATTTTTTTGTTTTTAATTCTATAACTATATAAAATTAAAATAAAAAAAATTTATTAAATTTGGTTAAGTAGTTGTTAAGTTATTTTAACTTAAAGTTGCAAAAACTTTTATTTAGAAAAATTTGGTTCTTTTTTATTGATGTCTCCCTATATATGTAAACTTTTATAAGTTTTATGGTATATAAAAAAATTGTGAACTTATATAAAATTTAGCATAAAACTATGTAAGTCTTATGGTGCATAAAAAAATTGTAAATTTTCATAAAAATTTTATATAAATTATAATTTTTTATAGTGCATAAGAAAATTGTAAATTTATATAAAATTTTTATATAAATTTACAATTTTCTTATGAACCATAAAAATATATAGTTTTATGCTAAATTTTTATATAAGTTTACGATCTTCTTATATACTTAAAAACTTATAAAAGTTTATGAAAGTATAAAAATTTATAAAATCCTAAAAAGATTTAATCTTATGAAAAATACAAAATATTTACAAAACATTTTTAAAAGATTTTTAAAGATATAAAAAAAATTTTAATACAGTGCATTTCATGAAAAGCCATTACTTTTTAATTATAAAAATTTTTAAATTAATATAACTTTTTAAAAACTAAAGATATTTAAAAAATTTTTTAATAGTTTAATAGTTTAAACAAAAGGCTATTAAACCATCAAAATAAAATTTTTAATTTTTTTTGTTTTTAGTAAGTTATTTTAATTTAAATTTATATATAATTTAAAATTTTGGCATTTATATATAAAAAAAACATAACAAAATTTAAATTTATTAATGAAATTTTAAATTTTATTGATAAAATTTAAAATTGTATTAAGTTTTTCTGCATTTTTATTGGATAATTAGGATATACAGAAGCTAAAAAATTGGTGCCTATATATAAAATAGGTTGGCTTTAGATAAATGCACGATATAATCAGCTTATAACCCAAATTCAATATTACCTTGAAACAAATAGCTTGAAACTTATAAAATATTTTTTCAATCAAGATATAACTAATTCCTCAATTTGCTTATACTACTATTGTTATATAATTATAATTTTTTTATAAATATAATTAAAAACTATCAATTTTAAAATTAAATATATTTATTTATAATTTGAATAATATATATATATATTATAACTTTAGTATACTTAAAAATAATACATAAATAAGTTGTCTATTAACTGAACTTAGCGTAAAATATCTATATATTAGTTTAAAAAATATATAAAGCTTAATATATAATCAATATTGGAATATTCTAGAACACCTACAGACAGATTACCAATCAAATAAAATGCGACAAGACATAGAAATCAAAAAATTATTCCAGAAAGAAGAGCAAGAGATAGTAGGAATTCTGGGTGAATACAAAAATAGAACTCTAAAAAAAGACAATGCAATAGCAGAATACTTGGGTATACAACATGTAGAATTAGTCTGTGTTATCAGAGAAACCATTGAGGTATATGACTATATACAATATAAAATAGTACGAGGACAGCAAGCATCGACAAAAGAGATGGAACTACTAGAAATAATCAAGAACCAAGATCAACCAAACAAGGTAGTCAATCAATTGACAACCGAGAAAGACATACTACTCTAGCTAGAATGCGGTATACATGACTATGGAACGAGAGAAATTCAAGCAGTTATGAATTTAAACAAAAATGCCCAGCGACTGTGCAAACGCAAACTTGAAGCAAGAGATTTACAGGAAGAAATCATAAGAATAGATGGAACAATACATCTAATTAAAAGAGAAAGCTCTACGGACATAGTAATGTCAGACAAAGAAGAATTAAGACCCACTATAGCAAACGGCACCAATGAAGTTGAAGAACTACAAGTTAAATTTCAGAGTATGTCAACTCAGGAAGAAAACAAGGAAAGCCACTCAACAAAAATGGATTCTTCAACACACGACAAAGTCAAAAAGGATATAACCGCATCAAGATGGGCACCACAGAACAGAGCTAGAGATACGAGCACAAAACAAACTCAAATCGCTCGGGTAATAAATGATACAACGAATACAAACCACAACATTTAAAAACCTACGACAATAATTACACTATGGGATTTACCAGAAGATGCACGAGTACAAAAAATCTGAAGATGCCTTTATACGTATGGCAGAACTACAATTCTAGACTACCAAAGGATAAAAAATAATAAGCCCACGTGCATTGAAATTCAATGTAGAGACCAGCTAAAGCTAGAGGCATTACAAAACTCCTGGGCAATACACTATGAAGCAGGAAAACTGTGCCGGGTTACACCTGGAAAGTTCAATTCGGACCTACTTCAAGAAAGAAACACATATAAAGCAGTTTTACAAAACATTCCAAGAACAGTGCTGGAGTCTAGTCTACTAAGGCAACTCAAATATCATAAAGCCAAATCGGTATTCATACCTAGCAACAGAAATGGGAACCAGAGAAGCTTAGCATTTATTTATTTTGCTGAAAGTCAAAACCTCAACAAAGCCATGTCCCAAAATGTATATTACTATAATACAAGGTTATAATAGAAGCTAGACGAATCGCTATCGAACACGCTCAAAGGAAAATCCTTAGCAATAAAAGAACACAAACCAAGAATGGAAGGTTCTCCTGATATAGAACCCTCAACCAGCACATGGCAAGGTAATACAAGAAAAAGAAATGGTAGAAAACACCAGGAGCGAACCACATCTCATCAACGAAGAGGCAGATCTCCTTACAAATTTGACGAGACAAATTACGCTAAAGGTGGTTTATACAACAGACAAGAGAACACAAACTTCACACATGGCACAAACAACTCTTAGTTATTACCTGAAAGGAAATTACTGGAGGAAATTCTAAAAAGATTAAGTAACTTAGAAAGGAAGCAGATAGTCCCTGCACAGCGCTCCTAACGGGCGCACCAGTCCAATCAAAGATCATAAGGGAAAGGAGTTCACAACACAGACAAAGCAGGCTGGAGCAACAAACTAGTGAGGAACATAGCACTTCTTCTTTCCAAACAAGTGGACAAATACTCGCAAGTTGTGACAATAGTGCGGCGAATAACAAAAGGGAAAACACTTTTACTGCTCCTAAAATAGGTAATAACAACAAATCAGCAATAGTTAATGCAATCCAAAACAAAGAAAATATAAATCTAAAAATCAGATGCCACAATATCAATGCCGTCAAAGCAAACCCTCAAAAGTTAGGTCTCCTAATGAACTGGGTAATAGAAAAACAATTTAATATAATAGGCCTAGTCGAAACTAACATCACACACAAGGAAGGTTTTTTTTTAACAAAAGAATCAAAAATTTCACCTGCATATGGGCTGACACTAATCAAAAAAAGAAAAAAGGCTCAGGTTTAGGGCTATTGACAATAAATGGGAAAAGCACATAGAAAAAATAGACAGAACAAGTGAATACCTGTTATCAATAAGCCTCCTACTTAAACAGTTAGAAATAATTATAATAGTAGTCTATGTACCCCCTAACGACAAAAGCCAAAGCAGATTAATCATTCAGAAGATCACTAAAAAATTCATGCAAAGATCATCTAATGCACAAATAATCGTCATGGGTGACCTAAATGTGGTAGTTGACCAGGACCTAGACAGGTCTACAGGCAGTAACCAAACAAAGGAGAAGAAGATCCCGCTGCACAACTGGCTTTTATGACAAAATTTTGTGGACACCTACAGGTTCTTACATCCAAGCCATATTGAGTTTACATGGTTAAATGGAACTAGCTCATCAAGGATAGACCAAATTTGGATATCGGATAACCTACTTAAAGAATTACAGCAGGCAAAAATTTTGAGCTCAGAAATGATTACAAACAGTGACCATGCAATTATCTCGACCTCAATTAATCTGAACCACCTAACGTTCAATAACAATATGGCAAAAACAAGAGCAAAGGGCATTAAAAGAATGGTGTACCTGTATGAGGAGGCAAGTCCAGAAGATTGGGACAACTATAGAATTCATCTGGAGCAGAAGCTTAAAGCAAGCAGAAAAATTATAAATCTCCTGCAAAACCAAGACCACGAAGAACAAACTGAAGTACACCAGATGGACCAGGTCTGGGACATAATAGTTAATAGTATAAAAGAGGCGGCAAATACCTGCTTACCAAAAAGGAGACTACAATGCTCATCAAACAATAGCGAGGACAGAAGAAAAAAGAAAAGTCCAAAACATATAAAGCCATTGTCCAGATTAGTAAATGGATAAGAAAAGGAAAAAAAATCCAAACCAAAAAATTGACACAAATCTGAAAGAAGAAATGACATGTAGTATACGGAAGATCAACAAACAACTGAACATTGAAATTGCAGGAATAGGAGATTACTGGTCAAGCAAGCTTATTCAAGACCTAAAAGGATGGTGGACGATTTTAAGTCAAAAGGACAAGGCGGATAAAAATCGTGCCAAGTTAAAAGAAATTCAAGAAAGAATTAATAATAGATGCGAAATGATAGACAGGAAACAGGGCAAAATGCTAGCAAGCCTCTTGGACAAACCATTCAACAAAATCAAAATCGATAGACTAGTGAAGGAAAATGAATTGCAAAGGTCCTTAGTGCTAGAAACAAATGAAATCTTTACACATACCAAAGAGCACTTTATTTCTCAGTTCAAAAGGGAAAGTTTGAACCTTGGAGAAATGCCAGACAAATAGAAAAACATTTACAAGCCCAAAGATCACATACAAGAAAACATCTATCACTCGGTTAACGAAGTTATAACGAAAAAAGAGTGAGAACAAGCAGTTTCAACTACAAGCAATAATTCAGCTCTTGGGGCATCCGGGATATCGTATACACTTATCAAAGCAGCAGGACCTTTCCCGCAACAAATATTCAGAGAATTTGCAAACAAGTGCCTTTCACACGGACAAATTCCAAAAAAGTGGAAACTGGCAACTATTTATCTTATACCTAAAACAGATAGCTGGGACTTTGACCTTAGCAATGTCCGTCCAGCTTGAAACTTTTAGAAAGCTAGTTACTAAAATATCACGAAAAGGCTGGCCAAGATTATAGTTGAAAATAGGATTCTAAAAGGGCCCAATTTTGCAGGGTGCCAGGAAGTTCAACGGAAGACCCAATACATATATTAAATGACCTAATTGAAGATGCAAAAGAGAATAATAAGGAGTTCTGGGTCTTGTTTCAAGACATGAAAAAAGCATTTGACTCAGTCTCCCTACAAATGCTGGAAATGGCCTTAAACCGCATAAAGATCCCAAAAGTAACTACCAACTTTCTACTCCAACTCTTCGATAAAAGACAAGCCAAGGTGATAACAGAAGTAGGAGAAACGGATGTTTTTGAGGTTAGAAGAGGAATTGACCAGGGTGAAATGATATCTCCTCTGTTATGGAGGATCTTTTACGATCCCCTGCTAGATTACATCCAAAACCATACGCAACTTGGCTACACATTAGGCATCAAAATCCCTACAGACATAGTTAGGGGAAGCTATAAAGAAAAAAGATGGAGACAAGCAGTTCTAACATTCGCGGATGATACAATATGGCTTGCCAATAGCAAAGAACAACTAGAAAAAATCATCAACATTGCAAATACTTTCTATAAAATCAAGTAAATGGTCAAAAATCCAAGCTACTAGTATTCAACGGGCCGATAAAATCAAAACTGAGACAGATAGATGTAGGTGGATTTACAGTTCAAGAGGAAAAGTCTTTAGCAATAACTCGCTTCCTAGAGGTATGGATCAATAGTAAACTTAAGAAAAAACATGTTGTGGCCAAAGCTAAAGCAATAATTTCGTCAACGCTACCATTCTGAGGTTCAAAAAACTAACAATAAGCCAGATTATATATATTAACAATGCCTGCATAGTTTCCAAGTTAGTATACATGCTACAAATAACTAGATAAACTCCAACGGCCAATACTAAAATTAGCCAAAACCAAAGCAGAACTAGCAACCACAATGGCCAATAGTATTCTCTACCACCCCAACATTCGTAACTTCAAAAATCTAGCAGGCGAAATCACAATTAAGCGAATATCAAGCCTACATACAAGACTGAACTCTGCAGGACCAGAAGCAGAAACAGCAGAAATTCGATTCTTACAAGGTCTTTCTCTAGGGAGAATAGTAAATACTACATGGGATCCCAAATTCAAGAAACTACTACAAGGCCTCTGGAAATACAATTTAACCTGCCAAACCATAGGAGAAGCACTAGAACGCCAAGTAAGCTTCAAACCAAAAAGCATTGAATGGGAAGTAAAAGGAGAAGGCCCTACGATCCTGGAGCTAATGAACCCTAAACTCAACTTCAAGGCTGCAAAAACCCTAGAAAAATTTAACATTTTCTATGCCAATCAACTTATTCTCCAAGACAATAAAACTTTAGCAACCTGGAGCCAGCTTAAACTTGTTAAAAGTGCATCAAGTAAAGGAAGAAACCAGTTTGGTTTGAATGTCTAGAGTCACTGCTACTTCAAGACCCAGTTACTAGAGAAATAAAAAACGATCTTTACATCAATGCAGATCTGAAGGGACTGGCCATTCCCAATCTGCAAAGCCTCTTAGCTAACAAAAGAATTAAAGACTGGGTGATAACAATGGAGATGGATAGTGAACACACCTTAGGGCACATAGTTAAAAAGAGCGCTAACTCAGTACTCATAGAACATTGGAAGGAACTGGACCATGTGGTTCCGGGCCAAAGCAAACTAGAAAAGTGTGACAAATGCACTTTATCAATAGACCTAGGTCAAGACTCCTGCACTTTAAGGCTAAGCAAAACTAAGACACTGGGTTCTCTCCCCAAAAGTGCGTTAGAAACATCTTCCAAAATGACCAAGATCAAAACAAACCTTTGGCAGGGTTTACAGAACCAACAACAAAGTAACCATGAAAGTGTACTTCTTGAACTTAAAAGTATAGAATGGCCCGAAATAGAGTTGATTCAAAATCAACATTTCAGTAATAAATTAAGCCTCTAGCTAACAGAGGAATTAAGACGCAACGTATATAGTAATAAAGAAACGTACTACTTTTACACAGACGGATCTCTTTTTGAAACAGCTCCAAACGAAACCAAAGATCCAGCAATGGGAGCTGCCTGGGTCCAAGTTGACGAAAATGAAACCCAACTCCTTGAACAAGGCATGTGTAGAACCAGAAACTGGCTATCTTCAACGAAGCTGGAACTACTAGCAATCTAATGGCTCTTTACATGGTTCCAGAAAAGAAGATAGTTAAAATTTTTACAGGTAATGAATCGGCAATAGCAGGAATCCAAAAGGGATAGAATAGTCAAATGAACAAGTGGTGGACCAAACAAAAAAATAGTTCAATTATATCTAGAATTGTAGAATTAATGAGCATTAAGGATTTAGAGGTATAATTAAATAAAATAGAAGGGCATAGTGGGAATAAATGGAATGATATGGCAGACAGTATTGCAAAGAGGGTGCTCTGGACAACAATGTTCCTATAGTCGATTTTCGGGAGGTCACGAGTCTTAGAGTATCAATCATGTGTGTGAACTACCTAATAGATAGCCCTATAAGGAAAATGCTCCAAACTATCGAAGAAGTCTCAATAGGAATAGATTGGCTGTACTCTAGCCAGATCCAAGGCCTAGAAACTAACCCTGCAAGTACCGACTTCCTGTGGTCAAACTTATGGAACCGCCTCAAGACACTATCAGGAGTAAGGTGCACTTCACTCGCAAAAAGCAAAAGATGAATACAGTAATAAAATGCATTCACAACAACCTTCCTGTTCTAGCCATATTGAACAAGAGAAAACCAAATTTGTATGAAAGTGCTTGGTGCGTAACTTGTGATGACCAAATAGTGAAAAAACAAGCCCACCTTGGCACCTGCAAGGGCTACGAAGAAAAATGGCAAGAAATTGAGTCACAAGTTTCTCAAATACTTTGGAACTCTTTGGAACAGGACTTACAGAGAAAAATCCCCATGATCAAGCTAACCAACTGGCTATACGGTAAAACACAAGAACAGAAAGAAGCAATTAGAGAAGAAATCATTAGAAACCTGACGAGAAAGAAGACAGAACAAATTCTTCTAGAAGCGTGCAAGGAAAAGAATACTATGCAGTAGCTACTTACCTTGTGGTTAGACCTATCATGGAGCCTCTTCTATGAAAACATTTGGAAGCCAAGATGCGAAACAGTTATCGCTTGGGAAAAAAGTATAGATATAGGAAAAAAGGCCAAATGGGAGTCCAAAACAAGATCCAAAGTGGCAAAAAGTAGAAATATTCTCAGCGAAAGAAGTGAGAAATTAGAAGAAAAGGGAGCACCCCTAGTAATATGTCTAGCCAGGAGGAAAAGAGGAGGGAAATGAACCAACTACGAGTAGAATTAATAGAAAAATATATTACTGAAGGGGCAAGACCCTTTTGGTTAAAAAAATAGGCTGTTTGACATAGCCCCTAGTCAAACTCACGTGAGACTAGTGCGGCAGGTCGCACTTGATTTTCCTTTGAGAAAAAGGAGTGATGTTGGACTTAGTAATAGAAAGTAGCATTATATGTATATATAACTTAAATTCTAATAAAGTGTCGGCAAGACTGCCTAAGTTTAAAAAAAAAATATATATATATATAATCAATATTTAAAAAATTTGATCTGTATGGGAGATATATTGTTATTCTATATCTTCTTCTTTAAGGGTAGAGTGAACGTAGATCATTTCTAATAGTAATCATGTTGTAATCATATGAAATCATATGATTGACCAATCAGGATTGTAAACAACATGATCTAACCAATCAGAATTAGAAATTTCGTGTGCTACCTAAGTAAATTTAGGTTTATCTAATTTTTTTTATCAATATATAAAGGTGGATTTTTTTAAATATAATGAGTTTTAGAATTTCACGATTATAAAAATAAGGGCTCATTCTACATGATACCAAATTTTTGTTAAAATTGGTCACAGTCTAAAAAGTTTTATCAGGAGCATGTGTTTAATTTCTATATAAAATCTTATAGTACCATGTAGATTATATGAAATTGATCTACGTTCACCCTACCCTTAAAGATATTAGATAACTAGAGTAATTTTAGAAGGACCCCGAAATATACATAGATAGGTCAAATATGAATTTGCTTATTTTTGAGGGTTTTCTGCAGATCTTTTCTATATATAGTAATTTTTTGCTTATTTTTGAAGTTTTTTCTGCAGATCTTTCTTTTTTTAGTAATCCTATAATTAACCTGACCTATCTATGTATATTTCGGGGTCCTATTTTAGACAGTGAACACTTTGTGTAATATCACTTTGTTACTGTGATTTATCTAAGTTGATATAGTGTTTTTAATAAAACTTAGCAAAGAAGATTTAAGACAATTTGCAATTATAGAAGAGGCTACAATAAGAAGTATATCAGAATATCAATAATTGTTTAATTTGTGTTTTAAATAGTTATATTTTATTATTGAAAGAGTATAAAGACTCGATGTTGAATTTGGGTTCACAAGCATAGTGGAAGTTTATTTTTATTAGTTGTTAAAATACCCTAGAAAAAATATAGATCATTCTCCGAGTAGAGTATCAGCTATGCATGGATGAAATTTTATTACTCATGTAAACTTTCTCAATATTTTCTAAAAGCACGTATTATAGTCTTACAATACATTAATTAGGGTTCATAATATTCATATTTCACAATGTATACAATATTATTTTATTTCGCAATAAAAAAATATTATTTTACAACAAATACTCTAAGTTTTGTGACACAATCTGCTGAATAAAATAACATACATGAACATTTCTAAACACTGCTACTATAAAAAGTATTTATAAACCACTTATAATCTAAATATTAAAAAGGCAGAGTTTAGAATATTAGTTTCGAATACATAGTACTTTTTACTTATAGAAAACAAAATAGAACTACGTAGTTGAGACAACTTTTACTTACTAATTCTTAGATTGCCGAAACACCTTCCGACCTTTCAAAACTTTTACTTCTCATTTAGTTTCTCAATCTTTTGCATCCTATTGCATCAGTCGTTAAAAAACAGTAAGTTTAATAAAGGTAAAAAATGATATATTAAGTCATCGTAGTAGTTATGTATTGCAGAAAAAAATTTTATATATCGTGACTATCTTTACTTATTAAAGAAACTTTAAAATTACAATTAACAATATAAAAAAAAATCTTCACCAATCAAATTTATTCTTAATCTAACCAATCAAAATGAACTTCCACTATGCTGGGTTCACATCAGCCACTTTTATACTTTTTGAAATTTTACAAATGTAACAGTCAATATCTTTTATATGTATAATATATGCTACAATTACTACTAATAAAATATATAGTATACTATAATAAATATAATATGGGTGTTGTTAGGCATCTCCCACGGGAGATGTATCTCCCACGAAATTGGCCAATAAAAATGATGATTGACGCCAAATTAGCGAATAGTTAACTGCCCTTGGTATAACGTAACATGATCAGAAAAATTTCAAAACAAACGTTCGCCTTTTAAAAATCATTTATTTCTTGAACATTTATATAAGAAACTACTATTTGAGCCTAATAAAAGAATTTTCCTTGACCAATTTTAATATACATCACTAACACTAACCCTTACACATACCCTAACCCTATCTTAAACGAATTTGGTTGTGGGAGATATATAACTTATATATATCCCGCGAGAGATGCCTATGATTTCCCATATAATATATGTAATAAATGATATATATTAATAAATGAAATATCTAGAATATATGCTTTAAAAACTACATCTTTCAGATCTGTTATATATGATGTTTTTGCCTGCAGCAATCACTTAGCCAATTGCTAATCAAAAAATGATCTTTGATAACTCCTATCTTGTCAACCAGTGACCACACAAGGACGTGCTATAGCTTATTAGAACCGTCTCGATGAGCTGAGTCGAATGGTGTTTGTTTCATCGAATTCTGATCACTAGATCAGGAGTTATGCCCGTTTTTGTGATTTTTTATAGGTCAACAATATAGACAAACCCAAAGCCTGCTTTAAAAAAGCATGTCTATAGTCTATACTTTGACTCTAAATCTTTCAAATTTTTATAATTATTTTTAATCATCTAAAAACAAGAAAAAGCAAAAATTAGTATCTTGTTTAATAATTAAAAAAAAAATAGAACAGAATACAACCTATAGTAACTAAAAAGCTCTAAAACTTGGACCAAATTCTTCTATGCTTTTTTTGTAACCAGTGTTTTACACCTTAGCATTATGACACCACAATAATGCATGACAATACCAAAAGCTCCAAAAAACAATATGAAAGCACTACAACAACAGCATAGTAAGATGGCAATACTAAAAAAAAATGCAATAATAAAAAAAGGTAAAAAATAAAAAAAAAATTTTTTAAAAAATCTTCCTATGCCGATTAAAAAAAATAAAATTTAAACTCTAAAAAAAAATTTTTTACTCACGGCAGCATTTTATAAACAGTAAGGCTTTGGAACCGAATTAGAAATTTACTATGCAGTGTAGATCTATACTATATAATAATGTAATATAGCCCCTCCTATCTTTTTTTATCGGCATAATGTTAAGGTTATTGGTTGTTTTTTAATCGTGACCCGCCACATTTCCTTTTAAGCTAAAACGGAAAGAATTTTCAAATAATTTTATATTATCTTTATCTGATATCGATATTAGAACTATCTTGATATATCTGATATATCTGATGTAACTCCAAAGATTTTTTGTCGTATTCGAGTTGTATTTACTAGGATAATGCACAACATTGTGTGTCCGAAGCGCAATAACAACTAAGATCAATTTCATTTTTTGATGCAACACAAATCAAAACAACACGATGCATCAAAAATGTAACTATTATACGCATGCGGACAGACACCAAATACAGAAGTTACATTTTTGATATTACCATTATTGATGCATCAACAATGTAACTTTGTATCACCTTAGTAAACATATAAAGTCCTCCGCGCTCTGGACAATAAATTTTTGGTTATCACGTGAGATTATATATGTGATAAAGGTTTCCAATAATAATTTTGTCATTTAAATGGTACGTAATTTTAAGTGTTAATTCTAAATTTATTTTTTATTATTTTGAACGTAAATAATAAAACGTAAAAAGAAGCCGAACTTCGTGGTAAATTTACCCATTAAATAACTTACTTTTACTTATCTAATTTTAATTTATTTATTTATTTTTGTTTTTGAATAAACAATCTGTGCGTTTCGATGAGATAATGCGGATATCTAACTAGTCAGATACTCTCGATTTAATAATCTCCCCTCTTTGATACTTGGTATTATCATCTTCCATAATTAACTCATAATTGATTCATCTTTATCATTCATAATGATTTCCATTAATTTTTCTTCAAAGCGTTCAATAAAAGTGTGAATTATCGTCATAGAAATAACGTCATTATAACGTTTAATCGCAATTAAGTATGCCATAACTAATGCCATGACTTCTAAAGTGTCAGTTGGATTTCGATTATCATTCTTTACTGCTACATGAAGAGAGTTTAGATATTTCGTTTTTAAGTTTGTCATCATTTGCTTATCGAGTGTAAATGGATAAGTGGTTCGCTCCATTTTTAAATAAAGTTGATATGGTCTGTTGTTTGTTTTTTACAATCTTCTAGCCATGCTCGTGTCTTATAACTTAAAATAAAATTTAAAAATATATTAGCTTTAAAATAATTATAAAATTAAATATTAACCATATGAAATAATCCTTACTCCATACGTCCAACTAAACCAGGAAATCTTGAGAAGGTATTTCCCATAGCTTCACTCATTGATTTTACCATAATCTCGTAGATAGCATTTAAACAATTTATGGCAAGTTTTTATTTCATTTTACTTGAATTTCATTAATCATAGTCTGTGCGGCTGAATAAGGGATTGAACCAGGAAGTAATCTTCCACGAGAATTCCTAATTATTTTATTGACTTGAGCCTCCGTTATTTGTTGCAATTGATCCGTACTTGTATTACTTCTATGACCTTCGATGAAATCTTCAAGTATATCAAACGTTTCCTCCATAGTTTTTTCTTTGAAGCTGAGGCTAATTAAAAAAAAACTGGATGCAAAGCATAAAATTCCTCTTTAAATTGTACAAATTGTTCATTAAGTGATTTCCAGAATACAGTTTGATCATTTGAGCAAGTAGATTTTTCCTTGATAATCGTAAAGCAATTTTTTATCATACGAAACAACTCAATTCTTGGGTTATCTGAGAGTTGCATCGGAAAGTTTTCCTAAATCTTGACAAGTCTAATGCATATAAAAATAATAGAATATGAAATAAGACAATCGATTTATAAATATTTAACCTTATTTTAATTATAAAAATACCTCATTTAATTTTTCTTCAACATCGTTTCGAATGCTTGTAAGACCTCTTTTAATAGATTTAATTAATAATTCAGATAATTTATTTTGCAAGTTTTTAACTCCTATCCTTTCTCGAAGATAAAAAAATATTCTTCTTGTCCAAAAAAACTAGTATAAAAAGATGATTTTAAATTCTAGAATTATATATACAGTATTTGTTTTAAATATTAAAAATGAACATCTTTCTTAGCTAATCTAGCTTCTTTAAATGTAAACGCTGCAATTTAGTTGGATTCTTTACTACATAATACCCGAGTTCGAATTGATGAGCTACACCTCCCATAATCTTTAACCAGATTATTTGTTCCTTTTTCAATCTTGTCAGGTTTTGTAAAAACACCTAGAGTTCTAACCTCCAAATGATCGGCTTCTTTTGTGAGAGTAATGATTGCTTGGTTGTCTATTTCGTCCTTACACGAATCGTTGCAATTATATTAGATTTTCATTTTTAATATATTCTTTTACAAGCCCATTTGTCAATGGGATAAACTTTCTATCTTCAATTTCTCAGTATGTCCTAAGTGGTATTAAAAAAATATGCAATGTAAAAAAAATGTCAAAAAACATATACAGTGTGATATTTCGAGCACGTTTTTTTTTTAACAATTAACCAGTAAACTTTATAGAACAATTTTAAGTTCTATAAAGTTACCGAGCAGGTTTTCCTTGCGTAAAAAATATTAAATATTATAGATAATTATTAATGAATTTTAAACCTAAAATTCGTAATATTTTAAAATCTGACCAGTAACTTTGTAAAGCTTATGAAAAACAAAATTATTAGCCAGACTTTAAAAGTTTAAAACTAGTGCAGATACCAAATATTTTGATCACGTGAAGACGGTATAAACTTACGAATGATTCCTGGCAAATCAATTAAACTTAGATTCGGGACACCAGAACCTTTAATTCAATGAATATGATATTTTTTGTAAACTTAAGACCGTTAAATTGTGGACCATCTTCATCTTTAATAAATTTATTGCTGTCTGTTATAGGATTTAATAACGCTTTTTGAGCACGACGTGTCATTAATTCGACTTTATATGGATCATTGATCAGGCTACCAAATTTAGTTTCAATTGGATTATCATATTCTTTACGAAGAGAAACTTGGCATGATCATGCTTCAGGAGATTCGATAAGCCTAAGTTCCATCCGACTTAGGTAACTAAGATTTTAAAAAATAATAATGCTCTATTTTATTTATCTTTGATTTTTGAGACGTACAGTAATAAGCGAATAATAAGAATTTTTATATCTTAACGCCTCAAGCAAGCTACTTTTGTTGGCAGATTGATTTCCATTGTGGGAAGATTAATGGCAAAATGAGCACCGACGCGACGCAATTCATTTAAAATTTTAATATAATTCGATGCCTCTTTCGCATATTGAGAATTAGCTATATTATTTATTTGAGTCATAATTTCTTCAAGATAGAAAATTTTTTTGTTAAATCATGTTTTTATAGTTTCAGAATAATGAAAATTAACAACAATTAAGAAAATTATACTGTACCCCAAAGAAATACTGTATTTTCGATCGAATTGCTATCGTATATTTTTTAGTCGTTCGGAATGATGGAATGATAATTTAATTTCTTTAAAGCAATGTGCGTTATCGTTCTATATACTTTTTTTACTTGCTACACCAATTAATAAAAACTTGATTAAATCATAACTCGTGATTCAGTGATCAATCTTGGATTATTTATTGTATCGCCAAAATTTGATCATTATCTCATGAATAATCATGATATAGTTAAGCCATCGATAATTGATATATTTTTTTTCATAACAAGGGTGTGCAAACTTTTGTACAATTCAGAAACTCCAGATCTGGAAGAATCGTTTATACCGTTCTTTTTAATATGAGGATTGGTCTAGGAAATTTTCATTTTAATTCTCCGATTGATTAATAATGTCATGTCCCTAATTCATAACTTGTACCCTAAAGAATTTTTTTCCAAATAGTATTTGTAAAAAAAATTTTATAGATAAAATACCCTTGTTAACTTTAAGCCTTTAAAGAGCAACTTTAATTCCGCGATTTCTCCAAGCAGCTTTGTATGTCGAACCGAGATCATCTAAACCAATAATTTCAAGGCTATTAAATTCATTAAGTTCATGACAATTTATATATTGTTTTGAATATAGATGCTGGTGAAATATGGTGAAATGTGGTGAAATAATTCACTATTGGTGAAATTGATGGTGAATTGGTGGAATTGGTGAAATTGGTGAAATTAATTTCACCAGCATCTCTAGTTTTGAAATCGCTTCTTAGAGCTAATTTAATGGAACTCCTTTCTTTATACGATGGTTTATTGGGCCAGATAATTTGGTGCATGACATTATTAATCAATCGGAAAATTCCAAAATTCCTAGAATGTAGAGATGGGCAAGGTAATTACTTATTACGTAAAAAGTCACATCGCAACTAATAACATGCTAAATATCACGTTATGTGATGTGACTTTTTACGTCTCATAGATATTAAATGTCACTGCTGATGCTGAAGTTGGCTGATGCTGAAGCTTTGACCTAGATATAAAATTAAAAATTTTTTTTTTTGGATGTTTTTTTCGCTTTGTCTTATAGTGTTATGGTAGGGTTTGGGTGTAGATTTATATTTATAGAGTATACAGTATGTGGATTTTAGCATTTCCAATCGAGACCCTTGAGCATCAGCCAACTTCAGCATCAGCCGTGACATTAGATATTATAATAAATTTTAAAAAAATTAACCGTTTTTTTTAAATGATTTTTTTTTTAATAAAATTTCATTTATAATACGGTATATAGTTTATATCCTTACAGTATACATCTTTTATTAAAAATATATAAAATTGAATTATTAATCATCAGCGATCTCGACAGACTCAATCCTTTGGCTGATCTCTTCCTTGCGATCTTAGAATGATATTGAATTTTTGCTTCTGTTATCTTCTGGTGTTAATCGATTTACTCGTGTACATATCATTTAGATGAATCGGTGATTTTAATTCTCGTTTGATATTATTCGCTTCAAAAAATTGCTTCTTGATCTCATTATCATCATCGTCATCATCATCATTGACCATCTCATCAAGCTAATTTCTAATTTTTTGAAAAGATTTGTTGCCGTTGGTCGTCTATTTGGATCAGGTTTCATGCATCTCTTGGCCAATTTTACATATCATTTTGGTGTTCCCTCACTGAATCCAGGTCGCTCGCCTTGACAAATTCTCATTGAAAGTCCGATATCAAAAGACACTCCATCAGATGCTCGTCATAATGATACCGAAGCTGTAAATATCCGCCGCTTGAGTAAATGGTTTTTCTTGTAAGGCCTCTGGTGCTATATACGGCGTATCATACCTTCTTATTTAACATCAGATGATACCAAAAGTCCCAAATCAACAATATACGCGCTGCATAAATTATCTTGCAAAATTTACCAGAATGCAAATCTCGATGAATGAATGTATTGCTTCAAGATCAGAAGCAATACAATACAATATATTTAATTTGTCTTTCCATACTAATTGAGAAATAAATTCGAGATTATGACGTAATGAACCTTTACTTGCATATTTCAAAATAATAATTTAATTTTTAGTGGTATCGTTTCTTGATCTCTATGACATTCTAAAAATGATTGATTTTCATAACCTAACCTATTTTCAATTCTTGAATTTTCCTATTTCTTTAATATTACATTATTATTGAATTCATTGTAATTAATCCATGAGATTTTATTTTTTCTATCGTTTAAGATCTTTTAACATCATAATCGACTCCAATTCCATTCCGGTAACATTCACTAAATGTTAACTATTTCCACCAAAGCCATTCATATTAGCGGTCTTTTTGTAATATTCAGATGCTTTTACGTTCATCTTTTTTTTATCCTCCCGATTGTATAGTAACGCAAGATCAGGTGCAACATGAAAATAAAAAACAATCGCGCGTTTTTCTCATAGCATGATTGTCGCAGAAGTGTTAAAAAATTTTTTCAAATCTATAAGAATACAATAGATCATATGACAAATATCTAACGAGCATAATTAAATTTGATTAAATTTATTAAACCATGCACTCTCTTTAGCATCTATTTCGTCTACTTCTTCGTATTCTTCCACATCTTTTTCATTTCGATATGTTTCAATTATTGATATTAAATGTCCTTATTTGCTCCTCTTGCAAATTATTCGTTTCTCTGAGCCTTCTTATTTGGTTCTTTTGATTGTCAATTTCTTTTTGGAGGTTTCCATAATATATTTCCATAATATGATCTATATAATAATTTATTATTTGTAAAATTATACAAAAAAAAAAATCTACTGTAGTCGAAAATTAGCTCTAGCTGATATAACAAAACTGCACCTTTTTCAGGATCAATCGACCTTCCCATCAAAAGTTTAGCCTCTCGATTAATAACCTTCGTTTCACGATAGGTTAACGTTTCAACCTATAAAGGTATCGTGGATTAACTCCAGATAGCGCCTGGGCCGCTTGCTAAGAATTGAATCTTCGTTAAGAAAACTCTAATCTAAAGTTGGCCGGACCGTTAGCCTATATTATAAAAATATGAGTTAATAAATGTAATGTGAAAATTAGGATAATAATTGAAAGAATGAATAAATACTACGTACTCATACCCAGAGAACATCGATGTTTAAGAAGGCATCTGCTAACCTCCTTATATGGTATATATTCAAAGAATTCTTTAAAGATTTTTTCCTATTCTAGTCATGTGTTAAAACCTCCACGAGCTTTTCTTGGGTCATATGTTGAGAGTCAACTAACTGTAAACAAACTCTTGTTTTGTTCTTTTTAGAGTCCATACAATTTTATAAACAAAATTTTAAATTTTCCAAAATAAATGAATAAACAAATCTGCGAATTTGAGAATTAGATTGAAATTCTATCCTTATCCAGAACACTACCTATAACTCAAAATTTAGCATAGAAACCATTCTTCGTGTTCTAACAAAAAAAAAAAAAAAAAATCCTTGCAAAAACTTTATATGGTATTATGGTTTGTTTTTGTAATTAGTTAGCTACATAATTATTTCCAAGTCATTTCGTTCGATACCAATTAATCGATTAAAATCAATCAATAATCGATTAATTTTAGTTGAGTGTATTGAGTGTAATCGATTTTTAAGAAATTTTGGCCAACATAATGATTTAATTTCTCGTTACATCACGTTCACCTGATCTCAACAATATTACTTTATTAAACCGATTCAAAGATACCTCAACTACTCAACGAAATTCAATGAAAATTTTACGACAGGGTGAAACCTGAGTTGTGAAATAGTGAAACCTGCTATGATCATCACGTGAGGGTGAAATCCGATAATAAAACGCGGATTTCACCCTAACCCGATCTACAAAGCGGATTTCACTATTTCGGGGTCCGTTAAAGCCAGGTCTGTTTACATATTGATCTACATATTGCATAAGTTCCATTCTTGATACCTATGTAACCTTCTAACCTTAACTGCATCAAAAAAACTAACCCTAACGGACCTGGCTTTAACGGTCCCCACTATTTCGCAACTCAGGTTTCACCCTGTTCTAAATTTTTTTTATGAATGTGTGAAACAAAACAAAAAATTTATTATTGGATTTTATTAGATTAAGGGATTTCAGAATTAAAATTCGTAAATCTTATTTTGATAAAATAAGAAGACGTATTATGCTTTAACAGCCTAAAATTTTACATCGACAACGTCAAATTTAATCTTTTAAAGATACTTATGAATGAATACTCAACCAGCACGAATAAGGCTATTATTAAAGTTCTGAATTTAATTCTGAAACCCCTTATTGAATTTCTTTTATTTGGAATTCAAAATTGGATTCTACTTGTTTTCAAAGTATATTAATTTTTGAAAGTACCCTAATAGTAAAAATTCGTGAATTTGAATATCTTATTTTAAATAATTGGCTAATAAACAATATTTATACGTACCCTGCACGTCTTAAAGCATACTAATTAATACATTAAAAAAAGTAATACAGTAAACGATATTTATATCCTCACAAAGATGCAATATAAACTATAGTATATATTTACGGTACAAGCTCGAATATCCTAATTTAGATATATAAATCTGTACAGGGACGATGATTTTCTGTGATTCACAGAAAACAGCAGAATTTCTCTTAAGTACAGCCAATCACAGAAATCACTCTCAATCACCGCAGAATATCACAGAATTCGAAAAAATTGAGGTCATCTGATTATTAACCAATCGGATTGAAAATTTCATAGTAGGAGATTCATTACGCCAACATATGACATATGTATCGAGTTTAAACAAGCATATACTTTCAAGAAAATCATGACTAGGCGGTGCAGGTGAACTTCCGTAACTTGTCATAACTTTTGCCATAAAGCAATTCACCTGCGTCTCTAATCATTATAAAAGCTTTTTTCAAACATAAATTTAACTATAAGAAATCAAACTTTTTTTATGGTTTGTTTTTTTTTTCTTGTTATCAAAATGAATATGATAGCGCAATTAGTTATATAGTATAAAAACTTTTGACTTTATTTTCTCGGTCTTTTTATCAAATATACGTACCTGTTTTTTTTTTTAAATATTATTATAAATAAATTTTTATGAATAAGTGTATTAAACCACAGAATTAACACTTTTTTGCCACAGAATCGCACAGAATTGGCATTTTGTTACCACAGAATCGCACAGAATTGGCATTTTGTTACCACAGAATCGCACAGAATTTCGCAATGTTACACAGAATTCGCAAAAAATTTTATCACATTAAATCACAGAATTTACCTTAACCGCACGCAGAATTTAGTCTTAACCACCGCAGAAAATCATCGTCCCTGAATCTGTATTCGCAAAATCATATTGGCAAAAATCTTTGATGAAAATATTATAACCATTAAGTAATAAAAGTCTTAAGAAATTGTTTTAGTGGCAGAATCTAGTCAATTAAAATATAATTTTTATGATTATTTGTACTCACATCTCATTTAAAATTATACCGTATAGGAACGTAATAACGCACATGGACGTTATTTTGAAAAATTCCATTTTTTGAAAATTGAAATTGCATATTTGACTCAAAAATAATACTCATGCGCGTCCCGAAATAACGCGCCCCCAAAATAAATTCGCAGTAAAGTTTTTAGTAATTGTAACTTTTCCTCTAAAATTAGTGCAATACAGTAATTCAAATTATCGCGTATGCGCGTTCCAAAATAACGCGCAGGGTCTCGGAATAATACGCATCTACGCGTTATTACGCGCCTATACAATTAATTGCAATCAAATTTAATTAAAAATTGTATTTAATTTTAATAAAGTTACAGTTGATTCCGATCAAAAGTACCCAAAATAAAAATACAAATTATTCTGGTTTAAAGTTGTAACTGATTCTTCTAAATTGAATTAGATATTTATTTGCTAAAATTGTTTTTTTTTTTTTTTTTTACGAGAATTAGTTACAATTTTTTTTACTAAAATCAAAGTTGAACTAGAACAGAATCCATAAGGATTTCTCTTTAATCAATTAGGTACTTAAGTAAAATAAAATAAAATCAGTTGAACCGACAAACCCGATTGATACAAGCCAACCGAAATAATATCGGCTAAGCCGATTGTACTGTACCCAACGGTCGATCAACAGATTGGCGTTTTTTTTTTGCTCAGTTTAAGTCACTAGGATTATCAAATGACATTCGAATTTTCATTTTTTTTTTTTTTTTTTGATTGGATCAAAACTTTAACCCATTAATCATTATTTTATTCCAATATTCAAAGTAAATTTAGAAATACAAAGCATTTTTTTTTACAATATATATTGCAAGATTTCCAAATAAAAGTTAAATATACAATCAATGAATATATAATAAATACTATTGTATAAAACAATCCATTAATATTAATAATGACACAAAACGTTTATATATGAAAACGAACGAAAAAAATATAAATTAATATTTAACCTAAACCGATCGAATTTAATTTTTTCCAATTGTTAAGAATGATGTTATAATTTTACATATTAATCATCATCATCATAATTTTTATAAGTCTCCCTTAGAATAAAATAAGATGCATCACCATCGGTCCAGTAATTTAGATGATCTGTTATAGCGGATATGTAACCAACGTCCAATATTCCTTGCTGTTTGATAAACAATAATTATTAGTTAGATTAATTAAAAAATGTATATATATATATATAGATTAACATGATTAAAAACAATAATAACCTGTAGACAATAGTCGATTCTTCCACTTTTGTTTAAACTTTTAAGCTTTGCTTCACCATTAGTTTTATAATCTAATTCCCCATCTTCATTCACCACAGGTGAACTTGACGTCTTAACTTGATAAAACTGTTCCTTTTTTTCATTTGTTGTAGGTGATGTAGATGATAATTCAACTTGAGACATATAAAATTTTTCCCTTGCTTCAACCGATAACCCTCTAGGACTTTCTTTATAAACAAAATTACTGTCAACACTATATCTACGTTCTGATGCTTCATCACTAATATAACTTGTATCGACAGAAAATCTTCTTTCTGTATCTATACTAGTTCGACCATCACTACTAACACTTACTAAACTACTACGACTAGAATTTACTGTATCACCACAATTCATTAAATTTACAGAAGATCCTGCCTCAGAATATAATTTTTGTAATTGCTTTCGTTTAAGTAATTCCCTTTCTATAAAATGTTTCTCTCTAGCTTGTTTATTATTCTTACGTTTGTTCGCTGATTCATCTGGAGGTTTTGATAAGCTTAGAGATCTAAGTATATTTGATGTTGTTTTTGAGATGTTTGAACCAAATTCTTGAAATCCTAATTGCATAGCTTTTAGTCCACCTTTGTGATATGGAACTAAAGCAGGTTTTAGGGTTTTGCTGTAGTGACGTGCTACTAGAGGTTCTGATTTATTGAAATAAAAACGATGTATATAAGTTATTTAAAAGTTATTTTTGAATAAGCAAATCTTTTAAATGATTATGCACAAACAAATTATTAAAGAAAAACATTCAATCTGTATATATCATATAAAATAAAATGTACGCATCTTACCTATTCGAAATGCGATTGGATCTAATAAAATAATAAAAATTAAATAACAAGCTCATGATTGCAAAAGCACACAAATTATGAAAACTTTTTTTTTTTTACCAGCTTTATGAAAGATATTATAAACGCTTCTACAAGCAGGATAACAGAGTGGTATCAAAGTTACGGAATCTTGCATCAACATCATAAGATCTTCTGCATCCTTATTCCCGATTGATAGATCTTTACGTGACATTTTCTTATTCTGTTCATTTTCTTCATTAAGATCTTTTTTATCATCATTTCCTTCATTTTCCAACTTTTCATTATCTTTACCATCCTTTAAATGTTCATCTCCATTTCGAACATCATCACTTTCATTACCCAAACTAATATCAGACCAATTTTTTAATTGATATACTTTTCTAATAGCATTATAATATTCTCTACTTGCAATCTTTAATCCTTTCAACAATAGAAATAATCCAATTGGTGAACCAACTGCATACAAATTCTCAACCTCAAAATCCAAGGTAATATTTAGTTGTTTTGGTTTTCTTCTGTACATTTGACGATCTATATAACCATTATTACGATAACGATCATGATGATCATAATCATCGACATCATGATGTGAAGTTGAAGAAGTATGTTTAGAATTTAAATCTACGGAAGACTTTGTAGCATTCCCACTGTGATCAAATCTTTCTTGTGAATCAGCAATATTTGAATCTTGTAATCTATAAAGAGGGTTAGAAATTTCACTTAGGGACAAAGAAGGTAAATTTTCCTCAAATACTTCGCCAAATGGGCCAATAATTGGTGGTTGATGGCACAAAACATCAAAAGCTAATAATGAACCAAGTGAATGGCCATAAAGTGAAACCTTGCCACCAATTTTTAAAAATTTTGGATTACGATCTATAAATAAGTTAAAGACTCGATTCATCTCATTTGTAACGGTAGTTAGCATCATTTTTCTAAATTTTGGAGTCATGTATAATAATACTAAATAAATAATATCAATATGAATAAAAGTAAATAAATTTTTTGAAATTTATAAATAAAAATTGCAGCATTCAAAAAATTTAAATAAACTAATTACCATCAACCAATGCATCAGAAATTAACATTCTTAAATTCGGAATACCTTCTATAGTAACTTCATCTAAAGTAGGTTGACCTTCTTCACTAATGGCCAGACTTAAATCTCGTTGAATTTGTTCATCTTCTGATGCAATTCCAAACTTTATTGCAATAAGATAAAGACATTTAATTACTATACATGTGTAAATATATATATATTTATATATATTTATAATAATAATATTGAATTTCAATATTACCTTAATATCTTGCCTCCAATGAATCGGTATAACCTGTACACCATTACCCAATTGACTTCCTTTTTTAGAATGACGCAAGCCATAATCAGGATATAAATTACGATCTTCTAATTTTGCCGTTGCTTCTGGTGGTGGGTTTGTTGCATATATTTTTTTCAAAGTTTGTCTAAATTTATTTATCTCTAAATTTTTAGGTAAATGTGAAATTTTAAAAATTAGTTCATATATTCATAATTTTATTAAATACATGCAGATTTGATTACTTTCGAAATACCATTAATAAAGGAAGCCGAACCGTCCCTTTCGCTTAATTTTTGCCCAATACTATATATTTTATAGACAAAAAATTTAGAACAATTTGAATAAAAAACACATAATATATAAATAATAAAATATTGTATTATAGATATCAAATAATCAAACCAGAAATCCAAAATTTGACATCTATATACATTTAATCCGTGCACAATAATCACACTTACTCACCCATGAATACAAAAAATTAAATGATCGATAACCCTTTCATCATCTTCTTCAGATTTCACATAATCAATATCTTGTTCTTGATCATTTGATCCTTTTCCATCAGTACTTTCTTTTCCATTTTTCACATTTGACTTTTCTTTTTTATTTTCAGGTTCAACAATTTTTTTATTTGATACATATTTTTCAACTTCAGGATAACCTCTTAATAGACGAATCCCACCCAAATGTTCACCTTTTGTAAATTTTGAAAATATAGTTTTTGTAAATTTTCCAGTTAAATCATCACTAAATTAAATAAAATAAAATTTCATTAGAGATAAAAAAAAAAGTTAAATATAAAAAAAATAAATTAAGAAATATATACATGCATTATTAACCAAGCAACACTAGGACTAGTATATACGATATATTGGCCTTTATATTTATCAGTTAGAAACCAATTTTTTTCACCGTTATTTTCATCATTTGAATTAGAAGCAGGAATCCAAGCTTTATGTTTTCTTTATAAAAAATTATAACATTAAAAAATAAATTTATAATAGACATTTAAAAGATAAAAATTGAATTTTTTTTTTTACATTAATAAAATTAAAATTATAATTAAACACACACATGTAACCTTCCTCAATTTGGACAGATAAATATTCATCGCATGGAATAAAACTGTTACCATCGCCTTGATAAAACCATGTAGCTCTTACTACTTGATATATCGCATCAACCCAATAAATCTATAATTATAATCAAAATCATAATAAAGAATAGATTTCATTTAATTCATAAACAGCATATAACTTTGTAATATGTCATATACATGCCGCAGAAAGCATAAAATAAATTTAACTATCTAAATAGTTAATCAATTAGAATTTCTACCGGTAGAAAAGGTAGAACTTCTAATTGATAATGATTTTTTTTTATTTAACGATAAAAATTAATTTCCACGGTATGTATTTAGATCATAACAAAGTTTAAAACATACCGGACTAATTTCTCGATTATCTAAATCAACTTCAAATAAATAATCTTCATTACAACAAACTTTTTGTCCAGGTACACCAAGTTTATAAGCAGTTTCTAATGCATTTGAATCACGCTTAGAAAAGGGAACCCATACCATGGGACACTTTTCTTCAATAGGAGACGTTTTGGAATTATTTGAAAGTTTTGGAGTTTTTAAAGGATCCCATGATGGTACGTCCACAGCGTGGAACCTATTAAATTGATGAGTAAATTGTAGTAAGAGACATTCATGTTATTAAAATTAATTAAGGTAAAGTAAATTCTTACCAACGAACAGGTAATGGAGGATAATCCAGATTATCAAGTCCCATTTAATATTGTGTCAAAAAATCTTAAAAAGTCGACTATATTTATACAATTTTGTTCATTACGTTTATCGATAAATTTAGTATGATGTAACTTCTAACCAATCACATGACCTATCTGATGAGTTTAAACAGGCTAAAAACAGGCGAGTTCAGGGTAGTACAAACATTTGATAGCCACTTTTTCTATGTGCTGGCACCTAGCCGATTCCTCATATTTAGCTGTTAGGCTTTCACATGTACGTACGTACATACGCACGTACGTAAGTACGTACTTATTGTGTCCCATGTGGAATAATTGTAATTTAATTTTTTTATAATAAAAAAAAATGCATCTAAATCACATGTGGTTATGTAGCTTATTACATATTTTGTTCTATTATTAACGTAAAATTCTTAAAATTCTTAAAATTCGGATAGTTAGCTAGCCAATAATTTTTTTTGTTATTTCTTTCATAATACAGTAATATGATTAAAAACAAATAAAAAATATCGATAAATATATTTAAACCCGTCAAAGGACGTGGCTTAGTATAAAATCAATGACCTAATTTTGTAGTACTTAGATACTAAAAATTTTAATAATCATTTACAGCAAATTCAAAACTGATTTTATTAAAGATATCACGGTGTTTTTGAATATAAAAATAAATCCTTTACTACAATGAATTACATGGGGAAAAGATGGAGGTAGACTGTCTTTTACTATGGGATTAGTGACTAGCGACGTAGTAGAACTGTAATACGATTTTGCAGTATGAGTTCCACAGTATAATCACTAGTTATGACGTAACTTTAATTCATATTGTAACATTCCGAATTCATTACTGCATTATATAAAATAATATTATACAGTATGGCCATTGTGTCATAGTACGCCATAAAATGCATTATACGTAGAATTTATCCGTTATATAACTAATAATTGGAGAAAATAAGAAAATTACATTTATTGGGTCTGATATATTTGGGCCAGAGTTAAAGATTGCATTTAGAGAATTATTGCATATTACAAATCGAAATAAATTTACTGACACTGACGACGTTAACAAAGAGATTGTATTAGATGGACTATCGATCTTTCAAATCAGATTTCAGACTTTATTCGCTTATTGAAGAAAATGGCATGACTAGAGATTGTACTTTTGGGAAAACCTCTACTCGGATATTATTAAATTACCCGGATTATTCGGATAAATTACTATGTCACATAATAGCAATTTCTAACGAGTACAATCTTTAGGCCAACGAAATCATAATCATAATCCGACAAGTTTAGTACCGCCATTTCGCATATTTAATGGAGATGAAAATAATTAAAGTAATAAACTAATTATTTAACATCATCTTACATGTCAGATATAGAATATACGTGAGTTTACGATAAAGGTAAACAATATTACGATCAGGGACCCGGAAAAATCACATTTTAATTTGTTCTTTTATTTATAACGATCAATTCTCTACAGGTGCCCTTTTCTTCCATAGTGCGCATCATTTGATTAAAAGTTAACTTTGTAAGAACTTAGAGTACTTATTATCCGTTATAATTGGATTTCTCTATAAATGTACATTTTCTATTAGCGATGAGTGTACTTATAAAGAATTCATTTTCTGTAAACTCTGCAACCTCCCGACTAATGTTTCCCTGATATTTATCTTTTCCGATATTCCTGATTATATTTATTTGACCAGAATTAAATATATGCTATTCTTAATTTTGCCCAAAGTTCGTTGTTGTCAAAAATTCCATTTTATACCGTTTTGTACTAAAAATTCCGGTTTATTCATATCAATATATAAATGAATTTTTCTGTGACGATATACTGTAACTTCAAAATAGCCAATCCTAATGGCTTAAGTTTTTACTACATCACTATATCAGTTATGGGATCTCATATATTTAATTATATATGCCTAATTATAAAGTTAACTATCAGGCAGATCTCTTAATGTGATTCAAAATACATATTGTCGTGGAAATGCGGATTTTTAAATTTTGTCAATCAGAACCTCTATGAAAAAAAATATTTTTTTTATCGAAATGAACTCATTCAATTTTTAACAAATTAAAAATTGGCCCTGAATGCCTACTTAGTTGTGTCATATCGTAGAGTTTTCACATACGGAAAATGTGCACCAATATTTGAGCGTTACAATGGTTAGAGTTATTTGATTTTTTTTTTTTTTTATGCCAATTTTATAAGCATTAACGCAGTAAAAAACATGGTTTTTGATAATCTGAACCATTTTTCTTGACCACTCTGAAAAAAATAAGTTTGTTTTTTGACCCCATATATAATTTATTTTGGGTTGCTTATCGTTATTACTGGTACGAGTTGCAAACTCTGATTTTTTAGTAAGATATATAGTCTTTAAAGTTAAGATTTATTGTTTTAAATCTAAAATTTGTACTAATTACAATAAGTTACAAAAAAAAAAAAAAAAAAAAAAAAAAAATTACACATTTAGATTTATATTTAAGTCGAAAAAATTTCTAGTTTATTTAAAAAAATTTGTTTTAGTAATTGCATATATAAGAAAAATAAAAAGTTTAGTTAACAAAAATAAACAATCTAAATTTATATATTAATTAAGTGTCATGTAGAGCTGGGATCTTTAGAATATTCATCATGACTATTCAATAATATTCACGGGCTTTAGTCGTCCACAATTAGTATAGAATGAATATCTTTGATTTTACATGAATATTCATAATTACCCGTAAAAGAGTTTAAGGATATTCATTGAACATCCTTGCGAATTTAATTTTCATTAAATATTCGTATCTAATATCTCAAATGTTCAAGAATTTTGTGTAGTCGAATGTTTGTTTTTAATTGATACACGGATCCCAACTCTAGTTTCATGTTGCATAGTTCAATCACTTAATACATTATTGATCACATGGGTCAAAAACGATGAATTATTTTTTTTATTAAGAATGATTCAAGAAAGATGGATTAGGTGGGTAAATTACAATGTTTTGCGTTAGCGTAGTTGATAAAAATTAATAATGAACGAATTTTAAATTTATAACTTGCTAATATTAGTCAACATCGTTGTGTTTTTTTCATGCCTTGTATCGATTTGAAAGCTAAACCTTAGCTCATCCATTTCGAACCATTTATAATTGATTATAATTTTATTGAAACGAAAAAATTAACGGCTTTTCTCTTAAAAACAATAAAATTATATCTTTATAAACTTTTAAAGTTTTTACATTAGATAACTAGATTGCGAGAAACGAAATGAAACAGGTAACAGTAAATCCAACAAATTGTTAATGCTAGGTATTTTGTGTATAAAAAATTTAAACTTACCATAATTTTTAAATCAGTAATGAATTAAATTTAACTTACACACGTACGTACTTGCTGCAATGAATTTTATGATATTGGCTTTACATAAAAATGCAAAGACCAATGATACATATTATTATCAATGTGTAAAAATCATTCTATCTGAACCTTTAGAAAATCTTATATAGTCGACTCTCTTTGTAATGAACCTTTTATAATGAACAAACTTTATAATGACCTTTTTAAAATAATAAATTTCGGTATAGAAACATAGTAAATTTAATGATGGATCGATCCTCAAAAGAACTGTGACGGGACGGTAACGAACCAAGGACAAAATTACCTCGGTTCATAGTCCATAATGTTTTAATAGTTCTAATTCAGATTACTGCTTTTACTCTTTCCATCAATAGGTGGCAATGAATTCATTTCCAATGTTTTATAACAAGTTAAGATACACATCAATATTAGTACAAGTGTCCTCTAAATTATAATTCTAATGAAATAAGTGATGAGGTCTCAAATTCTTATATATAACAATTCTGTCTAGAATTAATATAACTCTGAATAAAATTAGGAATTTAATTCCATCAGAATTAATATAACTCGTGGAATTGAACATCTTGATTTTATTCAGAGCTTCATTACAGTAATTTTAGTGGAATTAAAAAACCTAATTTTCATCCGGAGTTATATTATATTAATAATATTAGAGGTATTTAATTCTAGAAAATTTATAATGGTACACGGAGTGTATTGTACGTACAGTACGTACACGGGTATTAATTTTAAGAGTATACTAAAGTAGTACAGTACGGAAACGCAAATTATGACGGACGTGTAGAAATCATGATAATACGTATGGTTTATAAAAAGAAAAAATTCGTCAAATCAAAGTTAATTTTCCTATTAACCCAACCCGAAAAAAAAAGCTATTTTCGCTTACCCTAACCCTAACCATCAAAAGGGGTTACATATAAAAATTGAATTTTGCAAGTCTAACGTACGCATACTAAATACCTTAAACAAATCCATGTAACATGCCAATCAAAAAAATTTTTGTAGACGAAAAATTAAACCCTTGCTTATTGTTAGGGTAAGGGTGGGATTAGGCCGTGCAAAGTTAATTTTTCGTCTTTCGTTTGCATTACCTGCCGACCGATTTTTTCAATTTTTTTTTTTTTTTAAAGTCCCAATTGTGCAAAATTCGATTTTTGCTAAGTTGAACTCCCAAAACCAATCATATCAACTTGATAACCTGTCAAATCTGATCTACCAAGTCTGTTTCTGTTATATGAATCTAATAGTTTATAATGATTTCAAAACAATAACCTCTAATACTGATACAAACCAATCCACCATGCATACCGGTTTGGGGAGGTTCAACTTTTTTCAATAAATTTCTCCGATATCATCCTATGGAGATCTCGATTTCCGGAATTATCTGACATGACTGATATAAAAAAACTGATCGCTGTCTGATTCCATGTTATGTAAAACGAAAACTTAACCTTTTATGCTTAGATATGAACAGAGATTAATTTACCGTATATTAAAAAAAAAAATCGTCACCGAAATTTTGAATTCCATGTAATGCAAAACGAAGAATTAACTTTTCGTTGACTTAGAGAATGATAGAGTTTATCCAAAATTTCGCAAGGAATTTTTTTTTATTAGAAGCCGAAAGGTGGTTTATAATCGAAATTTGATATTGATTGGCTTCTATATTTCCTATGTACATACACACTGTGTACAAAAATCCGTAACAGGTTGGTACGCCACAGTGTGATGATGCAATAAACCGTTAATTATAAATTATGCGAATATTTTTTATACTCAAATGATTATGCTACGTTTGGCGCCATAGCACACGGAGTTTTAGTACGGAACTCACCATTCAGAATACCCTCAAAATTTTTTCTCGTAATTTGCGTTGATTGATTTTCTATTCGGAACTATACTTAAAAAGAGTAAATTATACGAAAATTACTTAATAGCAAACATACTTTATGCTGCATTATGCGGCAAATCTATCCTATTATGCATTAATTCATATTATGCGGTTTTAAGTCACGTGACATGCATTTTAAGGAGGGATTTATAGGAAATATTATACATTTGCAGAATAATGAATATGCACTTATTGATTAAACCCGTAAATGAGCCAGATAATTAATATGCACTTTAAGGAAGGATTTTATAGAAAGTATTATGCATTTAAGGAAGGATTTATAGAAAATATTATGCATTTGCAGGATAAAGAATATGCACTTAAAGAGTTTATGCTTTTAGGGCTGTATTAGAACAATTAATAAAGTAAAAATAATAAACCAAATTTATAAATTTTTTGTTGTTAGCGATAATTTACAAAACATTTACTCTATTATATATTGTTTATATACTGCTTTTTATAAATTGTATTTTCTATTTTTTATGCTCGTTTATTTGTTAATGTTTCTTTGTTTTACTTATAATCATGAACCTTAAATCTTTTATAACATGATAAAGAATTTCATTTTTATAAGCTTTTAAAGAAAAACTAATTTATTGTAATAGAACAGTTGACGCCAAATCTAGAGGCCTAGGTACTTTTCCATCGAATGAATTATATTAAACATATTTCCTTAAACGAGTCGAGTTTGTATCATACCAAAACAACACTTTATTATTTATTTTAATATAGTAAAAATGACACAACAATATTGTTAACATTTTCGGAGAATTTAACTCCTATCCAACCATTATTCAGCCACAATGGCGCATCAACCCGGTACACAAGTTCTGTGTCATGTAAAAATAGTAACTCTCTTAATTCTAATGGAATTAAAGTTCCTTAATGTTTATGAAATTAAAATTCCTAATTTTAACAGTTCATACCTTTTAATTGAATCTAAAATTATATTAACTTTAATAAAAAAATCAAAATGAAATTTTTTTATAAAAGCAGACTATTTTTTGCCCAATTTCTACGAATTTGTTATATACAATACCCTGCA
Organism: Gigaspora rosea; assembly: GCA_003550325.1. Taxonomy (NCBI): domain Eukaryota; kingdom Fungi; phylum Glomeromycota; class Glomeromycetes; order Diversisporales; family Gigasporaceae; genus Gigaspora; species Gigaspora rosea. The sequence goes on along the minus strand of QKWP01000461.1, from coordinate 212,849 downwards.
CCTGAAATCTAGTATACAAACATTGTTTTTCGACTAGGATTAATACATATAAAAAATTATGGCAAACTTATCAGAAGAATGGCTTGAAAAGGCTACTTCCGAAGGGCATGTTAATTATATCGAATATAATCAATTTACAGACCCTATTCTAATCGGTGTTGGAGGTTTTGGAAAGGTTTTTAAATGCGAGTGGAATGGTAATGAATCAACTGTTGTTCTTAAATGCCTTAAAATTGATACAAGAATAGATGAAAGAATCACCAAAGATTTTATTAATGAGGTATTGTTTGTTATATTGAAATTAAAATGCCATCCTACTTTAGAATATTAACTTTTTATCATTCATAACATAAACTTATAATTAGCTTAAACTATTACGGAAAGTTTGTTACCATCCAAATGTTATTTCATTCTATGGTATCACGAAAGGTAAACAAGCAATTTATCATAAAGTTTTGAAGGTATCCAATAATAATTATGTTAAACAAAAATTTTTTATCAAAATCGAATATATAGATAACAATGGATATTATAATATGGTTTTACAATATGCTAATAAAGGAACTTTACGAGAATATCTAATGACAAACTTTATGAAATTACAATGGGCAGATAAACTATGCATTGCTATAGAAATAGCACTCGGACTTTTATTTTTACATGATAATAATATTATTCATATGGATCTAGTAAGTATAGTACTATGTAGATTTTTTATCGGATTTTTATTATCAATATATACTTTTTTAATAATTATATTTTAATAATTCAGAATTCGGAAAACATTTTAATTCATCAAAGACAACCAAAGATTACAAATTTTGAATTATCTAAGCAGATAAATGAAATGTCTATGACTTCATACTCAATCGTTCATGGAATGCCAGGATATATCGATCCTAAATGTTTAATCAATCCCAAGTATAAACGTGATAAAAAGTCTGACGTTTATAGTTTTGGATTAATCCTCTGGGAAATTTCAAGCGGAAGACCTCCATTTCAAACATTTGAATTAGAAAATTCACTTATTAATCATATACTTCAAGGGAATAGAGAAAGGCCCATAGAAGGCACACCATCTCAATATATCGAACTTTATGAAAAATGTTGGGATAACGATCCTGCTAATCGCCCAGAAACAAGGGTAATTCTCAATACTTTAAAACATATTCAAAGTTTGAGAAAAGAAGCACATGAGTGTTTCAAACAACGCAAATTTCTCAAAGCATTAGAACATTTTGAAGGAATTTATAAGTATAGTCATAGTCCCGAAGATCAAATAAGTGCTTCAATCTGGGATCTTTCTTCAAGTAAATGTGGATTGGAAAATTTAAACGAGTTAACAAAAGCACTTTGCAAGAATTCTACATTGAAAAATTTGAATCTTAGTTTGAATATGCTTGGATTTGAAGGGGGAAAAGCATTAGCTGATACACTTTACAAAAACTCCACTCTGACTTCTTTGAATCTTTACTATAATAATCTTGGATCTGAAGGAGGAAAAGCATTGGCAAATGCACTTTGTAAAAACTCCACTCTTACTTCTTTGGATCTTAGATCGAATAACCTTGGATCAGAAGGAGGAAAAGAATTAGCTGATGCTCTTTGCAAGAATTTCACTCTGACTTCTTTGGATCTTAAATCGAACAATCTTGGATCGGAAGGAGGAAAAGCATTAGCTGATGCACTTTGTAAGAATTCCACGCTGACTACTTTGAATCTTTACAATAATAATCTTGGATCAGAAGTAGGAAAAGCATTGGCAGATGCACTTGCAAGAATTCCACACTGACTTCTTTGAATCTTTACAATAATAATCTTGGATCAGAAGTAGGAAAAGCATTAGCTGATTCACTTTGCAAGAATTTCACGCTGACTTCATTAAATCTTTATTGGAATGAACTTGGATCAGAAGGAGGAAAAGCAATAGCAGATGCACTTTGCAAGAACTCCACGCTGACTTCTTTAAATCTTGGAAGGAATGATCTTGGATTAAAAGAAGGAAAAGCATTAGCTAATGTCCTTCGCAAGAATAATACCCTAAAATATTTGGATCTTTGGGATTATAATCTTGGATCAGAAGGTGGAAAAGAATTAGCAGATGCACTTTGCAAAAACTCCACGCTGACTTCTTTGATTCTTGGTTCGAATAAACTTGGACCAGAAGGAGAAAAAGCGTTAGCAGATGCAATTTGCAAAAATTCCACACTGACTTCTTTGGATCTTTCTAGAAATAATTTTGGACAAGAAGGAGGAAAAGCAATAGCAGATGCACTTTGCATGAACTCCACACTAACTTCTTTGGATCTTCAATATAATAATCTTGGATCAGAAGGTGGAAAAGCATTAGCATACGCACTTTGTAAGAACTCTACACTAACTTCTTTAAATCTTTATTATAATAATCTTGGATTAGAAGGTGGAAAAGCATTAGCAATACACTTTGCAAAAATTCCACGCTGACTTTTTTGAATATTTATAATAGTAACATTAATTTTAAATTAACATCAAACAATTCAAATATAAAAATTATACAATAAAAATATAATCAATTATTTAGAATAAAATGGCATAATACAGTATAAAAATGTGTAGTTTATGTAAGCTTAGTGTTATTAGTCGATTCCTAAACTATCGACTGACTAAGCCGGATTTATAAAAGCGGACTTAGCCGACTTGGTCGACTAAGTTTTATGAGGTTTTATTTGTTGCCCCAAAACGAAGCAGAATTTAAAATTTTTTTGATTATCTTCGGCTAGCATTACAGATGCATTGAAATCATATATAGTTTATACGTCCCTATAAAAAAGGTCGTTCCGTGTTTTATATACCATGTTTTTCCCGTAAATGTTGCATATTCACGGAATTTATAACCTTAAATCATGGAGATAATTCTGCTCGTCTAAATTCTATCGATAATGTTGCAGATTCACGAAGTTTTCACAAAATGTATGGAGAAATAACGGAAATATTCGGAAAAATTTTTTTACATGGCGTATATCGATATACATATATTGTAACGAATTAAATTCGTTAGCGTATAGACTAGAACCTTCTTCAAAATTCTATTTGAATTATTTTTTATTTTTTTATGTTATTTTAAAACTTCGCCGTGTCGTGAAAATTAATAATTATGCCCAAATAAATATTTTAATTAGTTATACTAAAATAGTAATTTTTATGTGGCTGAGTGGATTAGAGAAAAGAAAACTGGGAATACCGCGATAACGCGGTAAATGCAACGTTAACGCGGTATTTACCACGAAAACGTTGCATTCGTCACGATAACATGGTGAATGTCGCGAAAACGTTGTAAACGCCGCGAAAACGCGGTAATAATCCAAAATGTATATAAACCCTTGGAAATTAATAAAGCTCAATAAGTTTCCTTCGCTTTAAAAAAAAACAATAACATAATAAAGTAAAATGCTTAACCTTTGAATTCGACTTGAACTTTAATATACCTTTCGTAACTCAATTCGACGGACTGAATTGACTCGTAACCTCGAAAGTGGTTTTATTAAGACTCGAATTCTGTGTAACGAGATCTTGATCCTACGAAGATATACACGTGACCCCTATCGGCCTACCGATTGCTCTATAGTAAAAGTCTTTTAATTGAAAAGTATATTTGATAAACATAATTTCTTTTAGATACACCTATCCTTGCTAGTTGGCTTAGAACTTACTCTACCCTTCGAATTAAACTCCTGTACCTACGGGAAATTATTGAACTTATATATCAATATCACCTGATCGACACCTGACTAAGTATCACCTTACCTTAGGGTGTCCAGGATTATGCGATGCGTTAGGGTAAATTATGCGATGCGATGCGATCGAGGTCAATTTTAAGTTCATTGATTTTCTACGTCGTTAGCCGGGCGATTTTCGACACACCTATCTGCCAATCACAATCCACCCACATGATCATTATGCCTTTTTTGTTCAATTATGCGAAGCACATGCGATGCGAAAAAATGGTTAATTATGCGCATAATTTCGCATCGCATAATCCTGGACACCCTACCTTACCTGTACCCCGTGATACACATTTTGATCCCACCTTCTATCTACATCATACTTTATTATTATTTTATTGATATCAATTCATTGATATCCCCCATATTAGCATCACCAGCGTCAGCGTCTTTGTATTATTGTGGTGATTTAGTGATAGAGCATCCCTTCGCTCTCCACGTATTATATAGTCCTTAACACTCCCGTGACCCGTTTTCGACATATTTATATCTATCTCCCGTAATCGGTTGGAGTTTTAAATTGGCACTATTGTCTATACTGTCTTAACGCTCTCCCAATTCAACCGTTACAATATCAATACACTTAATTACCGAACTAAACATAACATTTCGGATTATACTCAAATCACTATTAGAGATCTCTATTAAGTTAAAGCTAACAGTAAATCAAATTTAATAACTATACTTGAGTTTATACGCATGTTTCAAATGCATAATTTTGCACTATCGCTATAAACTATTAATACTATATTTGAGTCGACTAAGCCGGTTTTTTTAAAAATCGACTGACTTAGCCGGCTAAGTCGGCTAACATTAAATCGACTAATATCATATGAATTTTGATAGAATAGCCTTATAACCGACTTTCCATTAATTCAGTAAATAATTTAAGGGAATTATATTTTGGTACACCGTGCATCCCCTATATTAGCAAATATAAATAATAATTAGAATTAGGGTTAGGATTGGGTATAAATAATGATTAATGATTAAGAGCTAGGGTTAGAGATAGGATTAGATTAAAATTAAAATCTAAATTAACATCGCGAGAATAGCATTTTTCATTAAAATGCAACAGGAGTTACCCTAATTTAATATTCCTTGTTTACTCTTTGTTGGGAGCAGAAAAAGAGAAAGATTACGCTAGATTTAGATACTATAATTCATCTTTTATTAAATCTATTAAATTACATAAAGAATGTATTATATAATTCATGTAAAATTAATGTTAACTATATAGACCAATAAAAAAAATATCTGTGCGTTATAAAAAATTTGAGTTTATATAGCACTAATAATTTATATATCATTAAAAAATATCACATACTGTTTATAAAGATTTGCAAGTGCTGAACACGTGCTATTAAAAATAACACCAGCACATGCACAAGCTCTATATTTTATAGTACCGTGCTCAGCGTTTGCAAAATTTCACTATTAAATTTAAGATTGGAAATGCTAATTCAATTAAACGATTAAAAAACATCTAGACGATTATAACAAACTATAAAGGTCTACTTGCCAAAATATAAATTTTCAAGATAGTAAAACCAAATATAAAGCACTAGATTGCTAGAAGAATTTGCTACTAGAAAATATATATATATATAATAGTTGCGTATATAAAAACAGGCTGTACTGTAGTCTTTTTAGATTATCTAAATTTAAAAACTAAACGAATATATTAAAGAACTAGAAGTATTGCTATAAAGTATTAAGATCTATATAAGCTCTATAATGTCATAGTTAAATAATAAACACTAATTACAAGTATCAGTTAATACTTTAATATAGGTTAGATTAAAACCACGCTATATATATAACTATAAGAATTTCTTCCACAATTAAATCTCTAATGAATTAAATTAATCTGCTTCATTGAGCTTTGTATTTCTTCGGAGAATCTAACTTCTATTTGTCACTGTGACGCACCAATCTGGCACACATTTTCGGAAGCAACATTTTTTAGGTGACTCTTGGCTCCGTGTCCACGTGATTTCCTGTTTTTAATGATGGTTTTAAACGGGTGAATAAACCAATGCTTAAATTTTATGCGAGCTCTATCTCGAATTCTATTTGCAGCTTGTTCACCATTGGTACTTGGACTTAAAGGAGCTTGCTGAGCTTGCTGAATATTTATAGCCTGTTCACAATTGGTATTTGAAACTTGTAGGTTCGAAAGAACTTGTTGAACTTGCTGAACTTGCTGAATGTCTGGGCCAATTTTATTTATAGCTTGTTCATCATTGGTATTTAAATCTTGTATGCTTAAAGGAACTTGCTGAATGTCTGGGCCAATTCTATTTATAGCTTGTTCACCATCGATACTTAAATCTTGTAGACTTAAAAGAACTTGCTGAATATCTGGACGACTATCAGGATCATGTTTCCAACAATCTGTTTATTAATTAAAATAACAATACTCTTGAGTTTCTTCAAAGATATAAAAAGCAACAAATAATTTTATACCTTCAAAGACCTTGACATATGCGGACGGTGTACCTTCAATAGGATTTTCTCGAACACCATTGCCAATTTCAACAGCTAACGGTACGATTAGGTGTTTGTTCTTAAAGGGTGGATAACCACTGGATATTTCCCACATAAGAACACCAACACTATATACGTCAGATTTTTTGTCAAATCTAAATATCCGATTTTCATTTCCTGGCGTTCCAAAACTAAGTGGATCCATATATGGAATCATCCCACCAAAATTTCGACTTGATGTTGTCACTTCACCTAATCTTTTTGAGATTCCAAAGTCTGAAACCTTTATACAATTTTGATGAATAAGGATATTTTTTGAATGCTAAAAAAAATTATAAATAGTTAAGCTTGATAAAAATAATAAAACTCATAATAATTATGTTTGAAAATTACCAGATCACAATGTACTATGTTTTTAGCATGTAAACATTCAACTGCACTGGCAATTTGCAACGCAAAATTGATCTTATTATCCCAAGAAAGATATCTAAAATTCTCTTTTAAATATGATCTTAAAGTCCCACTATCGGCATAATCAAGAACAAGCATATAGTGATAGAATCTGGGTTTGTTTCATCTATCACGTCATAATAATATCATAAATATGTTGTTTAATTTATGTCATCAAATCAAAATTATTTTGTTATTTAGAAATTAAATTTGTGGCTTTACCTTCATTTTTCGTAGCACCGAGCAGGCGTATAATATTAGAATGCGTACCCACTCTATTATGCAATTTAAGCTGTGCAGTTAAATTATAAAAAATCATTTAACATTATGGTTATATGATTCTTAATATTAAGTAAACAAACTACAGTACCTCTTTAACGACTTCTTCGATGGCCACATTATTTTTAAATGATTTCAATGCGACAATACCTTTGTTACTTTTGAGAGTAGCACGGTGTACTTTTCCGTATCCTCCTTCTCCAATAAATCTAACATCCTCGAAATCAGAATATTCATAAAATTTAATACGTTCTTCATTCAGGCATCCATTAATACGTACTTCGTTCAGGTATTCATTAATTAAATTAATTAAATTATTAGATGTATTCATGCTTCACATAAGAATACACTCACGGATTTTCAATGTTTAAATTAGCTGTCAAGTAACAAGATTTGAAAGGATGTGGTTTATACAAGAGAAGCAAGGATAATATTTTTTTTTAGGGGTCTCTGCAAACACCGGGCTCTAACTTTTAGATGAGAGTTGGGCTTTCGGTGTGATATAACGCTAAAGTGCAAATAGTTACAAGTCTTGAGTTATACATGTTACGTTATAAACTTTTACTAAACTTAAATAAAAATACACTAATTAATTAATTAATTAGAAGAAAGAAAAAGCAAGTTTAAATTAAATTATTATCGAAGAATGTGGGGAATGCAAAAAGTAGCATGTAGAATATCAATTTCAAATAGTCGAGAGTGAATGAACACTTTGATCTGCGTCGGCGCAGTTAACAGTTTAGCTGATTCAAACTTTCAGACAATATAGTTTCGATTTTAAACAAGAAAAAAACTCGAGACGAAAAAGTAAATAAAAAATCGAAAAGAAATTATAGTGCTTATATATAAAGTAAAAACCAGTACATAATTGATCAAAATAAGAAATGGAATTATTATTATTTAATAGATATAACGGATAATTATAATCTTATCAAAGATGATCTAGTGATTAACGTTAAGCATGCACCAATGAAAACGTCACCTATTATCAGATTTTGCCAAATTGGTTATGCTTACTTTATAATATAATTTCCAATTAGAGTTCATTTCGTTTGATTGGCTATTAATGTGAATTTTTACATTATTTATACAGCTTAAAGTACTTTACAAAAAATAAAACAACACACAATAAATATTATTAGAATTTGTAGGACTCTATTGTAGAGCTCTGACCCGTTGACCCGAGTCATGACCCGTGTTACATGGGTCATACGGAAACCATAAGTTAACTCTTAAAAGTTTAATGTAACGACTTTTAATTAGAGCTATTAGTGTAGAGAGCAGCCTTTACTCAAGATATTTACACAGAACTTTTCGGATTTTGTATTGAAAGCTCATAATTTGAGTTCATTACGTCAGCAAATACCAGATTACTGTGTTTTAACTATGTTGCTCATGAATTTGACTCATGCTATTCATGCCGTTTAACCCGGTATATATCGATATTTATAAGCAAATTGCATTTTAGTGGGGTTTTGTTTATTCGAATTCTGACCCGTTTGATCCGGATCAGAATAATTTTCGAACCGTGACAGGGTCCCTGAATACACTCATTGGAGCCTCCGCGGCGGAATACTTATTTTTGCGGAAATTCAACGTAAAAATAACTAAGTTCGTGAAATTAAAAATTTAGGATTATGGTGATAAGCTTAGAGGCTATAGAAATAAATAGTTTCTATATTTAAAATTTCATTCCCGTCAATTTCAATTAGTGCCCAAAGTCAGGTTTAAACACACGTTTTCTTGTATTTTCTCTTTTTTCGGGGGGGTTTGTTTTTCTTCGTTGCCCACGTGTCGGGCTGATCACATTTTACATTCTCCGAACTAATTTCCCTTTTTTTGTGCCGGTAACACAACTAAAATTATAAATAAAGTGCATAACAACACAAAGTTAGAGTTAGGAGATTAACGTTAGAAGCTATAATCTTAAAACATTGCCCATTATAAGTAAAATTTCTTTCCGCATTTTAATTAGGTCGATTTAAACACTAGATTTGGTGTATTTTCGCTTTTTTATTCTTCCGCACGTGTTCGGAATTTATATCAGGCTGATCCGGAACGATTAAAATTCGAAATCACTGATTGGTAGTTACCTTTTTAGGAGTTTGTATTACCGGCAAAAGCCCGGGCAGGGACGATGATTTTCTGCAAAATGCAGAATGCCGCAGAATTCACAGATTTTGTCGCCGATAGATGCAGAATTTAGACTAGAATTTGATTCGGACCAATCAAATTGCCTATCCGACATGTCTTATGTGACCATCTCCTAATTAGTGATGTGCCATTTATATGATACCTGAAAAATTTTAGCGTACAGTACGTACTGTACGTACAGTACGTACTGTACGTATAGTTCTTTTCTGGCATCTGATTGGCTGGAACAAGTGATCGGCAAAAATTTTAGCGTACAGTACGTACAGTACGTACAGTACTGTACGTATAGTACTGTACGCGGCACATCACTACTCCTAATACAATCAAATTTCCATCACCTCTTAATTAAGAGGTGAATAAAATTTTGTGTATTTGTATTAGAAGGAGGACGAATAAGTTACACAATAATTGTTTGTTGTTTACATCAGACATGTAGGATAAGCGTATTATTGGTGATTTCTTCACAGCAGATACCGCATTATGACTTGACCTTCGGCCACGTCATAAAAACAGTATCCTAGTGAATAACAAGTACTTATTTATTAACAGAAATCTAGGAAGAATAGATAATCGATTAACACAAAACAAGATCGTGTTTTGTCAGGAAGTTTCAGTACATTAGCAATTATATTTTTTTTTGCGCAGAAATAGAAGATTTTTGTGAGAAATTCACAGAATTTGAAATTTTTTTTGTGCATAAATATAAATTTATTATTGCAGAATTATTGCAGAAATTAGGAGTAAATAACCGCAGAATTTGGGTTTAGTTGCCGCAGAAAATCATCGACCCTGAGCCCGGGTCTGGTTACCCTTACAGGTCACCCGACCCGGGTCATTAGCTCTACTATATTGTTAAAAAATATCTTCTAATTCTTATTTAAAAAGTTAAATATAGTAGCGACTTTTCAGAAACGATAAATAAGTGCTAACTTTTAAACAGTAGAGTCTCACAACTAATAAAACTTCTTATACATGTTCTCTTATTTTACTAGTGTTAGGGAGCCCGGGCGTTGCCGCGGGCTAGCGGTTTGAATTTTTTTTATAAGGGTTCAAAATGAACCCGATCTTGGTTTAAACGAACCCGGTCTTGGTCCAAATGAACCCGACTTGGTTCATTTGGACCTGATCTTGGTTCTTGAACCCGATCTTGGTTCGATTTTTGTGCTTGAACCCGATCTTGGTTCATCTGAACCCGATCTTGGTCCAAATGAACCAGACTTGGCTCATTTGAACCCGATCTTGGTTCATTTTAACCCGATCTTGGTTCATTTGTTCTTAAACCCGATCTTGGTTCATTTGAACCCGATCTTGGTTCAAAGGAACTCGGTCGTGGTATAAATTAAAAGAACCAGACCTGAACCCGGTCCGTCGGAGTTTAAATTTTTGCGTAAGCCGATCATTTTCGTGGAGTGTGAAAATTTCGAAGTCGTTTGAATTTACTTAGACTTCGCAGAAATGCGAAATCTGAGTTTTTAAATTGACACTAAGTCGGAGTTTAAAAGTATTTCTGACTTAGTATCACTGGAGTTTGAAAAAATTTCAAGGGTCAGTGCCCGAGTTAGAATTTTTTCAAGGGTGGGTGGCAGTGTTGGAACTTCAAAAAAAATTAATGATTTTTGTGAATTTTTTTTTATAATGTTCACATTAAAATAAACATGTTCACAAATAAAATTTATATTAATAATATATGCATTGAAAACTCTAAATATTTTATATAGAATTTAATATTTTTGCGCTGTAGCGCACTTCATATGATTTGGTGTAATATGAAATCAAACCAACCAAAATAACCCGTTTTTTTTTGTTAGTTAGGGTTAGGGTGAGGTTAGATAGTGTGTAGGCGAGAAAAGGGGCATTATCTCTTAAACCGTTTCTCCTGCAAATCTGCCCTGAAATTTTTTTAAAAATTTGTTTTTACCGATATATCAGGATCCAGTGATCAGAATTTAATGATTCTAGTACCATTCAATTCGTCTCAACAAGACAATTTGAATGATGCCAAAATTATTAAATTCTGATCACTAGATCAAGAGATATTTGCAAAAAGCAATTTGCAATGCTGCCCTACAGAAATTTAAGTTTTCTGCGCCGCAGATAGTTTTTTGTGAATAACTCACGATCTAGCAAACCGAATTCTATAATTTTGATGCTATTCGAACCGTCTCGTCGAGATGAATCGAATGGTATCAAAATCATTAAATTCTGATCACAAGATCATGATATATTGGCGTTTAATAATATTTACCCTTAAACCGTTTCTCCTGCAAATCTGCCCTGAAATATTGAATTTTGATTGGCAACTCATGTAACACTTGTATTACCTTATAAATTAAGGTTTTAATAAATTTTGACTTACTTTATTTAGGAATTGATAAACTCCAGTTTTACTTTATTTTATAAATTCATAAATTTCTTGCATTGCACAGGAACTATGATCATCAGATCGATTATTCAGGTTCGATCATCTTCTATTTCACCTTATTTACTATTATTCTTTTCCCATTTATTTATCGTTATTTTTTTTTCACATTCTTATTTTTAAACGAAATATGAGTGCAGATATTGAAGATAATGACTCATATACCTTTGAGTTTACACGAATAATTACTGAAATTGAAAATGAAATCGCGATCGATGATCCTATGGATAATGCTACTGAAGAAGAATTTGATAACATTTTCATACTTATTTTAATGTATCGCATCATTTATGTCATTTTTAAACTTATTTATTATGTATTGTATCGTTTATGTTATTATTTTTTGTGTATTTATAATGCACGTGATTTTCAGAAAATTTCAGGGCTGATCTGCCCTGAATTTCAAACAGTTTAAGAGATAGTAAAATTTTGCAAGGAATTTTTTTTGTTAGAGCACGAAGAGTGGTTTCATAAGCAAAATTATGAGCCACAGGCGATTTTTTAAAAGATTACTATTTTTTCTCGATTTCATGTTACACCTGATCCTACGATCTGATTGGTTTATCAGATGGGTGCGTTACAACGCATATGCGCTAAATTACATAAACCTTTTATATATTTATTAATTATACTATAACTTTATTTTGTAGCTATTTTTTTATAAATTATTAGTGCAATGGGTGGCACAAGCTTGCCACCCATCTTAACATTTTTGTACATGGTATGAGATTAAGGTTATATTAGTTAATGGATTGGATTTACTGTTTTGTACTAAAAATAGTACATTTTATAAAATTCATAGAGGTACCAAAACTTATTAAAATTAAATAATTTTAATAATTAAAATCCAATATATATAGCTTTATTCAAAAATATAATTTTTATTTTTATTTATAATATAAATAGCCAGAAAAAATAATTTTAAGAACAGCCATTATTTGCAAATATGAGTGTACTAGATTTAGTACTTTTCAAACCCAGCTGGCCGATTTACTACAAAAAAAATTACAATTTGCTTTTAAGAAAACAATAAAATAAATCTTGGGCAATAAATAAAAAAAAAATTTTAACCTTGTTATGTTGTAGAATAAGACAAATGGATATGCCGGGCCCAGCAATCTGAACACATTGCGCGTGAAATTGCACAACTACAACAGGTAGTTGTACGGGTATGACACCCCATACATCGACGTTGTACATATTTGCTTTTGAGGCGAGATGTTCCAGGATCATTATTAAGAGTAGTAAACCGATGTTCAGTATCATCCGAATCTTGCCTTCGTCTTTTTTTGGTTCGATCAGCAACCGACGCATTTGAATAGTAATCGAAAATCGACCCTGCTAATTGCTTTCGGAAATCGACATGCCTTGTATTTTGCTTTCCCGGAACAAATTGACAATATGCGGAGAAGCTATTAGCTTCTGCAACTGTAAGATAAAAGGCAAAGATGCGATCAACTGAACGTTTTGATGCGAGAATATCATGATACGAAATCGAGTTATCACGCAAATTATTAAGGATATCTACAGCTGATTTAAATTCACTGTACTCATCGAATACAACAGGACGGCAAAACGTTACATTGCCATGATCCTTGATATAACGTCTTACTTCTGATCCGAGAATTGTCGTAGAACAACTAGCAAGAAGCACAATATTTTTACGATCTCGGATTGAACATACAGTTAAATCAACATTATTCATTGTGCAAGCCCGACTAACAAATGACCCATATGCATCCCCAAGTGCATCTGTAATATCGTGAGGGATATATTTAGGCCAATAACGACGTTTTTTTATTTGTAGGATAGAATAAAGACCGTGGTTGAACAAAGCAGTACACGTATCTATACTCCCAAACCAAGAATCGCCAATAACCGTTCTACCACTACGAAACCATGGTTCAGTTAACCTTAATACAGATGCGACAGTGGGTGGATACTGATCTGAAAATTTTTTTTTTGTAGCATATTCCGAAGGTTCTGCAGGATCTAGTCTTAGAAACAAATTGACTTGTGCATCTGCAGTGGCTTTAAATTCGCAGCCAATTGGGTGGGGCTTTCTTGGAATTTTTCGTTGGAAAGGACCTTTATCAACCTTACCCATCCATTGGCACATTGATTCATCTATACAAAGATAAGAGCCGGGTGAAATAGCCGTTGTAAGGTTGTCATTAAATGAATCGTGAAACTGCCGTGCAAAGTAAAAAGGATCACTAGTTTCAGTTACATCAGTTAGTTTCAAATATTTTATAATTTTTCGAAACCGTAAATGGGTCATATATTGACCAAATGACAATGAAACTCCTGCTGTTTCTTGTTTGATGGCCCAATAGTCACGGACATCAGCACATTTTACGTACGTCATAATGGTTAAAAGGCCAATAAACCTCATAAACTCCATCCAAGTTAAATCGAGCCACCCTCTTTCACACTCACGTGCACATTTATTAGTTGACGGAATCACTACTGACATTATATAATCAATAGGCATGAAACGCTCAAAAAACTGTCTGGGTGTTGCATTAGTAATATCTCCAATATGTACAACAGGTGCACTAGAATAAGAACGAGATACTTGACGAGAGTCAATGGTAACCATTTCATTTGCCCATAATGTGCTATTTACATTACTAATATTTATTACCTCTTCACCCTCATCTTGACCACACTCACTATCACTACTACTTGAATAATCCGTTTCATTACTGCTTTCTTCTACCGAGTCATCAATTATACGTTGATTAGCATCTTCTTCATTACTTGTAGGAAAATTCTCAAACTTCATACGACCCGCTGCGACTTGAAATTGTGCTTCTGGTTGTGAATCGAGGGAAATTACCCACCGATTTTTGCCTGGTGCTGCTTGTATAACCGTTGCTGAGAGCCTTTTGGTATTCCATAATTCACCTAGAAGTGAACGGGCAATGTTTTCGTCCACAACAGAGCCCAAAACAGAAACCTTGGCACCTACTTTGATATGTGGTGAAATCCGTCCCATTGCAAGGTTGAAAAAAAAGTTCAATATTCTTTTTTTTTTTTAAAAAAAAACAAAAAATCCCATACTCCTATGCGTACATAATACCTACCACTACCTATACTTGGTTATTCTTTCACGGCTAAGTGCATCGGGCGCCCAAGAACACCTAACTTATAACCACGAAGGAGTTTGACGACCAAAAATTTTCAAGATTTTTGATTAATATTTTTAATGTCAACCGGTTTTATCTCACTTTGAAAATCAGTTTATAGTTGCAATCATTTATTGATTACATCATACGTGCAAATTAGGTATTTAACGCCCACTTACTTATCATTATAACTTTCTTAAATTGATTTATTTATTGGGTATGATTGATCGTCAAATTTTATTGTATGACAAGATATTCTCGTGATTGACGCATGATTTTGTCTCACGTGAAATTCTGATGAGCCTATAAAATTCATTATCGAAGCCCCTGGATATAAGTAAGTCGTATATTAAGTTTAAGCTTAGTTATCTTATTTTGATCGGCGAAAATTTTACTATATTTCTGTACTAAATCTAGTACAATGTACTAAATCTAGTACAGGTAAATCCAACCCATTAACATTAGAATTATCATGATTTTTAACATGATTACTATTAAGTATTTTTTCAGGACTAAACTGTGTACACACAGTGGTTTGGTGAAGTTAGTTTGTATTGTAATCATCAAAAAATTCTGTTATAGAACTTTTCAATTCAGAATTAAGTGGTTTGATTTTTTTATTATAAATTTCTTATATGTACTAAACTATTTAATTGATAAATCACTACTAATTAAATTTCTTATTTAAATTTATTTAGCTATAAAAATTTATGTGCAAAATGTGATTTTAAATATTAGTTCTTATTTGAATTTAAAGATATAGGGCCAGCAGCACACTAATTGCACTAGTGTTAGCATAAATATAATCTTTATATTAATAAATTATGACTAAAATTTTAAAATTTATATTTATATTTGCACTATGTGAACATAAAATATAAAACTTTTAATTTCTTATGTTTACGCTATGTGAACATAAAATATAAAAATTTTGATTTTTTACAAACATTTATGTTCACAGTGAACACTGTGAACATATGATTTCTAGCACTGGTGGGTAGGGTGCGGGACGGGCCAGGTCGAGCCGGGCCTACTTAGACCCGAAACACAGCTTGAAAATTATTTGTATGCCCGAGTCTGGCCCGTGAAAAAAAAGCCTGTAAAATAAACTGGGCCAGGCCTTATTTAAAACTATACCTGGCCCGGCCCGCAAATTTATATGCATTTCTAAAATTTTTCACTTATGAAAAATTAACTTCAAACGGCCTAAGACTAAATATTGACATACATATTTGTCGCATGTAAGTCATAAAGTTTCAATTCCTATTCTTGGCACGATCCATTTTTGCTCAAACAAAGCCTTTATTCATTTCTAATTATTTTTCGACGAAAATTCAGGTTTAAAAAATTTTATAAAATTACAATTCCTATTCTTTGGCAAAGTCCATCTCATTCAAACGAAGCCTTTATTCATTTCTAATTATTTTCAACGAAAATTTGTTTTTAAAAAAATTTCAATTCCTATTCTCCATTTTCACTCAAACAAAGCTTTTATTCAATTCTAATTATTTTTTGACGAAAATTCGTTTTTAAAAAAATTGTGTAAAATTTCAATCGGCAAGACCTATTTTCATTCAAACAAAGCTTTTATTCTTTTTCGATGAAATTTATTAGGTTTTTAAAAAACTATAGATCGTGTTGAAGGAATGAACGATCTTGGCAACTCTTACAAAAATGGGATCGGAATTGAAAGGTATAAACCCAAGACATTCAATAATTATCAAAACCCTACTGATACGGGTCATACTAGTATAACGTGAGTCTTAAGCGTTTTTATCACAGAGGAATCAGCCTAACTAAAGATAAATATAAGAATGTAATAAGTGCCGGGAAAAACAAACCCAAATCTCATGTGAGTCGTCCAAACATTCTAACTGCACGATATCACGAGGGATATGATGGAGTCAAAGGTTGCACCAAGAGTGAATCGAATAGAACCGAAGGTGAAGAGAGAAAACCAACTGAAGGTGTGGAACTTTAGAAGCTGCATGCGTAGAGTGGAAGAAACAAGTTGAATCATTTAAAACCCGGTTTAGTGTAATTAAATATAATAAAAGCCCAGCGAACCGAAAGTATGATATAGCTGGAGAGTCTTATAAAAATTTCCCCGGAAGTTGATAATGCTTGTAGAGTTTGGATGATGAAGGTCGAATATATCAGAGGTGTGAAGTCGGTGGGAAACAGGAGAAATGCAAAGACAGAAATGGAATTCTCGATATGAATGTAGATCAAATACTGATGAAAAAACCTTTATGCCAATTTTTATTCTTTTATTAGTATAATTATGTATTTCATTTATTTCTTATATTGGCACAATTATGGCATAGTCTGGTGATTAGATCTCCAAATGGGTGATCAAAGCTCGAAACAGGTGGTCAAAGCTCCAATCGAGAGATTAAAGCTCCTCTACGAATTAAAACTATATAAGGGTTTAGTTTTCGCTTATGAAGGGAGGGCAAGCAGTTAACGATTGTAAATAGTATTTAGTATTATTATGATAATTTGATGTATTGATTTATATTAATAAAGGGAAATTTTATACCCATAATTATATGTAATGATTTATCACTTTAAACCATTTAACCTTAAGTACTTTGGTTAGTGATCAAACTAAACCGGCACAATGTCATCAAGTTCTCTATTGATTTTGACTATAAGCTTACTGAGTACTATTGGGCCTAATCGGGCTTTCTTATAAAGCTTGAACCCAGCCCATTATTTAACAAGCCCGATCTGTATATGACCCGAACAATAGCGGGCTCAAAAATTAAGGCCCGAATTGAACCAAAGCCTGGCCCAGCCCGCAAGTTTCTGGGCTTAGCCCAGCCCATCCCGCACCCTACTAGTGGGTGGGTAGGGGAGGTAGTAGGTAAAAGTTTTAAAGAATTTTTAAGGGTGGTGGGTGGGGGAGGGGGAGGGCAAAAATTTTAAAGAATATTTAAAATTCTTAAAGAAGAAAAAATTCTTAAAGAACAATATATTAAAACGCATGTCTGTGTCACTATTTTTTATTAGAGGTATGAATGCAACAATCCCGTAACTTGTCGTAATTATAACTAGCTAAACAGGTGGCGCTTACGCGCCACCTATATTACTTAAGGTTAAAATAAATGTACATATGTATATAAATTTTTATTGCTATACTTATTTTAATTTTAGAAAAGAGTTGTGCTGTTATTGATTAATATTTTATTCACTTCGAAAATAAATAGCACAAATTTTGTAGCAATAAATATATTATTATCGCACTTGCTGAAATCGCCTACTGTGCCTATTTGCCGCCCTATGAAGTAAATGAAATTAGAATAAATAGTAAATATTCATAACTTGAATGCTTAATTAAATACTCAGAATTATTAAAAATTCTTTATACTCACAAATTAGACCATTTAAGTTAAAATTTTGTTTAGCATTATTATTATTCTTTTTTGTTTTTACACAAATATATAAAATAAAAAACAATGTACTGAAAATTCTCAAGATAATTGAAACATTCCTTATTACTATGCTGACTATTATATCGGCTAATTTGCCATTTACATTTGTTTAATTTGAGAAGAATTCAGGTAGGTATCGTTAAACGAAAATAAACTTCAAATAGCTAATTACGAATAAAGTTAATTAAAAGTAAAAATTGTTAAGAGTTTATTTTAGATATTTGACTTAATGAATATTATTTATACTCACAGATTGAAATGAAATTAAATTGCAAATATTCATAATTTAATTAAGATTATGAACTCTGTTCCTAATATACTGTATCATTTTAAAAAACTATAACAACGCACTGTTACAAATTCGAAATTGTGACATTAGAGATTCAAATTTTCTGATTAGCTACCCCATATTTGTATATAGATGTTCTTTCCTTTATTTCGTATAGATAGCTTTCATTTCTATTTTTGTATAATACTTTAAATGTTAGTCAATATATGTATTAACTTGATGATTGATATATAATCGCCCTTTTAGTAAAATCTTCATAACACGTTAACGTGTTGGCGCGTATGCGTGTTAAGGGCACAGATTATAAATATTCTCGATAGCACATCAACGTGTTAGGCTTAGTAGCACCATTGTTGAATAGCATGTAACGTGTTAGCAACACACTAATGTGCCAAACAACACGTTAATGTGTCGTATATTAAATTCAAATATATGTATATAAATGAATGTATTTGACTTCAACAAAGAGAGACATGTAGAGAAGTCCCTTTGATTTTACTTAAAGGAAAATCAAGGAAGTAAGCTAGTGTAGCACTGAAGAGTCCTTTATTTGAGTAAATCAAAACTTATCTCCTAGTAACATTTGAGTCAGATTTGTAAAATGTATACATTCTCTTTAATAAAGGACAATTCATGAAGAGTTAACAAACTCAGTTAGAGTTCAAACCTTTAAAATTAGAGTAGAAGCGTTAGCTCTAGTGATTATACCGAAAGATCCTTGAATTAATAAACTGTTGTTATTATAATAAACTAATAATCTAACAAATTACAAACTATCTATTGTTTTTTTCTATTTCTTTTTTTTTTTAGCCAACGATTTTTATTATATGTTTGTACCTAATAGTTTAAAATTCGTATATTATTAAAAAAGTAAAAAAAGATATATAACCAAAAAGAAATATGAAAATTCTGGATCAATCCGAATCGGAAATCTAAAGAAATAGTATAGAAGTATAAATAAGAACCGGGAGTAAATATTTATTTAAGGCTCAGGTTCATGTGATTTTACGATATATTTAAGCCACCTTAATTCACATGCTCGAATTTTTTGGCAATTTCTCATTGGTACGTACTAACAGGTACGTTTTTATTTAATGCATAGAGAATAAAACCTGTTATAAGTGTAACAGGCATCAAAAATGTAACTTTTAATGTGGTTGGTACACGATACTCATTTAATAGATAGTACATATAAGGTTTTTTTAGCCAGTGACTTTTACTCTTTGTTTGTAACTAATAGTTTAAATAGTTTAAAACTTGTATATTATTAATAAAAAATAAAATAAGATATTTAATCAAAAAGAATGTTGAAATCCTGGATCCCCGAATTTGAAATCTGAAGAAATAGTATAGAAGTATAAATAAGAACCGGGAATAAATATTTATTTAAGGCTCAGGTTTAAGATATATTCAAATTCATATGCTCGAATTTTTGGCAATTTCTCATTGGTACACCGGTATGTTTATTTATTTAATGCTTATAGAATAAAACCTGCTTTAAGTATAACAGGCATCAAGAGCATAACTTTTAATAGTGGACGGCACACGATGTTCTTTTAACATATAGTATAAGATGAGTTTAGCAAAATTTCGGTAACTCATGACAATTTACGGATTGAGTTCAAACCTCTACTACTTTTTTTTACTATTTACCAGGTTGTGCAACATAGTGATTGGATAGGAATTTGATTCTCCGATTGCCAAAAACCCAAGAAGTATGTATATTAGAAATTAAATTCCTTTACCGACAAGTGTAATTAGTATAGTACTATCTTTTTTTTTTTACAGACTATTTACATCCCTGATTGTCTTGTCGAATGATGAAGCCCTGCTGATTTATTACAAAGTGGTTATAAAAACCATAATTTGGGTGCTTATAGAAAGTTTTTAATACTATATATGATGCCTTAAACATTTAAGAAATATTATGAGAAATAATTTTACATTTAATTTTAAAAAATTAGAAATAACCGGAAGTGGATTTCACAGGTATATATATATTTAATCATTATCATAAGATATACAGAATTTTTTATCTTAGCGTTAGGCTTTAGTTAGGTTTAGTATCCAAACGAAAGTTAAAGTTTGGAATTTTTAGGATGCTGAACATTTTTACTTAGTATTTCAAATACTAATTAATAAAGCCATTCTTAATATTAAAATCGTCCTTAAAACTAGTAACTATGCTAATATTAAAATTTTTGAACTGGATATTGAATTCAATTATTTCTTATTTAAAAATCAAAATGCATTTTTTGAATTTGAATATAAACTCATTTTAAATATTCTGTAATCAGATTCAATATTTATAATGATTAAATAAATTTTTTGAATACAGTAATTCGAATCAATAAAATAAAAATTTATGATCTTGTAAGTTTCATGTTAACAGTTAATCAAAACTATACTCCAGGTCAAGCAGTGATCACATTATACGTATGTATGTACTTGATTTTGGGATAATACTAGGTGGAAATAACGTTATTATTGCTTCTTGCCATTTTTACTGCACATAAAATACATGCAGAAAATGGTTCTTTAGAATTGGTAGTTTTTAGTTGGTGACACTCAAATATAAATATTTCGGATCAGTCCGAATTCAAAATCTGGGTTAGTGATTGAACAGTTTGAATTCAAGTTCTGGGTTAGTGATTTGAACTACCAGTACCTACTGACAGCAACAAACATAAAATATATATATATATATGAAAGTAGAAATAAGAACTATAGAATAAGTATAAATATATCATGTTTTTATATACCTTTTCTTAATAAATGAACCAATGTGCTGAGTATTCATATTTCACAATTTATGGAATTTAATAATCAGGAGTGCAGTCAAATAACTTTTCAATATAATAATATATCACTAATCGTTAAGATTACGACACATTGGTGGAATCGAGAATATTCGGTCACTAAGAGCTCTCTCAAGCATCCATTTCAGTGTGATTGGCTAGTTTTAGTGTTGTTAGTCAAAATATACCATTTAGTCAAATATTTGGACAGTTAAGTGTCTAAATACATTTCGACATAATATTATTTTCGTCAAAATGTCGAAATCCTAAATTTGCTAAATGTCTAAATTTTAGACTAAATGAATTCTAAATTATTGTCCTATTTGGATATTCCTTAATCCGTATGCAAAATAGGGGCAAATTTGCCCCGAATTTTTTAATATCATTTTTACATCATTTAAGTATAATTAATATATTATAAAT
Organism: Gigaspora rosea; assembly: GCA_003550325.1. Classification (NCBI taxonomy): domain Eukaryota; kingdom Fungi; phylum Glomeromycota; class Glomeromycetes; order Diversisporales; family Gigasporaceae; genus Gigaspora; species Gigaspora rosea. The sequence goes on along the minus strand of QKWP01000461.1, from coordinate 191,218 downwards.
CGATTCCAAAATCAGTAAAAAACATTAAAAAATATATATTTAATAAATTTATTCATTGTTTACTATGAAAATCTTTAAAACAATTAGGTCTTACTATAGAGCAACAAAGAGGTACGTTACATTTAATGCACCAAAATTGAGTTTGGGAAATTGCACAATTTTTTTTTTTTTTTTT
>QKWP01000461.1:79024-183844 GCA_003550325.1 Gigaspora rosea | reverse complement strand
AAAAAAATTTTTTTTCAAAAAAGATTTTTTAAAAAAGTTTTTTCTTTATCCAAATTTTAAATATTGCCTATTTAAAATTTATTGATTTTATCCACTTTTAATAATATAATATCAAAAGCTTTTATCCACTTTTAAATGTAACCTTTTGACCAATATCCACTTTTCAAATATAACTTTTTTGTAAAAAAGTAACCTTTTTAGCCAAAATTTCAATGTAACCTCTATATATATTGTTCGGGGTCCTAAAGTAGTTAGACATTCTTATTACATATTATGATCAGAATGTTAACAATTTATTTATTTTATTCGAGTTACTTTAGCTTTTATTATTAAATTTAGTAAAATATAGCTGTAGCGATATGTGCACATTAAATAAGATCTGGTAAATATGAAATCAAAACAATAAATCAGTTCATTAGTTTAGGGTTAGGGTGAGGGTTAGGTTAGAGTTGGGTAGCATGTTTTAGTAAAGAAGTTCTAACCCAAAATATTGTAAGAAAATTTTTTTGTTAGAGTACAAGAGATGATTTTATAGGAACGCCTCTTGCCCTCTCACAAAAAATTGTTTGCACCTATAATATTGGCCAATTGAATTTCAGAATCAGATGTAATATAAAATTCAAAACGAAGTCATCTTTTTACAAAAAAACATAATAGCTTAAATTTTTAATTAGGAAACTACCTTCTGCGGCCTAATTAAAATTAGTTTCATGAAATACCAGGAACATAGTACGAAGTATGAAGTGTATGGTTTAATTCATACATCGCGTTTGTCCACAAAATCTTGACTCTTATTGGTAGTTCCAATTTTATGTAATCATTTTACACAGCCCTGATTGGATGATCTAGAGTCTGGATCCATTATACCTGTAGACTGTTTTAAATCCAATTAAGACCAGTTTGACCATTTGAAAAAAATTGAATCAGGCTCCAAACTCTAATAAGATTTATACTAGGGAATGTGCATGATGCTTTTTAAAGTAACAAAATCTTACGTTGGATAAGTGAGTAGTGATGTGCCGCATATAGTACAGTACGCAAAAAATTTTTTAGAATATATTCTAGAACTAATCATAAAACTATTCATATCTTAAATTTGCCCTTAAGAAACTGCCATTTATTTTCTAAGCAAACTTATTCCTTGCAAAATTTTGCATATAGGTAGTTTATATATCATATGCATACTATATGTATTTCACATACTATACACACTATACAACTATATGTACTGTATGTACTGTACGCTAAAAAATTCAGACATCATATTAATGCCATGTTACTAGGTAAGGGTCATACCCAAAAGAGAGTATATTGAAGCAGAAATTTATTTTTTTAGTATTCTTGTATAAAGTTTTACCAGGAACATGGTACAAAGTACATTCTACAGTACTCGAGATTTGCGTTCGTATACATAATCTGGATGCTTTAGTAGTATGGTGATTTACAAAATTAAGCTAATTTAATTAATCAGAGATATGCCTGTAGTGGTCCAGTTAAATCCAGTAATGCACATGAATGTAATGTTATTGCATCGTTTACATATGAACTTTTGCCTTCAATCAGTTTCCTTTTGCAGATTGATGACCTTGTTCTATTGTGCAGGTACGTGACTCCCGTGCTTTTCATCATGTGATCTACCATCACTTTGCAAAAATTCTTTGAGTGGGATATCACCTCACTGCAAACATGGTCTATATTCAGTTTCTAGCATTGCAATATCCGAGCTATAAAGTCGAGCTATCAAATTACTCATATTCGACATCCGGGTTGTCCACCCAGGCTATCAATCACACCTATAACTCCAAAGTACCCAACACACTAAATACATTTGCCCAGCAGTGGGTGAGTGAGCATCAACAAAAAAGTTATACTTGTGTCGAGCTAGTAGCAAAGACAAAAAAGGGAGAACAAACTTCTGTTACTTCCTAAATATTCATTTACTATGACTTCATAATTCCATCCTTTTATAAATACTTATTGTGCAATACATCATACTTACAAAATCGCCTATTGTCATCCCTTAATTAATCACTCCTACTTATCGTGCGAAGTAATAGGATATCATGTGATTGAAAAGAAGAGTGAGAACATGACTTGTCACATATATAAGCTGTTACAGGAAAGGCTTGAAGCATGTGAAAATCAGAAAATGGTGCAGGGAAGATCAAAGACAAAAGTTAGTTATGACAAATTAATGTCTGCAAGTGCTTGAACAGAAAATCGCGCGAGTCCTTCTGCCTAAACATTATATATCTCCATATTTCGTATAGTGAGTTGTCTATACAACTCCTAAAACTTATCAGTAGCTTACAAAAGCTTCAATTTCTATTGCTATGTTGCTTGCTGACGACGATATTCAAGAAGAAGACATTATTCAATTTGCAAAAAATTTTGTTGTCATATCTTGACAAAATATTCTTTGCAACTATTGTAAAGACATTGTTCTCAGACATCGCAACACACATTAAAAAAAAACAACTGTTAATCTATCGCCTTAATGACAAGAAACATACTAGAGTGTTAATTAAATTCTGATATGAAACACGGCTTTGAATTAATTTGGTATATGCAGATATTCAGATTTAGAAAAAAAACTTTAGAAAGTGAATGTAATAAAACTGTTCCGAATCACCTTAAACATAATATATTCATTCACAACTTATTAGATAAAATATTAACATTGAATTTATTAAGTACAAAGAGTACAAATATTATAATTTTCATATAAAAAATATAAATCTATGTAACCAAAGTCAATATCACAATTATAGCACTTTTATCAAGTACAATATCCAGTCACGTTTCATGGTATACGATAAAATCTATAGTATGAGATCGAAGTTAATCAGTATAGCATGGCTAAATCACTCACAAATTAGCCTTATTGTTACAACATTTGTGCATGCCTCGAGCTATGTTCTACGGCAAAGTGATGAGACACTGGAGAAATTGTAAGATCACATTATCACATTAAACTGATAAACCCTGGCAAAAACAACGAAACTCCAACTTTTCTAATATTTTCAAAAAAAGATGATTATGTGGATTATCAATTTAAACTAAATCAAAGTCGAATTCCAAATTGAATGGACCAAAGTACATACGTACGTAAGTCATCTGATTGGTACATTTTACACAATTCTACTATTTATAGTATTTATAGACTATGTCACATAACAATAAATGGTGAAAATTTTTAACATCTTCCTAAAACATCTTTCTATTCTTATGCCATCAAAATATTTATGAATGATATGCCAAGAATACTCTTAATAGTTTAAATAATGAATTTCATTCCTTATACCCGTGTGCACTTGTAAGTCGACATTGGTGCACAATGACAATATCTATACTCTGACAAGATCCATTTTCGTTCAATAGATACATATTTATTCCTAAATATTTTCATCACTTGGTGAAGAGGAAAAATTTATTTAAAAAAATGTGGGACAGATGTAGAATTTCCCAAAACAATATCTGAATATGCAAGGTTCTCGAAGGTTCTTAATTTACTGTTTGGAGAGTCAAGTTAAAAAATAGATCAGTCTAGAGGCTATATCGGCGTACAGCACATCTACGATAACAAAATGAAACACTATTCTCATGATTTCGTCATTATCTTTGGATGCAATTATATGTATTATTAAATCACAAGATCAACTTAGGCTATTTAGCATGACTGAAGGCAAATGCTCTACAAATTTCCATGGCATCATTTCAACTTTAGAAAGTCAAAAAAAAAAAACCTTTTTACAAGAAGCTATAATAAATATAACAGTTGAAAAGACTGGGTCATTGCTAAAAATTTTTATTAATTTAAGTTAATTCATGACTATTTAAATATTTATTTTATTTGCATCCAGTTAGTTGGAAGCAAGAAATTATTATTTTACTTGTATCCGGTTAGTTGGAAGCATAAAAATTATTTGCATTTACATATATTAATACGACGAAATACCCTAGTTAATTATATGCAACTCACATATTTGATTTAAATAACCGATTATGAAGTTATGACCAACTAAATTACTATATCTCTAGTTTTAATATAAAATTTTAAATAACTTAATAGGTCATTTCATCTTTGAAATGACCAACATCTGGTCATTATTCATTTTAGTCATGAGGTCATTTCAGATCATTTACCATCCTTGTGGCACCAAGGATCGGTTTTGCTATTAATCCGCCTGAAAGTCATAATTGAACCTTGATGTTAACTGCACTTCCTGATCATAGTTGCATTGCCTGAAGTTTTTTCGATCAGTGGTTCCCATACAAATATTAAAACTATAATAATTTTATTATTGCTCAGATTTTTAACCAATTAGTTAGGAACTTCTAACTGGTATCAATTACAGTTATGACCGGTCATAACCTTTGCCATTTCTAAATATAATGCTCTTTTATTTGGTAACAGCATATATAAAAATTTGTTTTCTTTTTTCTAAATAATTTAATTGTTATATCTGATTACTGTATTGTTGCATAATAATGTCCATGACATTATTTAAAATGATAGTCTGAATTATGCTTAATATAGGCTAAAATTCGAAATTACACTCCTATGCATCATTTTGCAAAATACAGAAAACTTTATAATATTCTAAAAGTCATATTAAAAAACCGTGTTTACGTTCCTGGTTTTAGTGCGACTGCGTCGCGCAGCTTCCTTATTTTACTAATAGAGCATTCTACCCTATACTGTTCTCATCCTAACCCAAACTATAACGCGTTTTTAGTTTTATATACCACTTTTTATTTAGAAAAATAAAATGTTTGTTTTGACTATCACATTACACCTGATCTTAAATTTTATTGGCCAAAATTTTAGAAGGTAAACAATTTTTTGTAGAATAGCTACCTAAGTTGTTTTATAGGTAGTATGGTCAATTTTTTAATAAAACCATAATATAATCACTTCAATTTTATATTACACCTAATCCTGCAGTTTAATTGGTTGATTAGGGGTAGTAATACATTGCCATGGCAGTATTTTATATAATTCTTTATTATTTACTATTATATCTTTCAAACTGATTCTGTTAAATTGATAAAAATTGATTTACTATCTCCATTCCTGCTATATAAATCTAATAGTTTATAATGATTTAAACTTAATGATCTTTCAGTATTGAACCAAAATTGAGTTTGTAAGTGTAGTAATAATTTGTTAATATATTTGCTACTTGACAAATTTAATTGTCCAAACATTCTATTATAACATACATGTCTAGCTATTATAAGTATTGTTGAACTACCCCAAACCTATATACATAGTGAACAGATTTTAAGAGGTTATTAAGTTTAAAACATTATAAACTATCAGATTTATATAGCAAAAATGGAATTGACATATTAATTTTTTATCAGATTTGACAATTATCAATTTGATAAGACAATATATAACTAGCACTAGCCTTGTAATTGTTTTACTATTGAACCTCCTAAAACTGATATTGTCAAAACTAATAATTTATTAATTCTAATAAAAAATTTAATCTACAACTCTTTTATGCTATATAAATTTAATACTGTCAAACCTCTCAAAACTAATATATATAATAAACAGGTTTTTTTTTTAGTATTAAAAGTTAACAGGTTTGAAAATACTATAAACTATTAGATTTATATAGCAGAAATGGAGATGATAAATTAAATTTTTATCATATTTGACAAGATCAGTTTTGAGAGGTTTAACAATAAGTTTATAATGATTTCAAACCTGATAACCTCTCAATGCTAAAACAAAATCAGACACCATATACATTGCTTTTGAGAGGTTCAAAAGCAGAAGTCAAGTTTTCTTTTGGCAGTGCTTATAGATCTTGAGTGGGTATTGTTACAGTTTGTCTACTCTATTCTTAATATGCTCAAGCTTGTGAGCTCTTTAAAAATAAATTATTATCAAAAAGTTAAAATTTTTAATATGTTAGTAAATAGTTTATTGATTGAGAATTATTGCATTCTTGTATTATATAATTTATTTTATAATTAATAAATAATATAACAATAGTATATAATGATTACTAATGAACAAATCATTTGCCAACACTTATAATGTATCTATAATAAAAATATACTATTGTAAACTGCTGGACTGGATCTTTTTTATTATACTGATTTTAAAATCTATAATTAGACCTATGAGTCTTTTGTATAAGTATAGGTCTGATAATTGGGAGGTTTATTCTATTTTATTTATTTGTATACTAGGTCTTTACATTTTACTAAAACTTTATTCCATGTTGTAGATCCAAGTACATACTGTAATAGTTGATTTGGAAGAGTGTGTAAAACAATATAGACAATAGTGCCTATTTACACTCTATCCATATACAGGAGAAGATATAAATAAGTATTAAAGATTTGGTTAAAGTCGAATATGTAATCAGTGGAGACTGAAGGAATGATCTATTACTAAATTACTACAATTAATAGAGATGCAGATGCTAGTGATGCTAATATCAGGAATATCAATAATCTGATATCAATATAATAATAATAATATATTATATGAATAAATAATGGGTTCACCAGGGTATTGGAGTTGATCCCAGTTAGGTAATATCAATGTGGGTTTAATTTAATAAGATTTGGAGTTTTTCTACATGTGCAGGAATAAATTATAAACCAATTGTTAGGCCAATATAAATCATGTATATAATTTCAACAGATTATATTAAACTGAATTCAAGTCTTAATAAAAGCTGTTTCAAGATTAAAAGTCAATTTAGTCTGTTGAATTGAGTTATGATAGGTATTATTAAAGTTGCAAGTTGAATTCAAGGATAAGTATAATTTCCAAATAATTTATTTAATACTAAATAAAGAGAATTCTTTATTAAATAACAATAGAACTAAATTTTTCTTCTAATCTAGGACTTGAGGCCTTTATATACATGTTAAATTCTGATTACATTACTTAGCTACTACTACATTATTTAGCAATTACTAAGTTTATTCTATGAGGGTTATACTTACTTTACAATTTCTACTATGCTACATAGTTACCACTATATTACTTAGTGAGCTTTTCAAGCCTTAATTGGTACAACAGGATTATACAACTACATTAATATAGCCACTATAATGTTTTAATGTGCCTAAAATAACATTCATATATAGATAAGCTACTAAGCTACCTATTATTACCCTTTTAGTATAAATTATTTATATCGGAACTACACAAATATAGAAATTATTTACAATTTTAAAAATTAAATTTTTAATTCATTACAATACAAAGGGGTCTAATATCTGAGAGCAGTGTTGTACATTTTCACTGTCCCAGCCTTTTTTTGCCATGTCACAACATCCCAACGTCCTAGCTATACATGAGTACAAAAGCATTTCGGGTTCTAAAACCCGAAATTAAAATTTGAAGACGAAATTGTTTTTGACCTATTTTACTTGAAAGACGAAATTATTTGATACTTTTTTTGAATAGACAAAATTATAAGGAACATATCTATATAAATTTTATTTGCTCTTCCTTATAAAAAATTTTAATTTTCTCTAATGAAGACGAAATAGGCTTTTTTCAAAAATCAATTTCGGTGGCATCACTAGTCCTAGCGTCCCAAGTGTCTCAACTATGTCCCAAGTCTTAATAATTAATAAATTAATTTAAAAAAATATATAATTATATATTTTTTTAGATGCTGAACACATTTTTAAAAAAATTTAATTAGATTATCTTAATAAAATTTTAAATAATTTCAATTTATAAAATTGTCCCAGAATGTCCCAAAATGTCCCAACGTATGTCCCAACTGTCCCATATACAACTCTGTCTGAGAGGGTCTTGTATATGGTATATTAAGTTTGTGCTGTACTAAGTTTTTTTTTAATAAAAAAATCATGCAGTCATTGTAATAGATCATTAATTTGTGATATGAAAACCAATTACTGTATTTTTGCATAATAACATACAGGGGTGTAATACTAGTATAATTTCAAAATTTAGCCAAAGTTAAGCTTAATTCAGGCTATTATTCAAGATAATGCCATGAGTAAAAATACTGCATCAGATATAATAAATCATGAGACAAAAGCATTAATGAATTTTTCTTTTGACTATTATTTAAAAAAATTTATTTACTACAGTATTAAAAAAAAAGCTATGCCACCAGGTTATTGATTACTATTCTATGATATAAAAACCAGGTATATAATTTTGTGTGGCCTAAATTAATATTATTCATGAGCTAATAAAAAATTCAGTTATAGAATTTATTCACTATTATAAATAAGATGGGTTAACTAACATTAAAATTATCAATTATAAGCATGCTGGTGCAAACAAAATTTTGTTACAGAAATTATTCACTCACTATTCAGGTGAATATAATATGCAATTAAATTTTAGTTTGCATTAGAATGTTATAACTTTTATTGTAAATTATTGAAAAAATTTTATTACAAACTTACTATTATAATTCCACAATTTGTGGTTAAGATACATTAGTTTATATTAAATTTGGCATAATTTCTATTGTGAGTTACTGTATAATTTAGCTACAAAATTACTTGCTATTCCATTGGCCATAATATGTGATTAAGATAGGTGAGTTAGTTTGTATTGGAATTGAGCTACTTAAGAATTTATTACAGTATTTATTTTCTATTCCAGTGACCACAACCACAATATGTAGTAAACAAAATGATTTGCATAGAAATTATTGTATTTCTATTGCAAGTTACTATAAAAAAATCTATTGAAAGAATTATACAATATTTGGTAACAGTTAAGTCTGGGATAGCTTGCATTGGAATTGTTGTGTTTCTATCATGATTTACTGTGAATTATTCTGTTACAGAACTTACTACTCTGGTGACTACAATATATGATTAATATGAGTTGGTTTGCATTGAAATGAATGTGATTTCNACTGTGAATTATTCTGTTACAGAACTTACTACTCTGGTGACTACAATATATGATTAATATGAGTTGGTTTGCATTGAAATGAATGTGATTTCAATCACAAAAGACTGAAAATTCTGTTAAGAACTTACAGTTTTGATAACTATAATAAGTTGTTAAAGTGAATCAGTTTACATTGGAATTATCATAATTTCTATTGTGAATATTGTTTTAGAACTTACTCACTATTTTAGTGATTTCTATCATTTGTACTATAAATATTCTTTTGCAAAACCTATTATAGTAAAACCTCCATAACTGCACCCACTACAAGTGCACACCTTCTAAATGCATGCTCAAGTTCTGGCCTAAATATATACTTGCCCCTATAAATACACTTTCTCTTATTGATCTCTAAATGCATGTTGTTAAAGCTTAGCCCCAAGAGCGTGCACTTATAGAGGTCTTACTATATTGTTCTTTTGACAAACAACATATGGTTCACTAATGCATGTTATTAGTATTATCTATACCTCAATTAATAATATTAAAGACATATACAGTCAGACCTCCATATAGTCACACCCCATATAGTCACACCTCTATTTAAGCACCCGATTTTGTGCAACAGACTCAAACATAGTAAAAAAACCTTATTATAGTCACAAATCACTTATAATCACTATCACAAGGAAAATTTGATTTTTTAAAAATTTTATTAATAAAAAACCCTCATTATAGTCACCAATTTTTAACTAAATATGGATAATATAATCTGATTGGCCAATTTTCATATTCACATATATTTAAAATTATCTATTAATTGATAATCCGCCTGTCAACTGGAGAGTGATCTTATAGGCGAAATTTGGAGTGCTTCCATCTATAACCTTTTTTCTTACTATGTTAACGATACATGCCCACTAATTGAAAGCTGTAGAGCTCGTCGAGACGCATCTAACAGTGGTTAGATCATCCAAATAGACCCAGTGGATGGCGAGTTATCGTCGAAAAACGATTGGCTGACTATATAAAAATCGTGACGGAGATTACATATAAAAATCACTATAGGCGAAATGTTAGTGCTTCCATCTAAAACGTTTTTTCTTACTAAGTTAACGATACATGCCCACTAATTGAAAGTTGTAGAGCTCGTCGAGATGCATCTAACGGTGGTTAGATCATCCAAATTGACCCAGTGGATGGTGAGATATCGTCGAAAAATGATTGGCCGACTATATATAATCTCTTAATAGAGATTTTATATAGTCAGCAATCGTTTTTTGACGATATCTCTCCATCCACTGGGCCGATTTGGATAATCTAACCACTATTAGATGCGTCTCGACGAGCTCTACAACTTTTAATTAGTGGGCATGTATCTTTAACTTAGTAAGAAAAAACGTTTTAGATGGAAGAATGCCACATTTCGCCTATAGATGACCATAATTATTTTATTTATAGTCACACCTCTTTACAATTACCAAAATAAGGTGCGACGGACTTGGTGATTATAGAGAGGGACGACTGTATAACGCATAATGCACAAAAGTTGATTTTTAAAATCATAAAAGATAACTGAGTTCGATATTATTATGTAAAAGACTGTGAATATCATAGTTAAGACATAACTTTGAACGTCTTGATTTTCACAATATACTGGATATTTTTTTACTATAAAGTTTGGTATATATTTAGTAAACCTTTTAAGAATGGATCATCTAACTATGGAAGCATAGCTATAATCGGGAATAATCTGAGAATTTAACAAAACTAACAAGTGTATTTTTAGTATGTACGTACATAATTTCAAATAAAGTTTACATAGCAATGCATACATCTTATTATGGAATCAAAAGTCGTCGAACTTAAAAATCTTATAAATACAACCCGAATACGATAAAAAATTTTTGGGCCTATATTAATATCGATATCATTATCATTATTATTATCTAAACTATCTTAATATATCTGATATATATGATATCGATATCAATAAGATAATATAAAATTATTTTGATGGAAATCTTTTTCGTTTTAGTCTAAAAGGAAATGTGGCGGGTCACGAGTAAAAACATAGCCAATGATCAAGATGATCTACATCTAATCTTAACATTATTGGGGGTCATCTAAAGCGGAGACAAATCATGTGATCAACTGCCAATCAAATTATAGAATTTTGATGATCTTCAGCGAAGCAAAAATGAAAGAGAAGTGAAAACCTTAAAAAATACAAAAAACGGCAGTCTAAACCTACCTCGATGCGTTAATCAAAAATGTCAGGAAGACAATTTTGCTTATATATATTTACCTAAAACCTAATCTAACCCTAATATAGGACGACCCTAACCCTAAAGTTAATTGAAAAAAATTATTAAATATGAGTTGCCTCCACTTTAGACATCCCCCATTATTGGAAATGATATACAGCATGCCGATAAAAAAAGATAGGAGTAGGTTGATTTTAATTATAATTTTCCCTCAAATCAATTAAGCAAATTGCTTAAGAACCTTTTGATTTAAATAGTTAAATGTAATTAGGGTTGTGTTACATAAATTACAATTTTACATTGCATGTAATTTTACATAAGTTTCAAAAAACTACTTCAAAAAACTAATTCATAAACATAATTTCACACTTCTCAATTAATATTCTTGCTAAATTTATGTAATTTTTATTGCATCATACATTAAGTACTAGAGTTACAAAAATTTTAGCGAGTATTATTGCATCATTTGATTTGAATGCGCAATCTGAATTGAATTATCAAAAATTTATTTAGAGACTAAATGTCGTGTGTTCAAAATTACAAATTACATAAAAATTAGCTTACCATAGAAGTCAATATTTTGCTTTCATATAGACAATGTTTCACATTGACAATATTATTAGACTTTTGGATACCTTTGATCAGATGTCCAATTGTAGTTTTTGGGCATTTTTTCCAATTGGGTCTTGATGTCATCTACTCTAGTAGCACTGACAGATTTTTACTAATCTGCAATCTAGAACATTTGATAATCTGTCACATGATAGTGTTTACAAATGCACTAAAAAATCTTTGAACTTGTATAAGTTAAAGTTAGGGCCTGTAATAGAGTTAGAGTTAAAAGGTTCTTTAAGTAAAATTGCTCAAAGAATTTTTTTGTTAGAGCATAAAAAGCAGTTTCTTATGCAAATTTTCTTGTATGAGCGATTTCTAAAAAGTGAACAGTTTGTTTTGATCTTCCTAATTGTGTTATGTTATATCAAAATGAGACTCACTATTGAATAAGACATGTAGAACCTTACATGATCAGTAAAATCTGTCAGTGCTACTGGGCAGTTCTTAATGTCCAATATCCATTTCAGCATCCAATTATGATTTTTGAACATTTTCCACGTCCAATGTCTAATCTAAACCATTGAATGTTCAATGTCTAATCCAGATCATTGGATATAACAACTTTGCATATAGAGCTTTTGCTAGTTCTTTCTTTCTTCTGAGTCAAGTTGATTATTTGTAAAATTAAGAGAAGTCAAGCTTTGTTTATACAAATAGCTTTTATAATTTCTTTTGCACTTCTTGGTCCTAAATAATTATTTGAAACATCTAAAAATTTCAGAGTGTCGTTATTTTAAGAATTTCAGACCAATTATTTTAAAAAAAAATAAACAATAAAGCCTATACTTATATGCTAATAATGCTAATAATTTGCAGAGGCGTTTAATAAAACATTTATCAGATGCATATTTTAAATTACAATATAATTTTTTAAAAAAAAATATAATAAATCTTATACATACATGCATATTTTAAGATCACTAATAATTTAAAACAATAGCAAATACTTTTTAGCTTTTGATTTAAGCTTATTATATTGAAGACTTAAAGAGGTCAAAGCATTATTTTTGCTAAAAGCATTCACGATTGCTTTAACTTCAGCATTACTAAGTTGATTATTCAAAATATATTATTACTAAGATTTTCTGCTATTGTCCCTCTTCTTTAAAGACAAAGTTATAATTTATGATTTTTAAAGAAACCAAAAGGTTTTTTAAAAAAAAACATATGATAATAAGTTTTTTTATCCGATACCCTACTATGATCGGAACTATCAAATAACTCGAGTTATTTGGTATATTATACACTTAAAATAGTTCCCACGTTTTTTTGACTAGGTAACTTTTTTCATCAAGTTTAAAATCTTATAACCGAATAAGCTTTATACACAAGCTAAATATTTTATTTAATTCGTGATCCGCCTAAGAACCAGTGAAATAACATAGTAAATCATAGGAAATTTACTAATGTTTTTGCCTTTTTTGGAATCTGAAGTTTCCCAAAGGAAAATCCGATTTTCTACTAAGTAAACATCTCTTTTAAATTAAATAAAAATTGTAGAGGACAAAATTCCGGTCATAATGGCAGTTAAATCATTAAAATCGGTCCAGTGGATCACAAGATATAAGCATTTTTGTCTTTGCGACTATATGGTGTAAACAAAAAAGTAAACATATAATCGTGAAGACAAAAATGCTCATATCTCGCGACCCAACTGGGCCAATTTTAATGATTTAACTGCCATTATGATCGAAATTTCCTCTCTACAACTTTTACTTAATGTAAAAGAGACGTTAACTTAGTAGAAAATCGGGTTGTCCTTTGGGAAACTCCAGATTCCAAAAAAGGCAAAAAATACATAGTAAACATATCTCCACTGTTTACTATGTTTTTTCACTGGTTCTTAGGCGGATCACGAATTAATTGTTATTTATTTGTTTCCATCATTATTTATTACATTTTAATTACAGGATACGAACTAATTCCCTTTTTTTCTTTTTTGTAATCTTTACTTAAAATTCATATTATACTGTAAGAAGGTTAAACCGAATGTGATACGATAATTCTAAAGGCGATAGTCCTGAATACAATTGTTTTTATTCCAATAGTTTTGAATGTGATAGTGCTAAATACGATAGAATATTCACTTTCGAAGCGTCTTTTAAAAATAAATGAAGTGATACAAAGATAAAAGACTTTGATGCTGTTGAAATTATATGTTTAGCAAAACTTGTTTTCGATTATTGCTGTTTTGTTACTTGTTCTTGAGAATTGTTTATCTTGTTCGTTAGAACTTGTTTATACAATTTACATTCTCGTTCATAATGGGTTCAACATCATAATTGTAATCAAGATTAATCTGCCAAGCTTTAAAATTCTATTTGCTTCGCTGTTGTTTCTTGAGTATTTGTAGGAATCTTTGGTTTGCAATATTTAGTTTATTAATATTCGTTATCTTTTTTTGATTTAACAGGAAACGAGTTTGTTTTTTGTAAATAAAAAAAAAATCAAATGTGAAATAGAAAAAAGTCAAGCGTAAAAAAAAAAATTTATAAAAAAAATTTTTAATTTTATTGTTTACGTCATAGTTTGAGCTTAACTGTTAATTTTCGAAGCGAGTGATTCCGATCGTTGTAGGGTATCGGATAATACCATTATTGAATGCTTCGCGCCAATAACTGATGTATCTGGCGTCGAATTTGATCGTGAGATGTCTGGGCCCCGAAGGAGCCCAGACATCTCACGATCAAATTCGACCCCATTATTTGTAGGTGTAACAATAATATCGTGATCACGCAGATTACGATATAATTGTAAATAACTCCAGTTATTGTCTGCTACGTATCCAATAACTATATATTATCCAGGCCTATCCCAATATACAACTCTATTCAGGTTCAAACTAAGTCTTTTATTTGTTCATAGAAACATAAGAATTAAAACTAATAACTTGGAAAGAGACTGTCTTGAATATCCAATGATTCCTTTGTACTGTATTAATTATTGTGGCAGATTAAAATGAAATCAGATTAAAATAAAACTGGTGACCTCTCTTGCTCACCTTTAAAGCTTATAAAACCCACATATACTTGTTTATTAATAACCCTAATCCTAAACCCTAACCCTAATGCTAAAAAACCCCAAAAATGTCCCCTAAAAAATTTTAAAATTTTGCTTAAAAAATAGAAAAATTTCATTTTAATCTGTCACAATTATTACTTGAAATGTTCATAATATAGCTTGAAAATTCAAAAAATATATTTGTAATATCTTGTTGCTATTCATTCAGGGAGTAATTCTTTTTTAATTTTATTTAATCTTAAAAGCAATGTTCTTACAACTTGCTTATTGGTTAAACTATGTTTTCACCATATGATTGGAGTACTCTATAAATGATTGACAAGATGGTTTTTTAAAATTTCAGTAAATTATTCAAGCAGTAAAAAATTCATTTATATCTGTAGATCATGACAAGTGATGAAATTCTATTTACATCACCTGCAAAAAATTTTCAAAGTGAGTGAACAAATTTCTGAAAAGGAAATTGCCAATTAGCCGAACACAAGAAAAAGAGAAAACCCATACAATCACTTGAACAATCACCTGATTGTTGTCCGATTGTGAGATTTTGCAATGATTTTTTAGTGAGCATAGGAATGGCCGAAGAAAATAGCATACAGCTGAACACAAGAAAATAGAAAACTTATACAATCACTTTGAACAATCACCTGATTGTTGTCTGGTTGTGTGATTTTGCAATGATTTTTTAGTGAACATAGGAATAGCCAAAGAAAATAGCATGTTTATATTGAATCATTGGCCAAAAAATATGAAAATTCAGAAAAGTTATGTGATGGTGTAGTGCACAAATTATTGTTATTTGTTCAATTAAGAAGTTAATGAATACAAAATCTGTGATTTTGGTGCTATTTATATAGAAGGTATTTGTTGTGTTGTTGCCTTGCTTTTGTCAGCTCGTTTTAATAAGATACACTTAATGTGATATATCTTTAGTTGATGAATATGAATGATAAGATACATCATTTAGGATTGTAGTTGAATCAAAATCGAAGAAATATTTCAAAATTTGTAGATAATTCGTTTGTTCTTTTTCAACACTTAAACGCAATCTTAACCCCATTACTTCCATCAACAAATACATACTGTAGTTTCCATAGCACTTGTTCAAGAAACATCTACGTGCACCTATTGCGCACCGAATTTGAGATAATGTTGTCACTAAACTAATTTGTGCATGTAAAAGTCAAATAATCATAAGCGTCGAATATACATTTATTTTGAACTTATAAATCTATCATGTAACTTGTAGAATTGATCTAACTTTGCCTTCTTATTGTCAAACTTAATACCATCGTGTTTTTAATAAATTCTAGAAACCATTACGAAAAAACTGTCACATTTCCATTAAGCTATATTACAAATATATAACGTAAGACTGTAAGACGCATGAGAATAAGATTTATATTTAAATATTTTAAATATGATAATGCTTACTGAAGAAGAACACGCCTCATCCATCTATATAAAAAATTTTTGGCATAAAAATATGAATAACTTTTAATATTACACGTAGCAATAAAAAACAATGCTCACGTTTATCGGTATTGAACCTACAAAAAATTCCAGCTCTCAATAATATTTAACCAACGGTCATAATGATAGATATCAAATCTTCAACTGTCGATACAGCACAAAGATGTATTAGAGTAGTGAAATGATTTCACCACTATTGGCGTTAAATGGTAAAATATATATATACCTGTGAAAATACCAATATATTATTAAAGTGCCACCAAGGGAAAACCTATCATCGGGCTTCAACGTACAGTCAGCCATCTATGGAAATCTATCATGATGATTGATTTTCCATATTCGGCACTGTATACAAAATACAATTGAAGTCCGATGACAGGTTTTCCCTTGGAGGCACTTATTAGTGATGTACTTACAAAAGTTAGTTTTTGATACAATAAATTTTTCAAAATCAAGAGAAACTTTGAACTTTTTGTCATGTAGACAAAGTTCTAAGTTACTGTTGTGAATATATGATATCAAAAAACTTAACCTTTGTACAATGCATAAAGGGATGTTATACAAAATTTAAAAATTTTGCAAGGATTCTTTTAGGGTTATTTTTCGTAATTAATTTTTTTAAATAGGCTAACTGTTTTAGGGTAGAGAGATTTAATAGTAAAGCTAATCTTTATATTCATTTGGATCACCTTCATATAAACTATGCAATGAATTTTAAAATACATTGTAATTTCATTAGTAGTTTCTCAATATACCGATACAGAAGCGCGTTATCCTTTTAAAATGCAATCAATATTCTTGTTTAAAAAGATAATTTTCGACTGATTTATATACATTATAATTAAGTTCCACTATGAATATAAGTTCTTTTCGCAAATTCTCTGCTAGACTTTTAGTTCATTTAGTTACTTTTAACTAAGTCGTTAAAATTTTTTGGTATTGTTTAGAAATGTTATAGTCTATAAGTTATTAAAAAATGAGCGAAGAATTGAAAAGAATATAATTAAAAGCTAGTTTATTCATTACTTGATGTGAATTAACTATTTAATAAGTATCGTTAATTTTGTTCATTTATTCCGTTAAATAATTTTATTAAATTAAATTTGTAGTTTAAGCTGACATTTTCTATTTTACTATTTTAAGTTTATTATTATGTATTCATTATTCCATCTCATATTAACATGTACGTAATAAAAAAAGAAAATAATGATAAATAATGATGGCTAAAACTTTTAAGTATCAAAAATTTTGATAATTGATGTTCTTAGAAATTTGACTTCTTGAAGTTGCATCTAATACAGTATTATTACTAATATCTTTATCGAATATTAATAACTTTAAAATATAAGATCTATAAATTCTTAATTTTATAGCAGTAAATTATAAATTGTTAATTAGTCCCGCCTACAATAAGTACTTGTTATTTTTGCTGCAAATCGAGTTGTTGCGCTGGATGAAACTTGTAGTTTCTGTAAGCTGCTTTTTAACGTAGCATATTCTTGATAAAAAATTTCTATCTGTTGCTTGTTTCTCTAATTGCTATGGTTTAAATATCTTTGTTAGTGATTTTATATTATCACGCGATAATAGACGGTGTTCGCTTAAAGGAAATACCTTAACCACGTCAACAAGATCATCTCTTAAGATATTTAATAAACATTTATAATATATTTTACAATCGATTAATAATTGTGTTAAACTTTTGCATTTTGGAAGCCTCTGCATGTTCGTTACCAATAAGTTTTTTGTCTTATGATTCATATTTTTTCGCTTCGCATAGTCTTTTGCCTTTAACTGAGAGTTCCAGTTAGTCGCATAGTAGTTTTTGAAATTCTTTAGATTTATTTAACCAATTTAAACCACTTTTTTATTATTATAGTCATATATAAATTCATCTTTATTTTTTAATATTTACATTTTATATACGTATGTAATTTTTGTATTATCTTATGAAATATTGTAATTTATCGAAATAAAATGATAAATCATATACAATATAAATAAAAAGAAGTTAAATAAAGAAAAAAAATTGATGCGAAATAGAAACAAAATGAGAAGCAGAGTAAGTTTAATAAATAAAAGAAAATTCTGCTTTACAATTACTAATCAGCATCATTTTCATTATCATTTTTTATTATTAAAATCAGATTGTATGGTATAGAGATATAAAATATATATTTTAAAAACATACTAATCTGCTATAACGATAAATTCTAACCTTAATATAATACAGATTAGTATGGTAGGTTTTAAAATGGGTATTTACATCTCATATCATACGGATCAGGATCAGGTCATACATATCATATTCATTTGAATAATATCGATATCAGTAATGGTTATTTGGTTCGATTTCATACTTTTATGTGATTATCTGAACACCAATATAATGTTTTATTACTAGAAATTACATACCGTAATAAATTTTAGATTTACTAAATTGAATTATGATATTAATAACTTAAATGCCGTGTTTTAATTTTTTTTTTTGGAATAAATTTTTTGAATCTAATAAATTCACATAATACATTTATTTATTTAAATATTTGAGAGATGTTAATGGCCTATTTGGCTATTTATAATTGGATTTTAAAATATACAAGCCAAGCAAAGCTAATTAACGTCATCAACATTATTGTATAGCAAGTGTTTAGATGAGCCAAAATTGCTAAGCCACAAAAAGTTTGTTTACATATAGTCGGCAAATTGTTTTTATTTATATCTCGGCATTTACTGAATCGGTTTTATTAATATTATACAATTAGAACCAGAAAATCATGCTCTATTATTTACTTAGTGGCATTTACTTAGTAGAAAAATAACTTCGCCTTGTGGTGAAGTGATATTTGTTGCTACTTCAGTACTTATAGTGATTTGCGTTGCGATTTACTATATATAGTTATATATAAAGTTAAACAATTATTTTTAATAACATCCTGAAGTCCAAAATGTACATTACACTATAGTTTAGCTCGCTAAATTTTCTTTATATTTGTTTGTTTACCGAAAACTTTGACATTTGCCAAGTTAACAATATTCGGCTCTTTTTTATATTTTTTCTTGGCAGGTGAACTAGGTTTCGTTTTTTTTAATTTAAGGCTTTGTCTTTCGTCAGATGAATTTGGATTTTCTCCATTCGCCAGTGACTTTGTCTTATTTCGTTTTTCGTCATCATACAAAAAAAGTTTCGTCTAATGACTACAATTTTAACGAAAAGCATTATAATAGTTAAATACAATCAATGGCTTTGTGATATTACAGCATTACGGAATTACGGCATACATCGTTACCGTATTGATTTGCCGAATTAATTTCAACTATAGGTGATTTCATAGTCAAAATTTTGAGATATAGAAAATGCATGGTGCGCTTTATCAAAATCCAAATTTAATTGCTTAAGCTATTGCTCAAAAGCAACTAAGGTAACTACCGCATGATGCACTAAGTAAAAATGTTCAGAATGCTCGAAAGCCTTCCCAATTAAACTTTAAAACCTAATCCTAGCTTTAATACTTAATTTAAAAATTTTTGATTTTTGACAAGTTTACATAGTTCTATATAAAAATATATATAGATTTATAACTATGTAAATCTTACATTGGGCTTATAAAATTTTTATAATATCAGATATTCAATAAAAATTCTACATAATTTCACAATAATAAAAATTGTACATAGAATTTAACGCAATGCTCTACTTTGATATGAAATTTTAAAAATTTTTGGGATGTTTTTTTACCACCTTTTTTGTTAGGTTTAGGTTAAGATTTAAGGTTAGAATTGATAATTAAAAAATATATATGTGGATTTTAGTAGAACCCTAAAGTTCACCATCAGCCAAAGCTGTGAAAATTATTTAATGTTTGGGCTATAGACCTATAGATTTAGCTTGCACGAATGGCACGTGATTATTTGGTTGTGCAGACAACCTTTGTATCTAGCGAAGAGATAGTTTCTAAAGCCAAAAATATAATTAATCCAATCCGTAATCGACTATCGGAAGAAAATGTATCTGCAAGTCTCAGCTTAAAAACATGGTATGTACGAATCAGGCATCATAGATTGTGTAAAATATTATTAAACCGGGTAACATTGTGTACCATAAATATAATATGTATATTTTACAAATGTAAAGTCGTTAATAAATAGTAGGCTTTATTAAATTGTTCAAAGCAAGCGTAATTATTAATATATTTGTATAAACCGACTCCGATAACCAGTTTTACATGAGCACAAACCAACCGGTTGGAACAGGATAACATAACACTGTGGCATGAATGTTATACTTACGTACAGTACATTCGTACGTACACACCTATTTAAAGTGTGAATTTGAATTTCAAAATTTAAATTTTAAATCAATTGGCTTTTTATAAAATTTGATTGCAAGCAAACAAGGCCAACTCTATAGAAAATTTAAATTTATTTCAAAAAATAATGTTTGGTGATCAAGAAAAGAAAGGTACGGCTGAACTTGGTGATAAGAAAGAAAAAGTTGATAAAGAAACGAGAGAAGCTCAGATGGCTCTAATGATTTTGAAAAAAAATTATTCTCGAGCCCTTGAACTTAAGGATAGAGTCCAGAAGATAGATATATTTACAGCTTGTTTAAGTATTTTATGTATAATTATTGGGTATGCTATGGTATTTTTAAAGGGAAATATTGTGAATTTAGATTCTGTTGTAAGCCTTTCCGTATCTGCTGGTAGTTTTATCGTTTCCGGAGGTGGTGCTATTGCGGCTTTTAGATCACTTTTTTCTTCCAGTTCAGATTCTAATATTGAGAAAGTTGGAAAAGATGATAAAGGCCCCAGTTTCGATCTTGCAGAATCTGCTACTCTAATTGTGCAATCTAAATTAAGAGATAAGGTGTATGAAATGATTAAACATCTAAAAAAAAGGAATTCAGGACTAAGACAATTGGAAATGCTTCAATCTATTTACTTATTTGCTGGTTGTATTGTTCTTTTTGTTATTGCAGCATATGATTTTTTGAATTTTGTTACTAAAAAATCTAGTGGAACTATTTTGGATTGGATACTTGTTGGTCTTGGTATTGTTGGTCTTCTATACTGTGCGGCTATTGCTCTCGTGCTCCAATTTGCAAAAAGCCGTTTTACTGGAACAAATAAAATAATGTTTCTTTTTTGGTTTGTTTGTCCTTTTGCTTGTTCCGTTGGTCTTATAAGCAGAAATGAAGAAAAAAAATTAGATCTAGTGGATATTCGCTTTTCACGTGCAGAAGAAGAAAATATTTTATATCTTCTTTATGGTGTAGAGTTTAAGGAAGAAGAATTCTATACCAGAGGAGACAATACCTACTAAGATAAAAATAGTTAGTTTTGCGCAAAATCAGGAGATCTTTAGGTTCGAAGACCGATTTTTGCTTGATCGTAGAGAACTTCTTTATTTTTGTTAGATCATCTTTAAATAGATACCGTTCGGGTGAAGTTCCAAGGATCTGCATCTATATTTAGATGTTCATTTCATTTTTTTTATTTATTTTTTTTGCGATCTTGCATCCTGTATAAAGATTCAATTTAGGTATAGTTTAGGTATAGTCAGTTGGAATGGAATAATTTAATTAATAAGGATAAAACTTGTGAGATAATGCAAATATATATGTTAATATAACGAGAGTGGGATGTAGTTTTTAACAAATAAATTACGAAACCATGAATTTATTATTATATACTATTTGTATCTTACACATGCTCTTCCAAAACAACACTAGTCCTAGAAATTCTTTTTCACATTTGAATCTTGAACTTTTCTCTTTCATCTTGCTTTTTAACAATACTGCAATATATTGAAACCATAGCTTTAGAAATTATTCTTTGGAAGTTATATCAAATATCTGTGCTCGTAAGTTTAGTTTGAGAACTATTTCACATTATTGCTAGTAATATTGAAATAATAAAACTGCAGATTTAAAAGATTTTTTTATGGCATTAAGTAATACCAGCTACTTAATTTATTATGAATGTGGATGTTTTTAGTTTTTGAAAAGGATTATTTGGATATTGGATATAGCATTCAGAGGTACTTTTAGCAAATTCTGGAAGTAAACCAAATACATATTTCAATAGTTAATGGGGTGGTTTTTCTTGTAGAAATTTTAGTCAAATAATTCTGAAACTACGCATCAATATATTTGTGTACAATTATCTATTTAATACTTCAGGTGTAATATATCATTAATACACTTTTTAAATCAAATTCATCTTTCCTTCCAAATATTAATGCTGTGCTGCAAGTCATTTTCATTATGAAAATCGCAACGAACATATACTTTTAAGTATTTGTGCTAATCCCTTGATATATCTGTGAGTTGCTTCAATTTACTTTCTATTTAAGTTTTCTAAAATTAATCTTCCTCTAATTATGTTTAGAATGCTATTATTAATCTGTTTCGTGTCATACATTAATCTAAATTGCATATAATTTTTGAATTGTCGAATAATTAAGTAAAAATAAGTATATAAGTAAATTTAATTTTATAAATTTTGAAAGCCCGCCCTTGTTGAACCGCAACTTTATTTAATTGAACTGAGACTTTTTTTTGTTGAGCAGATATTCTTTTCCTCGAGAAAGGAAGAAATAAGTCCAATTCGAAAAAAATGCACTATGAAAAATATTGAAATTCTTTTAGTTTTTTTTTTCCAGCAATGATAATTGTATCATCATATATAATAATTGATTACAATACAAGGCAGAAGCATACTGTTCTTAAAAACAAAAATTAAATTATCTTTTTTTTTATCGTGTTAAATACCGATAGCAATTTTAAAAGTATAAATAAAAATTAAACCAATTTAAAATTATTATTTATTAATTACATCAATAACGAGAATGCGAGAACGATAATGTTATCTATATTTTAGTAAAAATTATTTATTTTAGTTTTATAAGCTTGTATAATTGAAATGAAAAAATTTTCATCAAGTTTGACCTGGTATTTATCGAGAAAACTTTATTTAAAGTTTTTAAAAAACATCAAAAATCTAAAAGAAATACAGAAATATTGCTATTATCATGATTTTTAAATTTAAATGAAATTTCTTGATAACTACTAGACAAAATTCAATGAAAATTTTTTATTTTAATTGTATAAGTCTATAGAATTAATATAAAAAATTTTTATCGAATTTTTTGATTGGTATTTATTGAGAAAATATTGATTGAAAGTTTAAAAAAAATTTTTTACCTTTTTTACAAATATCTAAATTTTAATTTCATAAAAAAAAATTTAGTCGAATTTGGACAGGTGCCAAGAGGTTTCCGTTTAAAATCTAGGCATCTGTAAAAAGAAGCTGCAGCTAAATTCTTTTTCAACTATCAAGCAATATTCTTCATTAATTATCAATCAAAATTCGATAAATTTTTTTTATTTTAATTCTACAGGCTTGTACAATTAAAAATAAAAAAATATTTCAGCGAATTTGGTCCAGTAGTTATCGAGAAATTTTCATTTAAATTTAAAAACCATGATCGTAGCCATATATTTCTGATGTTTTTTGAAAATTTTAAATAGAGTTTTCTCGACAACTACCATGTCAAACTCAATAAAGCTTTCTTTATTTCAATTATACAGGCTTATAGGATTAAAATGAATAATTTTTTTTTATTAAGTTTAATCACATGGTCGTTGAGAAAACTTTTGCTAGATGATATAAAACAATGCCAAATTTTAAAAAAATGTCGAATTTCGAGTTGACAGTCAGATCGAAGCAGTGGGGGCACGAGTCTAACGCCACAGGGAGCGAGACATGTGAAAATCGATGCCATGAGATTCAGATGGAAGTCCAAATTAAGGTCACTTTCCGTAAACGGTAACCACCAGCAACTCCCGGTCAGGATTAGAACAAGTAGGCCGTAAAGTAAATAAAGGAATTAATCCTGCCATTTCTGCTGCCATTTCGCGACCCGGCGTAATTTCGGTTGCTATTCCAGGGAGTGTATCCGTTTCAGTGTCAATTATGCTTAAATCATAACTGCATTCACAAATTAAATAAATGCTTATCTCCGGTACATCAGACCGGTTCATCCAAAAAATGTGTCATGCGTGCAATGCTTTTCGATTTACATAATGACATTTTTGATTGGCTGAACACGTGTAGATCGTCAATGAACATTAGTAATCTGATGCACAAATACAGAAATAGATGATTGCAGGTGATATATCGCCTTTAATCTAAGAACTGGCTGAATTCCGCATCAATGATATTTACCTTTCGTTCCGGTGGCCAAACTGGAGTTGACAGAGGTGTCTTTGACGCTTTTTTGGACTATGTGAGAAATAATGAAAGTATTAAAGATATAAACAGAGAGGAGTCTCTTCTCACTGTAGAATTTAAGAACGGTAATGTACGGATACTCACTGGTTGGTGCCCACAAGGAAGAATAGCCGATGATGGTAAACTTGATTCTAAATATCCATTCAAAGAAACCCCCTCTTCCGAATATATGGAAAGAACTGAATGGAATGTTCGTGATGCTGAGGCCACTTTAATAATTCTCCCGTCATCAACCTATAATACAAAGTTAGGTGGAACTGGTTTTACTATTAAGATGGTCGAAAAATATGGAAAGCTTTGGGAGAAAATTTACCTTGATCAAAATACCGTAGATAATATTAAACAATTACTTGATTGGATCAAAAATAATAAAATTGATCATCTAAATTTAGCTGGTCCGAGAGAAAGCAAATTCCCGGGGATCCATGAGTCAACATACAAATTTATATATTCTTTATTGGAAAAGATGGAAAATAACCAATGAATTAATGCAAAATTATAATTAGCAACTTTTAAAATTGCCTAATTTTATGCAATAATTTGATGGAACTTTATAGATCTGTAATTTGTTTTTAAGAATTTTAATTTTATAATAAATATCATGCTCACCCCTGGCAGTTTATAATTTAGTATTACAAAAAATGCAATCGATTAGTTGGCAAAGAATTTTTTTAAAAAATCGATTATAGTCAACTAGTCGATTAATCGATTAATTGTCTAATCAATTAGTTGGTATCGTAAAATCTATGATTTAGTTACCGAGGTTTGGTATTTGCTATCTGCAAATCAAAATGTTTTACTGTAAACAAAATATCTCAAAGTGTATTCCACTTTCCTGATTTCAGTGTAACTATTTTGTGTATATATCTAATTATAAGACCAAAGCACGCTATCATATGAGTGCTGCCAAAGGAAACCTGTCATCTGGCTTTCAATTATATTTTATAACAAGTCATCACAGAATATAATTGAAAGCTTTGATCGTAGACAACATTCAGGAGACAAATTATACACCAACCTTGGCTGCACTCATATGAAAACAACTAATTGATTAATTATTTCAAAACTTGTGCCATAGAAATTATAAATTTACTAGGAATATAATTTAAGAACAAATAATAAGATAGTTGCGTAACAAATGTGCATAATTATGGAGTAAAGTAGGGTTGGGGGCACGGTGTCCCAGGGCATGCCTTAGGGGCATGCCCCCTGGGCATGCCTGGAGGCATGCCTTTGAGCCAAAAGGCATGCCCCAATCATGTGATTATAAATCTGAATCATGTGAATTGGTATGCATTGATTGGCCAATTTTTGTGAATCATTTGGTAATACAAATCTGGTTGGCTAATAAAAATAAATTCAAAACAAATTTTATTAATTCTAATAACTATTATCATTGTGTATTTGGTTAAAAAAAAAACTTGAATTTATTTATCAATCAATACATATTATATTTAATAACAAAATAAAAAATAAATAACATAAATGAATTAAAAAATTGTTAACTATCAATAAAGTAATAGATGTATATGGAGTATAAAAGGTATAGAACATAGAATATAATTATATAAATCCTATATATACTCTATATCTAATATATTGTAGCTTTTAAAACTTTGTTAAATAATCTATAATTATATGGAATATTTAATCTATAAGACAAAAAGTGTATTTCATCGCTAACTTTTAATTTATTTCTCTATTTTCTGAATTATTTTTAATATAGGTAGAATAAAAGTAGTTTCAGAATTTATTCATTTAAAATCAAATAATATATATAGTACAATATATGATAATAATTTAGTAATTGACCAATCAGAATTAAAGCCTGCTATACTACATATCATATGATTTATATATAGGAGGCATGCCCGGGGCACAATAAGAGAGGGCATGCCTCAGCCCGAGGCATGCCCCCTAGGGGCATGCCCAAAATTTTTACCGTGCCCCCAACCCTAGAGTAAAGAGAATAAAGTTTAAAATTCGGACGATAAGAAAAGTTATAAATGGGTTTCACACATGTAATACAATTGGGCAGAAGATAAAAGTTCGCTTATCTCTTCGTCATTCTATTGACCAGGATCATGTTAATATTGAAGTTCATTAACATAGCAATATAAATGTACTGTTCTTTAAAATTTACTTCTGTAGTGAATAGGGGCGAAGGTTACGTATTTGACAAATTAGACAGATGCCTGAAAATGCTATATCAACCATACATATCACTCCGTTCCCGATATGTGTTGTATGTAGATACGAACATCCTAAATTCAAGTTAACTTTGTTTCTTAAAAAAACTTAAGTGGCAACAGAATCTTGTACAATTAATATATTTTCTTTAATATTTATTCTTTATATTTATTTAAAGTAATCGTTTGTTATTCCCTAAAATATCAAGGTACTTTTATTCAGAGGCAAGTTTTAGTGATTTGGTCAATAAATATTTTGGGAAAGTTTCCATTTCACTAACCGACAGATCTTATTATCAATACGGCATATTGTTTATGATACAAAAGCAGAATTCTTGGTATTACCTATCGCTAACCGACATAAAATTAAATTGTAAAAATGAAGTAAAAATAATTTTGCAAGTATATTGATCATTACCGAAATCATAAACTTATCGGATCGGTCAAATAACCATTCAGTCAGTTTTTTACAAGATGTTTTAAAATATATGAGAAAAGCTGTAATTGCTCATTAAAATCCAACTATGCTTAATATCTGAATGCACCTAAATGATTCTATCTTGTCCACGAGCCAATTTAGATTGACAATGATTCATACGAGGCTTTCACTTTTTATCTGTTATAGTACCATACGCATGTAATAATCACGTATGTCGGAAAAACTAAGAGTAATATATAGGCCGAGCGATATAGATTTGTAACAAAAAAATAACGTGCATACTCGTTACATGGAAAATCCTAACACATGTACTGTACATGCACAATTTAGCTTTAGTCGCAGCCTAGGACTGAATAATAGCGCCTTTCATATTTGACGTGCAGGACTTATTTTGTGATAATTAATTATCACTTTATTGCTTTCAAGGTAACGAATTCATTTTCGGGGAGCGAAACATCTTAACGACTATAGATATACTTAACATAATTAAACCTCATGTTTAATCAAGAAGATAATAATACATTTGTTGCAAAAATTTAATTAAAAATCCAAGTATTCTATAAAATCCATATGTAAAAGCCAAATAGATTCTTATATTGGGTTAGGGATATTACTACAAGTAATTGCTGAAAGATGAAGTGTATTGTCTTGAGGTTCAATATACCACCAATGTCTGTTATCAGATGATTTACCATGAATGCAAAGACTATGATAAGCACCAAGTTTTTTTGATATCCACAGGATAACCCTTATTTCCTAATGAACTCTTAAATTCAATAAAACAGCCTAAAGACACAAATTCATCCGTATCATAAGTTAAGGGTTTGATTTGAGCTTGCCATAAAAAGAGAAGAGAAAGAAGAAATTTTTTTTCATGATTTTTAAAATAAGAAACTGTTAAACATTTCCTATAACATGGACAATTTGCAAATTGTAAATAATTTAATACCCAATAAACCTATCTCTTAATATATAATAATGACTCTCCAAGACTACCGTCTTTGCACGAATTATAACGCACATGGGAGTTATTTAGAATTTTCCACTTTTTTAAAATTGCATATTTGACTCAAAATCTGTATATACATTATATATTGAACTTAATTGGATCGGCATATAAAATGATTCGAAATATCATACACGTGCGTCCCGAATAGAGATGGGCAAAATGCAACATTTTTTTTAGCATGAACATGCGTGCATGCATGCATGCATGTTTTGACCAAAGTTATGATTTAATTTCTTAATGGGCCAGAATTAACTGCATGCATGCAGTCATGCGCATGGTGCCCATCTCTAGTCCCGAAGTAACGCGTTCAAAATGCAGATGCGCGTTATCTGTTATTACAAGCAATACGATACGATACGTGGATTTTACTAATAAAATTTAAATTTGCTAGCCATCCAATGATCCAATTTGGATAAACTTTTTTTTGTAGAGCTTAGTGTACCCTACAAAGTAAAAAGAAATTGGGTTATTACAGTATTAGATGGCCCAAATTTAGATATATAAAATTTACATAGGCTCGGAAAGTCATTTTTATAGCAAAGATCCTATATAATCTTACCAATTGCTTTCTTCATTTACAACTAGCTTAATTCCTAGTACAATACTACTTATTTTATTCTCACTTTCAAGTCGCGTAGCATCGGCAGTAAATGTCACATACGTGTATTCCAAATATGGTGGATAAAAGGACTTGAATTTCCTTCTGTATTGGCATAAATGGCAAAAGCATCTATAAATTGTTTTTATCTTCAGCCAAATCGCCAATAAATGAAAGACTTTTTAAATTTAAATAGTATCAATTTTAGGATTTGATCCATTGTTATTAAGTAATAAACACCTGTTTGATCTATCAAATGTTATGAAAACTGGATTATTTGTTATATCAGTACCTTGACCTGCAAGTCTTAAGCTTCCTTCTATTTCTTCTGATCTGTAGAGATTTCTAAATTCTTTATGATGACAATAGCCATGGAACTGTTGGTAATTCATTATTGGTAAAATCACAAAGGGAGTTTGAAAGAACTCCTTGTTGATAGTTTCTATACAAGTTGAGCCTTTTTGAGTCTTAACTACTTGGCTGTTGGAATTGTTGCTCCCATTTATCTATATCTGGATGCATAATGTCATTTCCAAGTGCGCAGATATCTCCACCACATCCATAAAGATTAAATTCACTGTCTAATCTAAATTTCTTAACTTCTTCATTATATTCTTCAGATATTTATCCGTTAAATATTTTAAAGTCGCGGCTTTTGCAACCAAATTAATATTTGTACTGGAATTATAATTAAGCTTATTAGCTCAAGCATTAAGAACGACACGAACACCCATTTTAAATAAAATGAGTTCCATGTTGATTAAAAAAATGGTTTCTGGATCAATTTTTGAATTATTAATCTCTGAACGAATTTCTGTCTAAGATATTTTCGTAACGTTGGAAGAGATGATGTTGAGTGAAGAAGATGAGATGAATAATCATATTGAATTCTGCTAAATTTTCGGAATTTACTATAGTCAACGACCATTCTTAACTCTATATCTAAAGAGCAAGTAAATTCAAAAAATTTGCTAGAGGAAAGCATTGAAAGTATTAATGTTTATATATTTATATTATTAAAAGATTTATTAATACATTTACCTCCTATGTAACAGTATTCAAATCGATTGATGATATTCATCCAAACTTTCGCCGGCACAGTAATTATTGATATATTCGACCGCTCTTTTTTGGATAAAACTAATATAATGGAAAGAATGAAACTTTTGAAGCAAGATATACTTAATCAATCTTATGCATTCTTACACTAACGGTATTAGGTATGATATAAGTCTGGCCAGCCATTATGTTTTCTTTCATGTGCCGAAATAATGCTTTAAATTTTCAGTATATGATTCACTTTGAGCATATTGTTCATCATATCCGGAACCAAGTTCATCAATTCCAGGTATCTAGGCCATTTATAATAAAAGCAACCTACGTATGTATGTATATATAAATTTAAGAAAGAATACTCATTCATTGCTTGGAACATGATAATCGGAAATTTTATTTTTAGTATTTAGCATCAATAGCGTAAACTTTTTGTAACCAATGTAACAAATGTGTTTTCTTGTGGAAGGTTGTTGTTTCTTTTTAGAAAAACTCTCAGCCATATTTATTATAAATATGAGCAGAATACAATCATTAGTGCAATAAGTGGAATATTTGCAAGCGTTATCCGTTTCTCTATCTTCTGTCTGCATAACTTTAATTATTGCCATTTGTATGTGTATTTGGACACGTGTAATTTATTCTTACAAGTTTCGTGATCCGTCACATTTTCTTTTTATTCTCGCTCGGATGTTTTAATTAACATGACATTAATGA
Organism: Gigaspora rosea; assembly: GCA_003550325.1. Taxonomy (NCBI): domain Eukaryota; kingdom Fungi; phylum Glomeromycota; class Glomeromycetes; order Diversisporales; family Gigasporaceae; genus Gigaspora; species Gigaspora rosea. The sequence continues at coordinate 153,297 of QKWP01000461.1, read as the reverse complement.
AGATACATATGGAAGTAATGCTACACTTCATTATTTTTCTCTTCTATTATGACATACTTACGCTCTTTATTAATTTTACTATGTTTGCATGCTAATTATCAGCTTGTCACTATGTGTTCACGTGGTGTTCTCACGTGACAAAGTACAAAATGAGGATCGAAAGTTCTAATGGTGTGGCGCATTATACATTTTTTTTTCGCCAACGCTGCGGTTTGCGTATTCAGCTAACATGCATGACAACTGGCAGAGCGCTAGGTGCAACGACTTTAAAGGGAGGGGTGGGCCAGTCGCAAAAAAGCCAAATTGTAATCGGGCAGTGAAGAGAACAAGTGGACAAGACAAGACGAAGTAAGAAAGCACTAAACTTGCCCACATGTATCTTTTATAACTCCATCACCTGCACCTACCTGCATGTCAATGTCAATGATATCAATCATATGAATATCTTTAATCTCAATCACATGCATTTCTATAATCTCTCAATCGTATACAATCGTATGCATGTCTATTCTCTTTTTCCATACAAGTCTCAATTCATATAAACCATAAAAGGCGTTCCTCACAATAATAACCCTAGCGTGACTTCATCAACGCATAGGGCTATGACTAAAACGGAAATACAAAAATTTTATATTATCTTATCGGCACTTTCTTGAGAAATGCTGTGCTGCGAGCTCAGATCTATTTGCGTTTGCCTCCCAAAATTTTTATCGAATACGGGTTGTATTTTAAGGTTAAATGATTTTCAATGTCATAGTTAGATGGAGCATTCTTATCGGTCAAGTGTAATGTCAAAAATTTTCAGAGTAATGATTTAATTAAGGGATTGCAAGTTATAGTGCATATAAAATTTATGACGATCTAAAAATAAAAAAAAATTTATGACGATCTATATGCTTTATGAAAAAAGATAATTTTCACTTCTAAGCTAACATTTGTGTCTTTAATATAATTAGTATTCTTTATTATAACAAAAAAAAATATTGTCATATTTTTATAATATCTATATTTTTTTTTCCTTTTACGCCAAAAACCTTTGAATCTTATTTTGAAAATTTTGAAATGGCGGCGTTTTAAGACTATCGACAAAACCAAACTCGAAATTTGGTTGCTAAGATTCTTTTGCTATACATTTATCGTTTAATCATTCTCATCTATCTATTTTATTGAATATAGATGAATTGTCATAACTGTAGATGCTGGTGAAATGTGGTGAAATGTGGTGAAATAATTTCACCACTATTGGTGAAATTGGTGGTGAATTGGTGGAATTGGTGAAATTAATTTCACCAGCATCTATAGTCATAACCCATTTAAAGATCTAAACTGAATTCGCTTTCAAGACACGTTCGAAACCCAATCATTGCCTACATATTTTAATATGGTCTCTTAATAATGACTAAATGGTATTTAAATTTCATTTAGAAAATGTAAAGAGGCTAATTTTCACTTTATTCTTATTTTCTAACTAGATATTATTTTAAGGATTGATTATAATATATTGATCACAATTCCGAGATAAAATGCGATTTTGATTTTGATTTTATAAACTAATTAGTTTGTTACTTCTATTTACATTTATGTCAAAGATTCTGTTATGCTTAGGTATTTCTAGTTCTGTTAAAATTTGATAATCTTCTCGTTATTTTTTCTTCCAAAGCTGACCGTTTTTCTGAATCTTTATTCCAACATTATTTTATCAGGTTCACATAACATCGTGAAGCTTTGTTGTTAATGGGCGGTGTATTATTTAATATTAATTTGACTTATAATTGCATAATATAGCTTTACCGTACAATACTTCCAGGAGTATCTAAAATTAATTGCAATTAAATTGTGATCAATTAAATTGCAAATAATTGCAAGTAATTGAAATTAATTGCAATTAATTGCAATTTTTACTTACACTGTTAATTTTGCTACGTCGAATTTAAAATGTTCTACATACATATATTTTAATTAATTGTGACCTAATGCTAAAAAAAGTTCTACATATTTTTATGCAGTAACTATAACTAAAAAGGTTGATCGTATTCAAATACATTACTACCGTACCCGTCGTTAAACAACGGGTTTTGTTATACTTTGCAATAACATAAATAATTTTCTCATTTTATTTTCTATTTCAAATTAAACTATTGTTACATATTGTCACGTTATAAATTTTATTATACTATAAATATATTGCGTTTATATAATTAATTCATATAAAAAGAAAAAAAAATAAATAAATGAATATATTGCGTTTATATCATTAATTCATATAAAAAGAAAAAAAAATAAATAAATGATGAGTAAAGCTTTCGAATGTTTAATTTTAATAAATCTTTTTCATTTTTTTTCATTATTAATTTCTTAATATGGAATGATATAACTTGTTTGTTAATGAAATCTTTGATCAAATATTAAAAATGCTTATTCGTCAAAGGAAAAAAAATTCTTTAATGGATGAAATAAATATTCAAACTGCATAAAACATCCAAGAGATGTGAGTACTGGGGAATGAACCCTGCAAGGGCAGACAAAACTGACCAACCAACAAGAAGTGGAAGCATGGAGGCATGTACATGTCAAAGCCCAACAGAGCTCTGGGTGCACCCATATAGAAGTCTTAGGACATTAAGAGGATCTGGGATCACCAGTAACAGGTATAGCTGGTATAAGTGCATGTAGTGGTATGAAAATCAGGTTGGCCAAGCCTCATGATGCTATCCAACTATATCAGGGATTGGAAGCTTCAGCGAAACATGCCTGGATACTCGCCACTATAGTGAGGAGTACAGTCATTCGCATATTTCTGAATTTGAAAAGTTAAATTCGGGTTCCCAAGTTGCAGGAAAATTGGCTAGTTGCAGCAGCATGCAGGCTTGAGATACTTACCCAATGTGGTAGAGGCAACTGCATGGCTTAAGATACGAACTCCTGAGAAGTACACTAGTAAGGACCTGGGTATACTAATTTGGAAGCAGAAAGCACCTATCTGAATTATATACACCAAATTGGAAGTAATGATATTAGGAATGTGGGTAAAGTGATGAACATGTAAATACTAATAGTTGGTTGGGAAAAAGGGATGTCCAAAACTAGAGCAGGGGGGACTTTTGTTTCCGATGATTTCTGGGATCGACATTACACAAGTATTTATACGTCGTAGTACTGTAAAACCAGAATTTTTCGGGTCTAAGCAAACTTAAAAAAAAATAACAATTGATTCAACACTTTATTAATAAAAAACCTTCCTAGCAAACGTCTCTTTGTTGAATCACAGTGAATCATGGTGAATCACGCAATAAAAGGTAGATATGCTAAGAGTTGAAGTATTGTCTACCATATAGCAGAAGGTAATAAAAATATATTGTTTTGCTTAATTTATAAACTTTTAACATCATTTTTTTTTGTTTTTTTTTTGTCTTTTTTCTTTTGTTATCCAAATAATTAACTTGTTTTTTTTCATTTATAAATTTATGTAGACTGTTTTTTGAAAGTTATATGTATTCTCTATAAGACGTTTGATTCATTTTATATATAGTTTTGTTAATTATAGATGAAGTATAAAAAATGGGAATAAAGGGTGTGTAACTTGTTATAAGAAACTTTTAATAAAGCTCTTGTATTTATAAGCTATATTTTAGCCTGAGTGAATAGTTTTATTCATTTACAATGCGAGTTAGTTTGCTTCGAAGTTACGAAAGAAATTGTAATATGTTTAATGATTATCTATCTGTTTTCATTGAAAGTGTATCATGTGGATAAAAAACTGTTTTATGATTGGTCAACTGCCTCATGATCAGACCCGTGCATTTCTGAAAAATACAAAAGTCCTCCCTGCTCAAAACCAGGCTAGCTATATAAATAGGAGTATGGTAGGCTCTGGTAGGTTTAGGTTATGGATAAAACAGTCCAAGTCTCGATACTTAGTAGATAGTATAATAATTGTAAGCAATATATTGTAATGATTAATATATATCCAATAAAGCCCAGAGGTATGACCTCACCTTAACAATAAAAAAAAAATGAAAAATGAAAAAAATGAATACTTATCTCAAGTCCAATTTGATGTACCAATAACGTAGTGAATCACAAACACAAACAAATATGATAATGTGACAAATATTTAATAATATTTTAGTAACCTATCCCAAACAACACTCATTATCTGAAAAAAGTTAAAAAAGAGCTAGTTAGTACTATGAAACACAATATTAAAACAAGAAAAAAATTGAATACTTAGAAAAGTGCAGTAAATCATGTAATTTTCTGGAGTCCCCTAACTATCATATTTTGTATATATATATATAGTTTAAATAACCAATAATATTGAAGTAAAATTGATTTTTAGTTAATTACAAATAGTTGCTATATGGTAAAGTCTAAATTCTACTGAGTCAATTGATAATTATCGATTTTGTAAACTTATTGAAAGATCAAAATACATATACCCTAAAATTTTTATTAAAATAGGACCCCAGACATATAATACAGAGGTCATATATTACACATTTTAGCAAAAACCCCTGAAATTTGAAAAACAAAAAAATGGGTTTGGCAATTATCTTGGTATCAGTGGTTCAATTTGAATAAACTTTTTAAAAATAAAGCTCTCAGTGAGATGCATCTAACAAAAAAAGTTTATTCAATTTTGATCACTAGATTAGAAGTTATTTAAGTAATATAGTTTTGTCATTTTTAGCAAATTAGATCAAAATTGGCAAAAATCCAGTTATGACCTATATGAGAGATGTCTGAGGTCCTATTAAAATTGAAGAATTTTTTATTATTTAACTTTTAATTTTTACATTATTGAATATAATTTTTTAAAAAATTTTAATTTTTCTTTTGAACATAAAATCAAAAACAATTAAAGGAGCACCATTTATCAGCTGATTAGGGTTTCACTAGTAGCTGACCCCCCACTCCCACCTAATTATTTTTCTTAGCATTTGATTGATTAGAATTTAATAAAATATATAAGTTATATATATATTAAATATTAGATAACTTCTGATTTACCGGTCTGTTTTGGATAATTCAACTACCAAAATGTTCATCTCAATAAGACAATTCTAACAAGCCCAAAGTCATCAAAATCCAATCACAGGATCCCAAAATCATTTAAATTTTGTGTAATTTTAATAATAATTTTTAAAATTACTAAGTAAATTTTTTTAATATTGAATGACTTTTGATCTACAAGTTCATTTTGAATGATTTAACTACTGTACCAAAATGTTCAACTCAATGAGATAATCCTAATAAGCCCAAAATTATTAAATCTAATTACAGGATCCTAAGATCGACAAAGATTTGTATCATATACAATTATATATAGTACATATAGGCAATTTAAGGAATTGCTAATAACTTTTAATCTACCAGTCCATTTTGGATTATTTAACACCAAAATGTTTGACTCAATAAGACAATTCTAACAAGCCCAAAATCACTAAAATCCAATTGCAGTATCCAGAGATCGATCAAATTTTGTAAGATTTTAATAGTGTTTTTTAGAATTATTATATAAATATCTTTAACAATAAATAACTCTTGAACTACTAGTCCGTTCTGAATGATTTAACTACCAAAATGTTCATCTTAATAAGATGAGTCTAAAAAGCCCAAAATCATCAAAATCTAATTACAGAATCACAAGATTATTAAAACTTAGTGTAATAGTTTATTTACAAATCTAATAAGTTTTGCAGTACTACAATATACAAAACCCATAGATTTGTAGATAAGTCATTACACTAATTTTTAATGATCTTCTGATTCTGTAATTAGATTTTAATGATTTTGGTCTCATTAAAATTGTCTCATTGAGATGAACATTTTGGTGGTTAAATCATTCAAAATGGACTAGTGGTTCAAGAGTAATTTACTGTTAAAGATATTTATATAGTAATTCTAAAAACACTATTAAAATTTCACAAAATTTGATCAATCTCTGAATCTTGTGATTGGATTTTAGTGATTTTTGGCTTGTTAAAATTGTTCCATTGAGCTGAACATTTTGGTAGTTAAATCATCCAAATGGACTAGTAGATCAAAAGTTATTAGCAAATTCCTTAAATTGGCCCATATGATATTTAATTCATGATCTATATACCAAACAGGGGATGCATATATTACTATATATAGTAAAATTGGGAAAAATTAATTATTATTTATCAAATTTCTGGAATCTGGTACTATCAGAACTATAACAAATTTTTTTTATTAAGCTAACCTTTCTTCTCAACTGAACAAAAGTTGTAGAGCACATTTTTGCAATTCTAATAATAATAAAATCATAAAATTGGACTAGTAAATTTGTTTAGTGGAGAAAAAAGGTTAGCTTAGTAAAAACAATTCGTTATTGCTTTGGCAATGCCAAATTCCAGAAATTTGATAAACAATAATTGATTTTCCCTATATATTACTATAGATTTTACTATTTGTTATATGAATCATGAATTAATTATTAATTTTTTTATAAATACAAATCTTTGTCGATTTTTGGATCCTGTGATTAGAATTTAATGATTTTGGGTTTGTTAGAATCATCTCACTGAGAAAAACATTTTGGTAGTTAAATAATCAAAAATGGACTAGTAGATCAAAAGTTATTCAATATTAAAAATTATATAGTTAGACCTCCATAAGTGCACCCTCTGGGACCAGCCATTAGCGTGCACTTAGAGAGTGTGTGCACTTATGGAATTATAGATTTATATTACACAAATTCATATCCAATCAAAAAATACCTTTTAGCACACTAATGAAATACTAAATATAGTGTGCATATATATAAAAAAATTTTTACTAAGTTAACAACATATGCTCACTAATTAAAAATTGTAGAGCTCATTTAATAGTAGTTAGATCATTCAAATTAGTCTAGTAGATAGCAAGATATCATCGAAAAACAATTGGATAACTATATAAATCACTATGTTATTTTATATAGTCGTCCAATCATTTTTTGATGATATCTCACCATCCACTAGGCTGATTTGAATAATCTAACCACCATTAAATGCATCTTGAGAGCTTTATAACTTTCAATTAGTAGGAATATGTTGTTATCTTAGTAAAAAAAATATTTTTATATGTATATATGCCAAATTACAGTATGAGACAGCTAAAGATATCAACTTTTTATTTTAATATAAAAAAGGCACCAAATTTGAATGAGGACACTATAAAGTATCCACTTTTTACTAAGGTGTGCCAAATTTAAAATAATATAACACAAAAATAACTAGTTTTTATTGGTCTATACATGTAGATCAGTGTCAAATTTTTGATTTATATACATGTATAAAATAGACAAATTTTAAACTTTATACCACTATTAAAAATAAAAATAAAGAAAAATCATCTTTCAAAAATGTAGTTTGGGTTATAGATTATCAATTTGAAAGAGGGTTTTTTGATTTAATAATTTTTTGTTAAGTTATAATATATTTAAACCAACTAATTAAACGTGAATATCTTTAGCTGTTCCGTACTATATGTAATTTGCAACATGTTATACTATGGACAATTTCTGATTAGCTAGTGGCCAAATTTTATTGGTCAAGACGATCTGTAATTATGTAATGGTGCATTTATGGAGGGCATCTTAATAACAAAATCAAATGCATGTGCAAAATATAGAGGGTGTGCACTTAACACTATGGTCCTAGCTTGGAACTAGGCCTTATAGTGCATTTATAAAGTGTGTGCACTTATAGAAGTGCACTTATGAAGATTTGACTATATATATATATTATATATATAACTATAGATTTATATTGTTATTCTTCAAAGATAGTAGGTAACTAGAGCGATCTTAGACAGTGAACACTTTGTGTAAACTCACTTTGTTACTGTGATATATCTAAGTCAGAAGGCATTTTTTAATAAAACTTAACAAAGAAGATTTAAAGCAATTTGCAATTACGAAAGAGGCTACAATTAGAAGTATATGAGGATACTAATAATTGTTTAATTTAAGTAAAAAATAATTGTATTTATTAGTGAAAGAGTATGAAGACTCGATGTTAAACTTGGGGTCCACATCAGCAGCTTTTATACTTTTTGAAATTTTACAAATATAACAGTCAATATCTAATACATGTGTAATATATGGGGTAAAGTCAATAGAAATGGGACAAATTTATTAGATAGATTTGTCCCATTTCTATTGACTTCACCCCATATGCTACAACTACTATTAATAAAATATATAGTATAAATAGTATAAATATAACATATGTCATAAATGGTATATATATAATAAATGGAATATCTAGAATATATGCCTTAAAAACTACATCTGGCAGATATGGCATATATAGCATATTTGCCTGCAGCAATCACCTAGCCAATCAGATTGCTGATCTAATATTAATTGGTAATTGGTTTCAATCTTATCATCTAGTGGTCGTACAAGGAAATCTATAGCTTGTTAGAACTGTCTTGACAAACTGAATTGAATAGTGGTTGTTTTATTTAATTTGGACCAGTGGATCAAAAGTTATAATCACTTTTGTGTAATTTCTATAGATCAACATATATATTATATATATTATTATATATAGGATCTGATAATTGCTCTACCCTCTACCCTTCTAAAAATCAGCTAATAAATGGCGCTCTTCTTAATAAAAAATTCTTTAATACTTATGAAAATTTTGTAATAAGTGTATTTTAATTTGCTGAATAAGTTTACTTAAATGATTTTAATTATTTGCTTAGTAAAATTTAGACTTTACTATGTAGTGGCATTTGTCGATTCTGAGGTGAATATATTTTTTTAAAAAATTTTAATTTTTTTGTTAAATGTAAAAATCAAAAGTCAATTAATAAAAAATTCTCTAATACTTCTAAAATTTTATGATAGGTATATTTGATCTGCTAAATAAATTTATTTAAGCAATTTTAAGGGTAGTGATATATTCTAGGGTTTCAAAGTTCAGTTTAGTTCAATAAAGGTTCAGGCTCAGGTTCAATGAACCTGAACCTAAACCTGAACCTGCTCTAAAAGTTTAATACTAAACTAAACCTGAACTTAAAATTATTGAACATGAACCTGAACCTGAACTTAAAAAAAGTTCAGTTCAGGTTCAGTTCAAGGTTCATGAACATGTTCAGGTTTATAATATATACACATGTTTACCTAAATCACAAAGTTAGAATCAATTAGTAAAATTTAGAAAATTATACAAATTTCTCTAATTCTCTAAATTTTACTAATTGATCATAATTTCTTGCAATAAGAAACTTGTTTAGCACTAAAAAATATATTAAATCAGCATATTTTATTTTTACTTTTCTTAAAATTTGAAGAAAAGATGCTTAATTTTGAAAATTTTCATCAAAAATTCAAAATTAAGCATCTTTGATGCAAATTTTAAGGAAAATAAAATAAAATATACCAATATGATGTATTTTTTGGTGCTAAACAAGTTTACTTAGATCAAGAAGTTATGATCAATTAGTAAAATTTAGAGAATCATAGAAATTTGTATAATTTTATTAATAAAATTATACAAATTTCCATGATTCTTTAAATTTTACTAATTGATCATAACTTCTTGCACTAAGTAAACTTGTTAAGCACCAAAAAATACATCAAATCGGCATATTTTATTTTACTTTTCTTAAAATTTGAAGAAAAGATGCTTAATTTTGAAAATTTTCATCAAAAATTCAAAATTAAGCATCTTTGATGCAAATTTTAAGGAAAATAAAATAAAATATACCGATATGATCTATTTTTTGGTGCTAACAAGTTTACTTAGATCAAGAAGTTAGAATCAATTACAGTCAGACCTCCCTATAGTCACACCCAGTATTTAAAATTTGATGTTCTCATGTTCTCATGAGAACACTAAATTTTTTTTAAGAACATTAATATTTAAAATAATGTTCTCTTATTTGAGAACATTTTGTACTAATAAAATGTTCTCAAACTATTATTAGTATTAGTTTTTTTTTACATATTTGAAGAAAAGATTTATAGTTGCAAAAAGTTAAATAAGTATATCACATGATCAATTCAACCAATTTAAATGTTCTAAGTACTATTAAAATCAGGGAGCCTTTGTCTATAACTTTACTTAAAAGTCCAAGATAGGTTTATACAATAAAAATATATGTATATTTAAAAAATAAAATTCTATATAATGAGAACATTAAAAATTTTTTGAAAACATTAATATTCTAAATTTAGTTTATTTGAGAACATAATTTTGAATTTGAATTTTAAACACTAGTCATACCCCATATAGTCACACCTCTATTTAAACACCCGATTTTTGTGCGATGAACTCAAACATAATAATAAAACCTCATTATAGTCACTAATTTTTAACTAAATATGGATTATATAATCTAATTGGCCAATTTTCATATTCATGTATATTTAAAATTATCTATTAATTGATAATCCACCTGTCAACTATAGGTAAAATGTGGAGTGCTTCCATCTAAAATTTTTCCTTACTAAGTTAATGATATATGTCTCCTAAGTAAAAGTTGTAGAGCTTGTCAAAAAGCATCTAATGGTGGTATGATCATCCAAATCGGCCCAGTAGATGGCAAGTTATCATCAAAAAAGATTGCCCAACTATATAAAAATCTGTGATGGAAATTATATATAAAAATCACTATAGGCGAAATGTGGAGTGCTTCTATCTAAAACTTTTTTCTTACTAAGTTAATGATATATGCCAACTAATTGAAAGTTGTAGAGCTCGTCGAGACGCAATTTACAGTGGTTAGATCATCCAAATTGACCCAGTGAATAGTAAAATATTGTCAAAAAATGATTGGCTGACTATATAAAATCTCTTATGTAAACAAATATTGTTTACATAGAGATTTTATATATGATATAGTCAGTCAATCATTTTTCAATGATATCTCGCCATCTATTGTGCCAATTTGAATGATCTAACCACTGTTAGATGCGTTTAAATGAGCTCTACAACTTTCAATTAGTGGGCATATATCGTTAACTTAGTAAGAAAAAAGTTTCAGATGAAAGCACGCCACATTTCGCCTATAGATGACCATAATGATATATTTTATTTATAGTCACACCTCTTTACAATCACCAAAATAGGGTGCGATGGACTTGGTGATTATAGAGAGGGATGACTGTAGTAAAATTTAGAGAATCATAAAAATTTGTATAATTTTATTAATAAAATTATACAAATTTCTATTATTCTCTAAATTTTACTAATTGATCATAACTTGTTGATCTAAGTAAAGTTGTTTGGCACCAAAAAACATCATTTTAGTTAGTGTTCTGTAAAAGATCCGGGTCTGGTCTGGGTCTGGTCCGGTCCGTTGACAGACCGAGTTCGGACCCTTGATTTTTAAGATTCAATAAGGACCCACAAGAAGATCCGCCCAGTCCGGTCTTAGAATAATACTTAATGCTGATTGGCTAATTTAGAATTTTTTTTTTACAGATAAAATATCATATTCTGTATCCAGCCGGTAATATATATGTACGTACTCACATATTTGTAATATTTGCATTAATCACTGGATCCTGAATTACTATATCATTTTGAACCTATAATGACGGGCAAGAAATCATTCGAAAACAACAAAACAGTTTTTTTTTTTTGTTTTTTAGTGAGGCACTTGGTCTTAGTTATTTAACAACTTTGTATCTATAAATTTTTTAAATTTCACGATTCTGGGTCAGACCTAGATTTAAGTGATACGAGTTTGGACCCTAAATTTAGATCCGAATCGGTGTTCGGACCGGGTATGGATCTTTAAAAATATCAGCCCGGTCTGAATCATGCAAAACACTAATTTTAGTATATTTTATTTCATTTTCCTTAAAATTTGCGTCGAAGATGCTTAATTTTGAATTTTTGATAAAAATTTTCAAATTAAGTATCTTTTCTTCAAATTTTAAAAAAGTAAATAAAATATGCCGATTTGATGTATTTTTTGATGCTGAACAAGTTTACTTAGTGCAAGAAATTAAGATCAATTAATAAAATTTAGAGAATTATAGAAATTTGTATAATTTTATTAATAAAATTATACAAATTTCTATAATTCTCTAAATTTTACTAATTGATTATAACTTCTTGCACTAAGTAAACTTGTTAAGCCCAAAAAATATATCAAATCGGCATATTTTATTTTACTTTTCTTAAAATTTGAAGAAAAGATGCTTAATTTTAAAAATTTTCATCAAAAATTCAAAATTAAGTATCTTTGATGCAAATTTTAAGAAAAATAAAATATACCGAAATAATATTTTTTGGTGCTAAACAAGTTTACTTAGATTAACAAGTTATGATCAATTAGTAAATTTAGAGAATAATATAAATTTGTATAATTTTATTAATAAAATTATTTGCCAATTCGGATAAGATCAGCAATATTTCTATATTTAGAATTGGGGCAAAACAAATATATAAACAACATAGTACAAAATCTGAAACAGGCCTGTATATATAAAATTTTATATATTTAAAGAATTTTAAAGACGTTTTTACTCATATCTTTTTATCTACAGGTCCGATTTTAATGAAATTTTATCAGTAGATGCACAAAAACCTGCTCTACAACTTTACTTTTATCAAAAAATAATATTTATTTAGTACAAAAAAAAACTTTTTACAAGAGTCATAATCAGATTTACTAATATATTTGTTTATACCCAATTTCATATATAGCAATAATATCCCTTAGTTTGTACTAGTTCGCAGGCAAATTTGCCTGCAAAATTACTATAAATATACCTCTGATCTATTTTTTTAATCATTTAAAATATTTAAATAAAATTTGGTATTATAATATTTAATAACAAGGATTATATTTTTGAATTATTTAAATTTATATTATAAGACAAAAAGTTTATGTTGCTTATAAGCTGAAAATATTAAATTTTAAAGAAATTTTTTAACCAAAAAAATATTTTACAATATCTTGGCGAATTCTTTAAATATTGGTTTTAAAAATATAGTTTCTAATACAATATTGTAGTTTATATAAAGGATGACAACTTTTATTATTTGACTTTATATGATTTACTTGTAAAAATTAAGACTTGTATTAGAAGTGAAAGTTTTTTTTTATAGACAGGAACATACAAAATTTGAGAAAACCTAAAGAAAAAATTCTATAGTTAAGGTTCCAAAACAAAAACTTTAAACTTTTATTACACCAAAGTTTTTTAATAATTTTAAAAAAAAATTTATAATAAAGTTTATAAAACAGAACTAATATTATATTTTTTACTTAGAAAGTATATAGCTAAAATTAATATTTAAGGTTTTATTTAAAAAGTTTAAAATTTTAAAATTTTCGCAGGCAAATATGCCTGCATAACAAATTAAGGGATAGCTATAGTGCCAAACTTATCCGGATTGGTAATTATATAAATTTCTATGATTTTCTAAATTTTACTAATTTATCCTAACTTCTTGATATAAGTAAACTAGTTTAGCACCAAAAAATACATAATATCGGTATATTTTATTTTATTTTTCTTAAAATTTGCGTCAAAGATGCTTAGTTTTGAATTTTTAATAAAAATTTTCAAAATTAAGTATCTTTTCTTCAAATTTTAAGAAAAGTAAAATAAAATATACCATTTTGATATATTTTTTGGTGCTTAACAAGTTTACTTAGTACAAGAAGTTATGATCAATTAGTAAAATTTAGAGAATTATAGAAATTTGTACAATTTTATTAATTAAATTATACAAAATGCTATGATTCTCTAAATTTTACTAACTGATTTATACTTTTCACTCTAAGTAAACTTGTTCAGTATCAAAAATATATATTTTTTTATTTAGACTCAAACTAGTTTGCAAAATTTGAACTAGCCCGACCAAACTTATGATTGAGTTTAGTTTAGTATAAAGTTTTAATAATAAAATTTAGAGTTTGAGTCTGGTTTGGACCTAAAATCACTAGTTTATATGAACACCAGACTGAACCTGAACATGTTTATGAACTTATAAACTGAACCTGAACTGAACCTGAACCAGCTCTAAAAGTTCAATACTGAAACTGAACCTGAACCTGAACTTGACCTAAGTTCAGTTCAGATTCATAGAAACACTATATATTACGTAATATAATTTTACTATACTCCTATCCCCTCCCACTACATAAGAGTAGTTTGATTTGTTATTATAAACTTCTATATTTAATATAAGATTTCAGAGACCCCTTCTCTTCTCTAAAATATTACGTAATATCTGTCACCACCTAACCAATTTGTTTAGTAAAATTTAGACTTTACTATATCGTGACTTTTGTCAATTGTGGAGTAGCTTATTTTTAAACCAAAGATATTTTTGAGTTTTTTTAAATATTATAAAATTTGATTGGTCAATAGTCCTATCACTAGAGAGGGATCAGGACCTATATAAACTCTAATCACATAATTTACTGCACTTACCTTAGCTCCAATATGATAGCTAAGTGTTCTAGTCAATAGCAATGACTTCAAGACAAATAATAACAGTTCCAGAATAACAATTGCAAGATAAATAGTGACTTTCATCACCAAAATTTGCACAGGGTTTACTATTGATTTTTATCAGTTATTTGATAGTAATCGATTTAAATTCCCCCTGACGATAACTATTGATTAAGATAATAACTAGTAATAATCGATAGATATCAGATTTAAAAATCACAATTAGTATTGTTTAATAATGAATAATTATTCTAATCGATTTTTTCTAATTGTACCAATATTAATACTATTATACTCTATACTTATTACTCATATTTAGTAAATTGATATTAATATCAAATATTACTTTTATAATGCAGACAAATGCAATTTGAAATTTTATTAATTAACAAGAAATACATATCACTAAATTATATACAATAAATATGACTAATTAAAACTAAACTAATCAGCATAATTATTAACCCCAAACAAATCATCCATGTTTTCTTGCGAAAGACCCTGAGAAGAAGTCCTAAGTCCCTAAATTCTCTAGATTCTGATTCAGGAGTATTTTGCCGTAAATCAGAAAGGTGCTGAATCTCTGATTCATTGTTCATAATCACTTCAGACAAATTATACGACAGACTACCATTATTAAAATTGTTATATATTTATTAAAACATTAGTTTGTTTAAAATATTGTACAATAAAAGAAATACAGGAAATGGCAAATATATACAAGATACTTCTCTATATAACATTTTATATTTTTCTTATCACATGTATATTCTTAGATTTTGGATTTAAGAATAAGTTCGCATACCACTAGTGCAAAAGGCAGTGTTCGCTTGTTAGAGTGGGAACTGAAACTTTCGAAAATGCAGCCCTTGCTATCGCAGAGATCCAAAACACATTTTCATTGTTTGTTTCAAACAATAAATAATAACAATCACTTATTTTTGGATTTTCTTTCCATTTTACAATTATGTGGGCCTTGGCGTTGCTTTTCAAGGAGGGCAACCATTCTGATCCAAAAACTTTTCACTTTGCTGACCTAACGCTCTGCAATACTGCACCTCGATAATTCTTCATTTTTGCGAGAAGCTATTATTATTATAATGAAAAGATACAAATATTAATTGTTATCATTAGTGATCAATAAAATAACAATATGGAGTGTTCCCAACTAAAAGGGCCCATTTTTACAATTTTTTGAAAATTGAGTTTTCATTAGATTCATATAAATTTTGACATGATTGACATTTTTTAATTATAAATGAAGGTCGATTTGCATAATAAAAAATCAAGATATTGTAAAAAGAAAAATTGCATGAGGCTGCATAAAGCCAACATGCCACGAGATTACCCGATAGTCACCTACTGTCTTTAACCAATCAAAATCGTGAAATTTGATTAATCCTGGATCAGTCCGAAAATCAAAACAAACAATTAAATTCAAATATCTCAAAATAAAGTATATGTAAAAATGGGCCCTTTTAGTTGGGAACACTCCATATTAAAAAAAATATCGATTAATAATGTACTGCACTACACCATTCACCATGAAAATGGTTTATATACTAGTTTGAACTCATACTTCACATAAAATATTCCTTGAGGTAATTCTTCATTGCCTCCTTCAGGATACTCTGGTTTGAGTAAACATAGTTCAGAAATAACTGCTTTACAATGCTATTATATATCCCTTTTAAAATAAAAAAAAACTAAACAAACATTTACAACAAATAGGACCCCGATCATCTCTCATATAGGTCATAACTGGATTTTGGCCAATTTTGACCTAATTTGCTAAAAACGTCAAAATCTATTTACTTAAATAACTTCTGATCTAGTAATCAGAATTGAATGGACTTTTTTTTGTTAGATGCGCCTCACTGAGAGCTTCATTTTAAAAAAAGGTCATTCAAATTGGACCACTGAATGCCAAGATAATTGCCAAAAACTGTTTTTTTGCTTCTCAAATTTCAGGGTTTTGCTAAATTGTGTAATGTATGACCTCTGTACTATATGTCCGGGGTCCTCAACAAATATATTTGGCATAAAAAAATATATTTAAAAAGAAATTCACTTATGTACATTACTTGAGGGTGAGTTCATTCTTTTGCTCCTTTTGCTTTCTCTTTAGTTCAGTTTTAATTTCTTGAACATCTTCAGTAAGCAATTTGAGTAATTAGTACAGTTGCTAATTTTGGATATAAAGCCTTCCAAACTTTTGGCAGTAGTGGTGGCAGTGATAGGTTTGTTTTTTTTTTGTTTTATAAAAAAAAAAGTTTCACATTATTCAAAAAACAAAAAAAAACAAAAAAAGGTTACATATCATACCATTATGATTATGTGATGGATCTTGATTAGTTGATTTTTCACATGATCCAACTAGATCAGGTGAGGAACGATTTCCATCGTTATCCGGTAGTAAACGACGAGACTAGGATTCATAATGAAAAGGTGGGAGTGCTTTTGAAAGTTGACGTAATTGTTGATAAGATTATCAATGAGAGAGTTGGCGAGAGTGTTGTTTAGATGTTTTTTGTTGATAACTTTTTCCATTCATTTTGGAAAAAATGTTTTGTACACTTAAAATACTTTTTGATAGTTCTAATGAATTACAATTATAAGTGAAATTATATCAGTCATAGGACATGTCCTTAAAAAATGGCCCAAATGTTGTCTATAATAAAAATTATAATAAAAACATATGAAATTACTATAGACATGGATTAGAAGATTCTCTTTGATCTTACTTATTAACTTAAAATTAAATTTTTTAGGAATATAGAACAAGAGAAGAAGAAAAAATTGAGCTTAAAAATCAAATTAAAATTTTGCCGATTTTGCACAAAAGAAAATGTAACTTTGCCAAAAACAAATATTTTTTAATTTTAAGATGATATGTATATGTAAAATCATGCCCTGAACAACTTTACTTAGTCGACTAAAGTAGGTTACATTGTAAGAAAAATGGGTTATCTATGTACTAAAGTTAAAATTTTTGAGTTTTAAATATAAAACGTTTTTTTGATTAGGTAACCTGCTTCGGGCCCTTAAGCAAAGTTGTTCAGCACGTGATTCTACTTGGTTTAAGGCTATCGCGCGTTTTCTTGGACCTTTTACTAAGTGAAAAATAGGTTTAAAGTTGGGAAAAAAATTTTTTTCTAAAAAAAATTTTTTTTTTAAAAAAAAAATTTTTTTCCCAACTTTAAACCTATTTTTCACATAGTAAAAGGTCTGAGAAAACGCACAGCAGCCTCAAACTGAGTAGAATTACGTGCCAAACAACTTTGCTTAAGGGCCCGAAATAGGTTACCTAATCAAAAAAAAACGTTTTATATTTAAAACTCAAAAATTTTAACTTTAGTACATAGATAACCCATTTTTCTTACAATGTAACCTACTTTAGTCGACTAAGTAAAGTTGTTCAGGGCATGATTTTACATATACACATCATCTTAAAATTAGAAAATATTTGTTATTGGCAAAGTTACATTTTTGCTTTGTGCAAAATCGGCAAAATTTTAATTTGATTTTTAAGCTCAATTTTTCTTCTTCCCTTGTTCTATATTCCCAAAAAATTTAATTTAAAGTTAATAAGTAAGATCAAAAAGAATCTTCTAATCTATGTCTATAGTAATTTCATATATTTTTATTATAACTTTTATTATAAACAGCAATTGAAAGGACATGTCCTATGACTGATATGGTGAATTAGGTTAAGGGGCGTTATTGGATGCTTGTTGAGGATAAGCAGAATTATATGTTGTATTAAAAACTGATTGAGGGTGAATAGTATGAGATAGTTGAAAATAAAAAGTATAAGGTATTTGTTGAGAATTAAAGTCATCATAAAGAACTAATTGAGAGCAAACATTTTGAGATGGTTGTTTAGGGTCATTGGTATAATATGCTTGGAAACGAAAAGTATGAGGTGTTTGTTGAGGATTATAGTCATTATAAGGAACCGATTGAGAACAAACAACAAACATTTTGAGATGGTTGTAGTTGTTTAGGGTTATCGGTATTATATGGTTGAAAACAAAAAGTATGAGGTGTTTGTTAAGAATTATAGTTATCATAAAGAACCGATTGAAAACAAACATTTTGAGATGGTTGTTTAGGGTTATTGGTATTATATGGTATATAAGAAACCGATTGAGAACGAACAGTTCGAGGTTGTTAGTTATTATATGGTGTATTAGAAGTAGTAGAAGACAATTTTTTTGTATTTTTCATTTTTCCAATATTACAAAAAAGAAATTTCAATTACCTTCAAATGCTAGAAATCCATTGTATTTATATAATTGTAAAGGCTTTCATAAGCATAGGAAAAAAATTTAAAATTAATGATAAAAAATGTACCAGAAGAAAACATAATGAAAAAAAATTTGAAAGATACTTATTTTATTTGTAAGCAAGAAAAAAGTTAATGTCAAACGTAATAAAAGAAAAAAAATTGAAAGATACTTATTTCATTGTAAGTAGTAAAAAAATAAAAAAATAAAATGTAATAATGAAAAATGTACCGATTGAAAAAAAATTTGAATGATGAAAACGCATATTTGTTATTTTGATCATTATAATTGTAATGACAATATTCTGAGATTTATCGTATAGCCGAGTTTTTTGTATACCATATAATTTCACTGTATGAGAAAACCTGAGTGACATCAGGCTTTCAATTATATTTCGTAAGAGTGGTAACATATATTACGTAATATAATTTTACTATACCCTCTACTACCCTCCTCTCTACATAAGAGAAAATTGATTGGCTATTATAAACTTCTATATTTAATGTAAGATTTTAGAAACACCCTTCCCCTAAAATATTACACAATATCTGTCACTATCCTAATGGATATAATCTATTTAATTTATTAGGTAATAAATTGAATCGATTATATCCGTTACAAAAGATAATTGAAAGCCTGATACTGCTCAGGTTTTTTTTTGGTGCACATATTAGATCATGCATTAATATGATGCTAGTTGTTTACTAGGTATAAAATTGTTTTAAAAAATAAAGGTTCTTTGGCGCACATGTTAGGTCTCACATTAATATGACGCTAGTTGTTTACTAGTATATGAAATTGTTTTAAAAAATAAAAGTTAAATTGATTTAAATCGATATAAATAAATATAAATTGATACAAACAGATACAAAGCAAATTCTTTGAATATTATCCTTTAGACATTCTTACGGGCTTTCTTTATAATTGATAATTGCTTTAATTAATATTCTTTTTTTTCTTTTCTTTTTATCATTTGTTGTTCAGTTCACTCTTTTCTTTTAAATCTGAGGAACAAAATCCAGTCTAGGTTTTGGTATCCTAGCGCTCTTTTATTTTCTCATTTTAACTCTTTCTCCTTCACTTGATTTCACTTAATATCGCTTAATATCGCTTATTTTCAGTTTTATCTTTTATCTTTCGATCTCTCTATCCTATTATTTATTTTATTCACTCAAATTGCTTTTATTTTTTTTCTATTCTCTCATTTGCTTTTATTTTTTTTTATTCTCTCATTTGCTTTTTTCTTTATTTTCTTATGTTTATTTTGCTTTCTTTTGCTTTCATATTTTCGTTCTCTTTTGTTTTTTTATATCATTTAACATTCTTATTCACTTTTTCTCTCTTTCTCCTATTTGCTTTCTTTTCCTATTTCTTCTATTTTCTTTTGCTTCTTTACTTTCTTTTTCTTCATTTTTTTCTCTCTTTTTTTGTTTCTCTATTTTTTTTTCAAAATGCGTTGGCAATCTTCTTATTGTCCTTGTGATTTTTCAAAATCTAGTTCATTATCTCAATACATTTCTCAAAGTTATCTCTATATTAATGACAAGACAAATCAAACTGATCCTGACGAGCAAGCGAATACTAGCATTTATAATCATCCAGGTTATAGTTCTAGTTATGATTCTTATACAAATGAATTTTCTATAATATATGAGATAAATTAGTAATGATTTGTTAATAAAGTTTTAAAATGATAATTAACGATTATATTTAAATAAAGACGAAGTTATGTCAGATTCTGAGTTAGATTCTTCTATACAAACAGAAAATAACTATGATGTAAATTCTATGATATATAAAGTTAGTTGCATTATAAATACTATTATAAGTTATTAAACATTATATAATAATTGTATATTAGAACGAAGACTTATCAGTATCACCTTATTCCGATATGAAAACAGAGCATCTTTTAGCAGATTCTGAGTCTTCTTTTATACTTATCAAAATTGATCCAGAAGACTACAAAGGTGCTTTACCTGATGATGCAATTCATGACCTTCTACATTCATACGAAGTCAATTGGCCCAACAATACATATCACGAATTTATAAAAATTATTAATAAACATCAACTGTTTAATTCAGTTGGTAATGCTTTTATAAAATTTTTTAATAAGTATTTAAATCTGGATGATTCGCTTCTTCTTCTAACAACAAAGTTTGAAAAGAAATTTCTGAAAAATTCAACAATCCCTCACATGACATTCAAAAAAATTTATATGATAATGTTTCAAGGCGTTAATTATATGTTTTACTATCGTTCATTAATAAAGACAATAAAGTCTTTATTAATGATCGATAGTATAAATCAGCAATTAGTTCTTAAATTTGTAAATAAAAGAGAGAAAAGAAATAACATAGAGTGCCGTATTTTTGAAGAGCAATATAATTGCTTCTGGTGGGAATGAAAAGAATCATCATTACTTCTTGGTCAATGATTACTATGATAATCCTTTATTTCGATGCAATATATTACAAAGTAAAAATAGATAACCTTAACATTTAGTCATTAGGTAGAAAATTGCAAATTATGAAAAAGTGAAATAAAAAAAAAGAATAATAAAAGATTTGTATTTTAACTTGACAATAAATCATGATTTATTATGTATCAAATATAAAATTAACTTAAATTGCTATTAAATTTATCGATTATATAGAATCAAGCATAGAATCAACTTAAGTTGCTCTTAAATTTTATATTAACTTGAACTACAATTGGGATTCTAGAATAATTTCATTTCAACTAGGATACCTGATATGGCTAAAAAATTTTGGCATGCTATATGGCATGCCATCTATCCAAATTCATACCAAGGTGCCACCCTGGCATGCCATTGGCACACTGTAATACTTTATATATATTATACAAAATTTTACTTTAATATTAGTAGTTGAACTCATGTTAACTTTTAATTTGCAAAAGAGTACTTGAATAATTTGATCTTTCAAATTTTAATTAAATCATTTGGTTAATTCATTCGAGCTTTATTCAAATTATTTTTTTGAGTTTAAAGATAAATTACTATAAAATTACTATTTAAAAAGTCAGTATATAAGTTATTTAATCAACGAATTGATGAGTATAATCACTATTTTAGTTACGATCTATATTCAAATAAACTCTATAACTTTTTTTTATAGCATAATTTTATATTGGCCTAAAAATATTAATTTAACCCAATACCAAGTTCAAAGTTGTTAAACAAGTAGTATAATCAGTTTTTGATACATGGGCTTATATAGAACAACATTTATAGATATGTGTTCCAAAATTTTTATACTTAATGATTTAAAATTATTTAAATGATATATTTAAGCAATATATTAATTGCAATTTTTTAATATATTTATTTAAGCGACGCATGATTTAACAAAAAAAATTTTCTAATATTTTTTAAATGATGGATATAACTTTATATAAGTTGCTTGTAAACTCTGGCATTGAAAATATCATCAATTGACTAATTCTCACTAATACAAGCAGACCTTTGGTGGTGAATAAGTGAGCTTTCTTTGGTTATTTCTTGTTCTCATTTATAAGCTTCAAGATTAAAGAATTTTTCCATAACTAAGACATCATTATTTATTTCGGAATCAACTGCTTCAATTTCACTTTTCAACTCATTCATATCAAAAAGCTCTTCCTCTTCCTCAAAAAAAAATCAATACTGAGGCCTGTAATATTTGTATTTTTATAAGTGAAACTTGATTCATTGATTTAGTCTTTTTAACAATTCAGGCAGCTTTTGGTGAAGATTGTAGTAGAGCATTCCAAGCATTTCCATTGAAGTAGAAGATATTTTATTATATAACTTTGTTTATATCAATTCCAAACTAGAAAAAAGGCATTTAACTGCTGTAGCATGTGAAACAATTGCAAAGAACTTTATTGCAAAACATCAGAGAAATAAAGTATTTCCTATTTATATTTGTAAAATATAAGGATATGTTATATAATTTTTTTTTTTTTACTATATTACAAATTATTATAAGGATATTACTAGTAAATTGTGACCAGAAAGTTCTAGGGTTAATATTTTCAAAATTTTTAAAGTTATCAAAGGTCATATCTTTATTTTTATAGCTAATAATTTCTTTGAACAGAAGAGTCGTCTCTCTTTTATTAAACCCACAGGATTTTGCCAATCCTAAAGAAGCTTTAACAATTGAATCACTAGACATTTTCTAAATATTGTGACTTTTTATGGCTTGGTAACAAAAAAAGCGCAACAAAATAAATATTATCTGAAAATTTACAGACCTGTTTGTTAATAACTGCCAATGCATATTTTTTAAATCCATCTATTGGAATATCTGCCATGGAAATGATATGATAAATGCTTATTAATTCTTTAAAAATATCAGCCAATATAGCATCTCGATTCAAGATGACCAATAGTATCTACAATAGGATGAGCACTGTAATTAATGTGTTGTTGTTGGCAAAATGATAACGGCTAGTAATTATATTTTGAATTTCTGATCAAATTGTAGGGAATTACTAGTTCTACTAAGGCTAACACAATAAAGAAATTCTTTCTCAAAGTCTCTTATACCTAAATGACCTTCACCAAAGAATACTAACAGGTTTTACAAAATGTTGTAAGCAAATGACGCAATCCTTCTTTTTTTCTAGTCTTGTAACGTTCGGAGCCAAATATGGGAAGATGTATAAAGTTTATAAGTTTTTGATTATTTTTAATTGTTTTAATTAAAGACTAAAAAGAAGAGATATCTTTTGTAATTAGGTTAAATGTGTGAAAACAACAACAAATGAGAATCATATTAAAGGATAGTCTTGAAGAAGACTAGATCTTATCTTGACTATAACTGAAGGGTTATCAGTTACACATACAATAACTAAATTAGTGGATATTGAATTTAATTGTAAGACATTTTCAATCTGCTCTTTGAGAAACATGGCAGTATGTCAGTTTGCTGATAGATCAGTAATATCTAAAGTGTATTCTTGGTCTTCCTTCAAAGCCATAAAACTATAAATAGAATTTCAAAATATGTTTTGCCAACTACCTAAAGTGATAGTAATATCAGTTAAAGATGTTATTAGTTCAAGTTTTTTGGCCAAGTAAGTTGAGAAAGAACTATTAAGATCTTTAGTTCTTAGTGTTTCATCAGAGAGCGAATCGTAGTTAGGAGCTAATTCATCAAGGAAATCAATAAAATAGGTGTTTTTAACAATCTTAAAAAAAGATTAGCATAAATTATAGTATTGAATAACTTACTATCTGATTTTTCTTGTTTATTTTGTGATATCAGTTTTATATACCAATTCAATAGGCTTTCTTGATGCCTTATTGCAGAAGGGGATGAGTTATCAGAAGCATTAGTTATACTATAATGCTTCTGTTAGTTAAGTTAAATTTTTATATATTCTATTGCAATTTTTTACAATTACATATATTTCTTCATCAGATGTAGAAATATCTATAAACTCTTCTTTTTCTATTTTCAGAAAATCTCTGAATTCATTATAATCAATCCAGGATAATTTAAAATTCTTATTTTCTGATAATATTTTAAGTCCGGGTTATAATTTTTTGAAGACAAAAAATAATTTAGTATTACTAGAATTCACTAAAAAACTACATACATGGTTAATATAGATATGGTAGCTATTTTTTTTATTAAAAAATTATACTAGCAAAAAAAAAAGCTTAGTTAGCTAGATAATTAAACTAAAAAAAGTAAGTGAATGCCTTATTTTCATTTAATTCTTCTGAATAAAAAAGCAAAATGTTCAAATATACAGACAATTAATTAATACAAAAATACTAACCATTATAACTCCTTTTTCTATTTTCAGGATATTTTTGAATTTGTTATAATTAATTCAGAATAATTTAAAATTCTCATTGTCTGATATTCTTTTAAATTCGGGCTATAATTTTTAAAAGACAAAAAATTATTTAATATTACTAGAATCTAGTAAAGAACTACTTAATAAATTTCTATATATGTTATATAGATACAGTGGCTATTTCTGATTAAAGAATTATATTAGCAAAAAAGAAAGCTCAGTTAGCCAGATAATTCAACCAAGAAATAAGTGAACACCTTATTTTCATCCATTCACAATTCCAATTCTTCTGAATAAAGAAGCAAAATATTCAAATACTTAGACAATTAATCAACATAAAAAAACTAACTATATAAATTTTCATTTTTATTTCCAGAATATTTCTAAATTTGTTATAATCAATCCAAGATAATTTAAAATTCATATCGACTAATATTCTTTTAAGTTTGGGCCTATAATTTTTAAAAGACAAAAAATTAATTTAGTATCACTAGAATCCAGTAAAGAACTACTTGAATAAATATAGTGACTATTTCTAATTGTAATAGCAAAAAAAAAAAAAGAAGCCTAGTTAGCCAAGTAATTCAATAAACATATTATTTTCATCTATTTAACCCCAATTTTTCTGAATAAAAAAGCATATATGGGAAATTAATCAATACAATAAATACTAACCATTATAAATTCACATTTTCATTTCTAGAATATTTATGATTCATTATAATTAATCCAAGATAATTTAAAATTTTCATCATCTAATATTTTTTTAAGTTTTGGCCTATAATTTTTAAAAGACAAAAAATTAATTTAGTATTACTAGAATCCAGTAAAGTACTACTTGAATAGATATAGCAACTATTTCTGATTGTAATAGCAAAAAAAAGAAGTCCAGTTAGCTGAGTAATTCAATAAACACTTTATTTTCATCTATTCAATCCCCAATTCTTTTGAATAAAAAAGTGTATATAGGCAATTAATCAATACAAAAAATACTAACTGTTATAAATTTCCATTTTCATTTTCAGAATATTTCTGAATTCTTCATAATCAATCTAAGATAATTTAAAATTCTCATCGCCTGATATTCTTTTAAGTTCGGGCCTATAATTTTTAAAAGACAAAAATTAATTTAGTATTACTAGAATCTAGTAAAGAACTACTTGTATAGATATAGCAACTATTTCTGATTAGAAAATTGTAGTAGCAAAAAAAAAAAAAAGGCTAGTTAGCCGAGTAATTCAATGAATGCCTTATTTTTATTTTTTTAATACCTAATTCTTCTGAATAAAGAGGCGTATATAGGCAATTAATCAATACAAAAAATACTAACCATTATAAATACCTATTTTTATTTCCAGAATATTTCTGAATTTGTTATAATAAATCCAAGATAATTTAAAATTCTCATTGCCTGATATTTTTTAAGTTCAGGTCTATAATTTTTAAAAGACAAAAAATAAATTTAGTATTACTAGAATTCAGTAAAGAACTACTTAAAATAGATCTAGCAACTATTTCTGATTAGAAAATTGTATAGCAAAAAAAAAGCCTAATTAGCCAGGTAATTCTATTCAATATCCAATTCATCAGAATAAAAAAACAAAAATACTCAAGTATATATAAATTCTCTTTTTTTCTTTATTATAATCAATTCAAAATAATTTAAAGTTCTTATTACTAATATTCTTTTAAGTTCAAGCTATAATTTTTCAAAGACAAAAAATAATTTAGAATTATTAGAATCTGGTAAAAGCTAGGTGGTTCATTGGGGTACGTGGTATACTATATAAATCAAAACTATATATGGTATCATATAAAAATCTATTATCAAATTTTTTTAATAATTAATAAATTTTTTAAATAGATGTACAGCTCTAATGGTTCAATAGTTTTGGATAAAACTTTGCAAAACAAAAATATTACATCCCTACAAACAAAGTTATAGAGCATTTTTAAATATGAAACTAAATTTACCCCTTTCTTGCTACTTTTTTTTTTTAAAAAAAACACATAGCATATTACTGTACAGATCCTTTCTTTTTGCTACTCTTTTTAAGAAAAAAACATGTAGCATATTACAGTTATTTCATATTTAAATAAATGGAATAATTTTATAGTCTTGTTTGTAAAAATATAATATGTAGAGATGTAATACTAGTTTTTGCGAAAATTTATTCAAAAGTATCGAACCATTAGGGCAGTATATCTATTTAAAATTTGAAAAAAATTTGATAATAGATTTTTATATAATACCACATATAGTTTTGATTTATATAGTATACTGCGCACCCAGTAGTTTATATCTAGAAGTAAATGAACGTCCTTTCAGGTATTGTGTTCTCAAGTACATCACTTACTAGTTCGAAACCAAAATTTTGTTAATTAGTTTTAATAAACTGGACAAATAAATGACTATTTCTAAATAAAATTTGGAGACGCAAACCATTTTTTTAATTAGCTAAAATTTATGATCAGCATTTTGCTGTTCTTAAATAATTTGAGTACCAAGTATTCTAATAATACCAGGTAAAAATTTTTTTAACAGATACAATTTCGACTAAAAGAGCCACTTAAAAATGCACTAACTTTGTTAATATAATAAAAATTTTTTTAAGCCTAATTAACTAATTTGTTATATGTACAGTATATAATTTGCCTAAATTTGCTTCCTAAATGATCTATACTAATCTTTTTTTACTGAAGATATACAAAGAGTTAAAGAATACAATAATATAGTTTAAAAAATTTTTATTATGTTAAACCATAAGTTGCCAATTGACGATGTGGTTTTTCATAGTAAGAGTTACTTTAAAAAAATTTATTTATATTGTGTAACTTAGAGATCTTCAAGTCAATCAAATTAAATATCTGGCATGCTTTCGTCAGTAAAAAAAAGAATATTTGTATCTCTACCAAAATTTCTTGTACAAGGGCACCATCTTTTGCTAGTTATCTTGCAAGATAACACTTTTGGCTTGTATACCAAATATTCAAAGGAGTTCTCAGAGAAATAGTTGACCATTGTAAAAACTGTTTCCTGTGTTATTCTACTATATATTAAGTATAGCATATGCTCCGATTTTTGGAATTTATAAGTAGAGCTTATTTTTTTAAAACTTTAAAGCTAAATAATTATTGATCTACTGGTCCATTTTAAATGATTTTACTACCAAAATGTTCGTCTCTTTGAGACAATTCCAACGAGCCCAAAATCATTAAAATCCAATTACAGAATCATAAAAAAATGCGCTGTCAAATAAGTGATGCACCTGTAGAGTGAAGAAATTGGTTAGACATAGGTCTAACCAATTTCTTCACCCTATAGATGCGTCACTTATTTGACAGTAAATTTTTTCATGATCCTGTGATTGGATTTTGATGATTTTGGGCTCGTTGGAATTGTCTCCAAGAGACAAACATTTTGGTAGTAAAATCATTTAAAACGGACTAGTAGATCAATAATTATTTAGCTTTAAAGTTTTAAAAAAATAAGCTCTACTTATAAATTCCAAAAATCGGAGCATATGGGCAACGCTCTAACAAAACTTTTTGTTTTTCTTTTGTTAGAAAATTTGGTCCAGGTAATCATTGGAAAGAGTTTTTTCAAATACAAGTCACTCTCGTTATAGTGAACTCTCATTATAGTGAAGATTGGTCTATAGTGAAGAATTTTTTCAGAACAAAACCAAACATATTAAATATTCACTCGATATAATGAAGTTACATAGTAAACTCTTGATATAAGGTATAGTGAAGATTTTTCTCGAACAGATAAAACAAAATGTCACTTGATATAGTGAAGTTGATATCATGTGATATATATTGACCAATCATATGAAGCCAAAATCATCATGTTCATGCATAATGATAAAGCCTTGGGGGTTGTTACTCTTTTTAGACTACATGCATATTGACGGCGTATAAAATTAGATTCAGCAGAAATATGTGCATAATGTACTTTTTCGAATTATGAATTATTTTAACTTTTCAAAGACTAATAAATCCTACCATTACTACTATCGTTGACTTGCAAAGACTAATAAACCCTACTGTTACTTTAGTTTTACACTTAATATTAAATGAACGTAATCCATAACTTACCCTTTTTTTTATTTATTTATTTACTTAAATGGCATTCAATTCTTTATCCTATACCTTTTCTGTCGTGGAATCTTTTCGTTGTGATTTAACTTAATACATAATATAAGCGAAAACGCACTTATAGAAGGTGCACTTGTGATGAATCGGGTGTAATAAACTTTTAAGTAGTTTAAATTTCTCTCACTATAGTGAAGATTTATACAGTTGCTTGATTGTTACTAACTGCTTGTTTTTTCGTTCAGGTTGTTGGTTTGTTGCCACTAGATTAGAGTCTAGCATTGTTGGTTCATTTTGTTGTTGTTCTGCTATAGTTCTTTGGTATCATTTCGTCATTTTTGGTTCTCTTTCGCTTGTGCCATTTCCCTGTAAAAAAAGTGATACAGGTTGGGCTCGAAATGGCATGGATCTTGTAGCATGCACAGGAACATTTTACAGAATAGCACAGTAAAAATGGCATGGACATTATGGCAAAGGGTGTCATATGAAATGGCGCATTCAGATGACACATATATGTATGTGTTGGCTTGTTTCCTTGGAGAGCAAAAGATTAGGATGTTCTGGAATTCATAAGTAAGTTGTAAGGGATATATGTTCCGGTGTATAATCAGAATAGGTTGGTTCATTTTGAAAGTCGATTTGGTGACGTGTTGTTTGATTCATTGTAGATCAATTTTGTTGGTTTGTTATAAGGGTCGATTTGGTGATTTCACTGATGAAGCTTGTGTGCCTTAACAAAAAAAAATTTTGCTTCATATGCAGTTAGCTTGTTCATCTTATCTTGATTACTTATGTGAATTTATGTTTTAATAGCTAATCTATATTGTTATCATGGTGGCACTTGAATTTACGTTTATTACCCATGCCAAATTCCGCGCTGATTCGACTGCAAATCGTTTCGTGGAGAGCAAAAGATTGGGATGTTCTGGTATTTGTAGGTAAGTTGTAAGGGATGTATATGTTCTGGTGTATAATCAGAATAGATAGTAGTTGGTCAGATTATTTATATTTTCTGTTAGTTCATTTTGAAGATCGATTTGGTGAAGTGTTGTTGTTTGTTGTGTTGATTTGTTGGTTGATATTGTAGATTGTTTTTGTTGGTTTGTTATAAGTGTTAATTTGGAGGTCAGTAAATGATTTTTTTTTACTTCATATGCAGTTAGCTTGTTCATCTTATATTGATTACTTACGTGAATTTATGTTTTAATAGCTAATCCATATCGTTATTGTGGTGGCACTTGAATTTACATTTATTACCCATGCCAAATCCCGTGCCGATTCGGCTGCAAACCCTGAGCTATTTATATGGATTAAAGCCATAGATTAGAGTTAGTGGTATAGGGTAAAATTGCGATTATTTAAGGTTAGGGTAAGGGTAGTACAGGATTAGGGTTAGGCTAGTATTAGGCGAAAGGGTTAGGGTTATAGTTAGGGTAAGGGTAATGCGGGATTAGGATTAGACTAGGTGAAAAAGATGGGGTTATGGTTAGGGTAAGGGTAGTATGGAATTAGGGTTAGGCTAGTATTTGATTATTTTAGAAACTTAAATAAATAAATATGAAATAAATATATATTGATATGTAATATAAATAATAATAAATATGAAATTGGTTTTAAATTTTATTGGTCGATTTGGGCTTGTGTAACAGAGAAATTCTCCCTGGTTAAGATTAGCAATTCTCTAATTTTAAAATCAGTTTTTTTAATTATTTATTTTTATTTTTTTTATTTTTAACAGTTTTTTATTTTTTTATTATTTTATTTTATTTTTTAATATTTTTTATTAATGTATTTTTATTAATTTTTTTTTATTTTTAATATTGTTTTTTTTTCATTTTTTTTATTTTATTTTAATAATTTAGAATCATTTTTTTAATTATTTATTTTTATTTTTTTTATTAACGTATTTTTATTAATTTTTTTTATTTTTAATATTGTTTTTTTCAATTTTTTTTATTTTATTTTTATAATTTAGAATCTTTTTTTAATTAATTATTTTTAATTTTTGCTTTTTTTTTAATATTGNGGCGTAGATCATTTTTACCTAGAACATCATGCATTGATTAATTAACCATTTTTTTTAGATTATTTTTTTTTATTTATGTATTTTCTTTATTTATCATTTTTTTTTTTATTAAATTATTGGTTTTTTATGTTTGTTTTTTAATAATTTATTTTTATTTCTTTATTTGTTAATTTATTTTTACAATAACATTTTTTCAATTTTTTTTATTTTTTTTTTAAATTAAGTTTTATTTATTAGTTTTAAATTATTTTTACTTTTATTTAAGAGTAGATGTATATACATTATTTCTAATATGAAATTGATGATAATTTTTTTTGTATAATGCATATAGAAATCGAACCCATCTAGAAATTTCTATGATACGTATAACTTTTTTTTTGTACTATTAATTTTTTTTATTCTCTTCTAAGCTTTTTTCTTTTGTCTTATTACCGGCATTTAATTTAGGAAGACTCTTTTAGTTGAGTAGGCTATAGTCCAACAAGTGATATGTTGTTTCTTTCACCTTTGCCATTTTTTTTTAGTGATTTAAACTCTTTCATTAGAGTTTCTTTAGAACTGTTCTTGGTGAATCTGAAAATGGTAAACTATACTAAATAGAGTGCAGCCAAAAAAAACTCTAGTAAAGGCTCTTGGTGACTTTGATATGCAAATCACTTTGAATAGCACCTTTGGCTGAGTATATATTTTGTAATTGGTACATTGTTTCTTTTGGTTTTTTTTTTTTGATCTATTTTACTGTTTTTTTATTAAATTTTTTAAGTTATTTTCTGTTTTACTGACTTTCTTTTATTGGAGTTTATTCTTTAGAATGGTTCTATAGTGTGAAAACTGAAGTATGGTGAAGCCTAAAAAAATGCCATCATAGAGGTAAAAGTCTAATCAAACCACCTAGTAGCTAGTTTAGTATTTAAAAAATTTTATCTAGTTGATACACTATAGTATCTAAACGAGTTAATAATTTTTATTAAAATAAAATACTACAGCTCAAAATTTCTTATAATGATATATACAGTATATGACTGGATTTTAATTTAATTGGTGATCCGCGAGTTAACCAGAGAGTGGTCATAGTGAAACGTGACGCGGATTACTTATAGAAATTAGGGTTTTGCGAATGTGGAGTGCACACATCTAAAACTTTTTTTTATACTAAGTTAATCACTCTTTTGACTTAAGAGACTTTTGTAGAGCTCGTCAAGACGCATCTAATGGTGGGTAGAGTGTCAAAATCTGCCTGATGGGTGCTAAGATATCTTTAAAAAACGTTTTTTTTTACTATGTAAATTTTCTTTACAAACAATACTATTGTTTGCAAAGAAATTTACATAGTAAAAGAAACGTTTTTTAAAGATATCTCTGCACCCACCAGGCCGATTTTGACGCTCTACCCACCATTAGATGCGTCTTGACGAGCTCTACAAAAGTCTCTTAAGTCAGAAGATTGATTAACTTAGTATAAAAAAAGTTTTAGATATGTGCACTCCACATTCACAAAACCTTAATTTCTATAAGTAATTCACGTCACGTTTCACTATGACCACTCTCTGGTTGACTCACAGATCACCAATTAAATAACTTGTTCCTTGATATAAATGCTAGTGATTGAGATAATACTCGTTTAATTAAAATTAATTGATTATTAGTAATAATTTGTTGAGAATGAGTATAACCATAGTTTCTGCTTAATTAATATAGTCAGGGTATTATTAAGATATAGTAATTGTGGAACTATCGTTATATTATTTCCAAAAATTCATTGTGCGAAATGCAAGTTCCAATATAATTTATTATTAAAAAAAATTTTTTTTAAATTTTTTTTTATTAAAAATTTTATTAAGAAACAATTAATTTGGCCTAATAAAAAAGTTTTTTTTTATTTGAATATTTTATATGATATTTACCTATACAAATAAAAGTTTTTCAGAAGCTATACCAAAACCAAATGCTACCAAAAATTAAACACCAACAAAAGAATATCAAATGAAAGCTAACAACAAATTACAAACCACCCTTAACTCTAACCTTAACCCAAACCTTAGCTATATTTTTGGATAGTACAGTTCACATTGCAACGAAACCAAAACCTAAAAAATTACTGTTACCAAAACCAAATGTATTGTTCTAAGAGAAACTTCAACTACTTTGTGGTTTGTTTAGATTTAGCGATCAATTTCTTCTAGCTTGGTTCTATTTAGCAAGTTCTATAAAATAAACTTCAAAATAAAATGAAAACGATAGCAGAAACGAAAAAAAGTTGAAAAAAACAAATGTTCTATTTGTTGAATCTATAGCCTACTTACCCAAAAGTAAATTTTTCTAAAGTAATATTGATAAAAAAAGAAAAAAAAACCAAATATGATTTGGTAAGCTATTTGTTCTAGAAGTCCGATAGAATAAATTACTACCCAAAAATTTTAAGAGAACTTTTAGGGTAACCCAGAAAATTTTGGGTTAATATAAAAAAGTTTTACTACATATACAAGTATATTTTTTAAAATAGAATTGCTTCTAGAAATTTTCCTGCTATAAATAGAGGGTTAAATTTACATTCCATGAAATTTTAATAAGGGTTTATTGTACTGTATATTCCCGAAAATAAGCAACCCTCTAAAATAAGCGACCACCTGTTTTTTCAAAAATCTAAAAAAACGCATTAGCAGTTGCTATATAAAACTTTTTTTTACTAAGTAAACTTCAAAAGGTTGATTAAGTAAAGTTGTTTAGTGCATAAAAATACACTTATAGTAAAAATTTAGTATTATTTGGATAACTTTTTATTAGTACGTTTTTTAATTTTTCAAAAATATCAATATTTCGAAAATAAGCAACCTCTCAGTTTTTCGTGTAATTTTTTGCCCAAAAATGGTTGCTTATTTTCGGGAATATATGATAATCTTAAAATTTTTATCAGGGGTGTATTTCTTGTAACATATGATTTTTTCTTGTACCACAAAAATTATATAAAAAATGATCGACATATCCTCTACCCTTAAGTTTTTTTAAAAAAAATTTTTTAGTATGTTTAGACTATTATGATTAGCCAAACATTTTTCAGATTGGTGATCAAATATATATATATAAATATATATATATATATATTTTGTTAATATTCAAGCCTTTAACTTATTGTATTCTGAAAAAATCTGATCATTTCTAAATTAAAAACGCAACAAGTCAAATTATTTGAACTCAGAATATGTCAACATTATTGGAGTCTGGAGATACTAGAACTTTAAAGATAAGTTTCTAGTTTCTTGTTTTATTTATTTATTTATTTATTTATTATTATTCACTTCTTTCTTTTATTTTAGGCTTGTGCTTCGCTGGAGTGCTAAAATTGGATGCTAAGAATGCATTATTGGAGCAATTGTTGGTATGCGTTCATGGAAAATAATATTGGATATTGTTATTGTCATGGAATTGGAGTTGAAAAGGATAAACATAAGGCTAGTATGATAGATAGTTAGCATTTGGTTTACATATTTTTCTTTTTTTCTTTTTTTTTTTTTACAGTATTAACGTTTTTTTTTCTTTAGAACAAACATAGTACAAAACATAGCGCAATAGTTAGAATGATGGAGTAGGTATCAAAAATCTGCAGAGATAGAAAACGCGAGTAGAAAAAATATTGTTATCATCATAGAATTGAAGTTGAAAAGGATGAACATAAGGCTAGTATACAATAATATTTTTTCTCTTTTTTTTTATTATAGTATTAACATTTTTTTCTTTAGAATAAAATAAACATAGTACAGAACATAGTATGATAGTTAGAACAGACGAAGCATGATAGTTAGTATTGTTTACAATAGTTTTTTTTTAAAATATCGTACTAATAGTTTTTTTTTTCTTTAGAATGAACATAGTATGATTGTTATTACAAAACATCAGTGTTGTTATTGGACATATCCAATTGGACACATCCAATTGGATAGGGCTAATTGGACATAAGGCTAAAAAGGCTAATAAATTTGGATTGGACTTTATAAGTCCAATTGGCCTTAAGTAAAAAAAATGCTAACTCTAATAATATAATACTAAAAAAGATATTAAAAATATATAAATACTATAATTAATTAAAGCATTTCTTGCTAATAATTTATTATATAAATTCAGATAATAAAATTTGAATCAAGCAGACAAGTCTATCACAATAATAAATCTACTTTCTAGTTAAAATTTTTTTTATTAATTAAAAATTGAGCTCTAATCTATTAATTTATGTACTTAAAAGAAACTTAAATCAATATAATAAAAATTTAAATGAGAAATTAATTAGTATATTATTTGATAATATTTAGTTAATTAAATAAAAAAGCTTCTAAAAATACTTAATTGAAGAGTTTTTAAAGTTATTAATATATATGGCTTATTTAAATACAATATTGCTTTAAAATTTCATTAATATTGTAGCTATATAATATAAAGTTTAAATACAGAATTTAAGTTTTATTATATTTAATGCATTGTATACCTTGAAATATTATATTTTACAGATCATAATTTAAAATAAAATTTATATTTTCTACTTAACTTCTAACCTTCTAAAACCAACAAATACTTGTTTATTATAACTTTACTTTAAAATGAACCCTAACCCTAACCCCTAACCCTAAAAAATGCATCCCAAAAAAATTTAATTTTTAAGATTTTATATTATAATTTCATTTTAATCTGCTACATTAAATATTATTTTGTTTCTAGTATATACTTTATAATATTACATATTACTCTGTTTCTGGTATATGTGCTATAAGCCAAAAACAAATACTTATATATAAAAATATTACTTTCAACTTTTACTAATATGTATATTTTGAGTGAAAAAAGAATGATTACTTTTATTTTCTATTTTTATATATACAAAATTGACTGCAAATTAATTATTTTATAATTATCAAGTTATATAATATAAACTTCTTTTAACTTATTCAAAATTATTTATTTTTATGTATAATAACTAATATTATATACACAATATTAATTAAATTGATTATTTTCTATTCTACTTCTATGTTACTATCTAATTAATTCTACAGAGGTATACAACTAAACTATATAACCACAAGAAACAAATTTTTATCAAGGGTTGTTCTATAAATAACATATTCTAAATACTATTTCTTTTTATTAAACAATTTTTACTATATTATTATTTATATATTTTGTTAATAGGATATATATACAGTTAACTTTCTCTATTCTATTAAAAATGTTCTTTAAGGATTTTTATATGTAAAAATTTTTTTAGATTTGGTTCTCAAAGAGTTATTATTAGCTAATTTGAACTCTATAATAAATTTACAAATGTTCTAGAAGAATTTGTTTGGTTTAAAAAGAATTTAATAGTGTTTGGATTAAAAAGAGTTGATCTGTATATATAATAACAATTTGATATTAATATTTATAAGCCAAATGTTCTTGATTTAAGACTCTAATAGTTGATTATATAATCTTAAAGATAGTTTGTGCTTTTTTCAATATTTTCACAAGTTTATATAAAAATTATATATTTTAAATAGTTTGGCAAAGTATTTTTATTACAAATATATATATATTATTAATTATAAAGATATTTATTGAACAAGATATATATGTCCAATTAGCCCTAGCCTTTATGTCCAATTGGACATATGGCTAATTGGTCA
This sequence comes from Gigaspora rosea, assembly GCA_003550325.1. NCBI lineage: Eukaryota > Fungi > Glomeromycota > Glomeromycetes > Diversisporales > Gigasporaceae > Gigaspora > Gigaspora rosea. The sequence continues at coordinate 116,973 of QKWP01000461.1, read as the reverse complement.
ATTAGACATGTGAACAACAACTAAGGTTAATTAGCCATTTGTCAATTAGCTATATGTTCAATTGGACATGAGGGCTAGGGCTAGTGATTTTTTATTAGACTTAAGGCTAGTAACAACACTGCAGAACATAGCATGATAGTTGCATAATATAGAACATACATAGCACAAAAAAACATAGCATGATAGTGGCATAATATAGAACATACATAGCACAAAAAATCATAGCATGATAGTTCGGGATGTAGCAAGGTGTTAGTATAGAATGTAGGATAATAGTTAGTAGCATGATAGTTAATATGGGCAATTTATTATTGAATTTAGTATGATAGTTATTAAACTTCAATAACTTGATAACAATAATTTTTTAAAAAAATCAAGGCTACTATTCTGTAGTAAATTGATTTAGTATTAAAACAATAGCTTTTTTGTTTGTATCTTTTTTTAAAAACTAGCTATTTTATTGTTATTTCTAAGTATTCTGTATTGTATAAATTTTTATTATTTAAACTATATTTAATAAAGAATAAAATTTAGTAAAAAAATTTTATACTATATTTTTTAAATATAAATTATTAGTATTCAAAGAGGATATAAAAATTGAATTTTAAAAAGAAGAGAGTATTGTGACCAATTATTTGGTAGTAAATAACTTTGATCTAATGATCCATTTTTGGATAAATTTACTACCAAAATAATTATATTGTTAAGACAATTTTAACAAGCACAGTTTGTAAGAAAGATATAGGTATTATGACAAAGTTAACAATATTTTGGTTGTATCATATAATTTATTAGCTAAAGTCAAATAATTTAGTATTAGTTGATTCATTTTATTAAGCTGAATCAATTGATACCAAAATCATTTAATTCTGGTTATTAATTCTAAAAATCTTCAAATTTAAAGTTTTGTTAAAAATAAATAAATTTTTTTGTATTAAAAGGTATTGTAGTGAATTATTGATATCTTGTAACTCGATAGTCAGAATTCAATGATTTTTATATCATTTAATTCTTCTCAATAAGAGGAATCTAATAATATAAAAATTATTGATTCTGATTATAGGATTATAAGATATCAACGATATACTGCAATGTTCTTTTACTATAGTATTTTATATATCTAAATCGTTTAATTATGTATATCTCATAATCTAGTGATTCAAAATTGGGCAATTCTTATACTACTGTATTTTGTCCGAAAATAAGCTACCCTTTTTGGCCAAAAAGTTACACAAAAAATTGTGGGGTAGCTTATTTTCAGATTGTTAAATTTTTCGAAAAATTGAAAACGTACTAATAAAATATTGTCTAAATGCCATTAAATTTTTATTATAAGTGTATTTCATTATACTGAACAACTTTACTTATTCGACCTTTTGAAGTTTACATAGTAAAAAAAAAGTTTTATATGTAGCGACTGTTAACGATTTTTTTAAAAATTATTTTGCAAATCTGGAGTGTAGCTTCTTTTGGAGGTAGCTTATTTTCGGAAACCTACGGTAATCAATTTCTTTCATTGAGAGAAATTGATTGATATAAAAATTGGTCGATTTGAACTACTGAGTTACAAAGTTAATTATATATTAATGAATATAAAAAAAGTATTAACTTTGATATCTCATGACTTAGCAGTTTGGATCAAATAAAATTTATACCATTTGATTCCTTTCGATAAGAGGATTCAAATAATATAAATTTTATTCAATTCCAATCATAAGATTATAAAATATCACAATTTGCTACAATATTTAATTTGCTATAATACCCATTTCCCTTATATAAAATTTTGCAGATTTGCTATTATAATTTTTTTAAAATAAAACAAATTTAGATTGATTGTAGGATTTTGTAATTGGATTTTAATGATTTTGTACTTTTTAAAATATCTTATCAAGATAGTTATTTTGGTAGAAAAAATATCCAAACCAGACCAATTGATTAAAAACTGTTTATTATTAAAGATTATATATATTTAGTTTTAATTACAGTCAAACTTTGATATAACCACTAGTTTAGAGAACAAGAATCTGGTAATTATAACAAGTTATAACTATACAAAGATCAAATTTTATATAGTTTATAAGAGTTAGAACTTAAATATAGAGTGACTATATCAAGATTGTATCTATATCAAGAGTGACTTTAACAAGGTTTGACTGTATTTAAAAGAATTTAATAATTTTGCACATGCGCACTATATTGCACCTTATATGATTTGGTGTAATATGAAATCAAACCAACCAAAATAATCTGTTTTTTTGGTTAGTTAACGTTAGGATAAGATTAGAATAGTATGTAGATGAGAAAAGAAATTTTATAGTAATATTTTGCAAGACATTTTTTAGTTAGAGTATAAAAAGTGGTTTCATAAACAAAATTATATTATAAGCCACAAGTGATTTTTTAAAAGACCACTATTTTTTCTTGATTTCATTCATATTATATCTGATTCTATGATCTAATTAGTTTATCAAATAGGTGCATTACAATGCATATGTGCTAAATTATATAAACCTATTTATAAAATTTGGTATAATAATATTTGAAAATAAGAATTATATTTTTGCATTATTTGTATTTATATTATAAACAAAAGTTTATATTGCTTATAAGCTAAAAACATTCAATTTTAAAAAAAATTTTTTAACTAAAAAAATAATTTACAATATCTTGGTAAATTCTTTAAATATTGGTTTTAAAAATATAGTTTCTAATATAATTTTGTAGTTTATACAACTTTTATTATTGTACTTTTAATAATTGTTACATCTAATACTAAAAATGGCTGATGCTGAAATTTGGAATCTCAATTTGAAATATAAACCTTGCTAAAATCTACAAATACTCTTTAATTATCAAATCCACTCCCAAACTTCACTCTAACTCTATAAGACAAAAACAAAAAAATTATCACAAAAAAATTTTAAAATTTTATATCAAAGTAGGTCAAAATTTTTGTATCAGCTATTTTTAGCATCAGCTATGACAATAATTTATTTGTAAAAATTAAGACTTGTATTAAAATTAAATATTTTTTATATACAAAAATATATAAAATTTAAAATATTTAAAGAAAAATTTTATAGTAAAACTTTTATTAGGCCATACAAAATAAATTTCTTGGTTTACATAACCCGGCCAGGTCCAAAAATTGAACTATAAATTTTTTTTCCTTGTTTTTATTCATTTCTGGGGGTGGGACCGGGTCACAAATGAACAGTCAGAATATTTCCAAATTTGGTAGATTGATTCTAGAATGATCTTTCGATTTTTATTGGTTTGCAGTCATACTTTTTTAACTATATACATAAAAGAAGAATGGCCAAAGTTTCATAAACAAATAATCAATCAAAATCTATTTTTTTTGCTGATGTGAATAAGATCTAAAAAAGGTAGGTTTTTCTTATTTTTTTGGTTAATTGAATTTCTACACTTCTATAGTGCAGTACTATTTTTTTACAATAACTTGGTAAACGTTCTGCTTTTGTTATACGTCTCTATAAGTGTTCATGCATTATATTTATGAGTTCTGTATTTTAAGATTTTAATATTTATTCGCGCTAATGTTTTGTAGTATCAAGAAACATTTATAATGTATAATGCACCAAAAAGATCATTTCGTTATAGCAAAACTTGTACAGGTATCACAATTGGGATAGAAAAATAAGTTGTATGCTTAGCTTTTGGATATTGAACCGGTTCATCTACAGAAACTCGCTTACAGAGATTTATACAGTGGAAATGAAATATTTTGTAACATAATTTGCAAAGTGTATATTTCACCATTCTTGGACTTTCTAAAAAAAGTGTAGAATTCTGCTATATATAGCACCTGATGTTTTGATTAATTAACCATACATTCAGGCGTCAGTTATTTACAGTCTTGAAATTATGGTTACAGAAATTTTGACTGGACAAAGACCATCTAATGGAATTCTATTTAATAATAGTGTATCAAGAATTCGAAAACTCAAGAATCATTAATGGATCAATAGATCGAGGTCTAAATGTTTAGGACCAGATTGTTATATCAATTAGCTATGAAATGTATGGTTGAAGATTTTGATAAATGACCTACTGTGATGAAATTTTAAAATAATTATATGCCGGTTAGATAAATAGATCAGGAAATAATGAAGTCAAAAAAGCTATTTTTGGAAGCTAATAAGATTAAATCAAAATAGGACCCCAGACATCTCTGATATATGTCATATTTTTTTTTAGCAAATTGATTCAAATTTGATCTAAGGTCCAAATTTGAATTTTAGCAAATTGAAGTTAATTTTAAAAAGGTTATAATTAAATATTTTGGCGAATTACCAAGATTTTGCACATGTTATATTTTATTTTTAGCAATTTACCCATATTTTGCAAGAATTATTATAAAAAGTTAAGTCATGCTATAATGATCGATCCAGATATAACATGTTATTAATGGCTATACAGAACAAAATTATAATCAATTATAATTGAAAATAAGTAAAAGTAGTTATAGCATATAAACAGACTTTAGTATCAATAATAACTTGCATTGTATTACGATCATTGATCGTGATTGTATGTCGATAAACAAATAATTATATAATACAATTGCGAGGGGTTATCATTAAGCAAATTAGTTAGTAATTTATATAATAATTGTAGTAATTATTATATAGTTAGTATCTTCTCTGAAATTTTTAAAAAATATAAAATTAAATATACAGCATAATGTATTTTAATATGCTAAATAAGTTTTTTAGAGCACAAAGTTAGAATCAATTTGTAAAATTTTGAAAATCATAATATTTTTAAAAAATTTTTATTTGAATTCTATAGATTTGCAGAATTAAAATAAAAAAATTTCATCAAATTTGGTCAAGAACTCATAGAGATATCTTTGGTGAAAGTTTTTGTAAACAATTTCAATGCATCTTTGTAATATTTTTTTTTGCATTTTCAAAATAACCCAATGTTCGGCGATGATTTACAAAAAATTTTTCTATGCTAACTAAAAAAAAATTATAACAAGACTTGTAGCGCATGTCATTGACTAATAGAATCTCAAATTTCATGAAAAATATTGAAAACTCGTAAAGAAATTAACGTTTTTGTAAATTTGGACGTATACGTTTTCACAAGTTTTCCCCTAAAATTCAAATGCTTCCAGAAGCACTTTCTCAAATGAAACCTCCAAAACGTGACTTAGTAAGTTGATAGAATAGGTATTCAAGAGTCTTCATTAAAATTTCATCAAAAACAGATTAATATTGACGAAGTTATGATAATTTTTTAATTTGCTTCCAGATTCGAGATTTTTTAAAGTTTTCAATTTTGATGAAAACAGAAAAATCACCATTACAGGCTAGATTTTTACAAGTTCAAATGAAACAAGTTACTGCGCACTAATATAATCAATAGAGAATAGGCTAAAATTTTGCTTTCTAAAATTTCAATTTATTTGTTAAATATTCATTCTATAATAGCTTTTTTTTCATTTGGCGCAGCTTCTTTATAATATATTTTTTGGAAATAGAAGAATCTTTTATCAAAGATACTCTACAAGTTCTTGACCAAATTCGATGAAAATTTTTTTATTTGAATTTTATAGATCCATAGAATTCAAAAAAAAAATTTTATCGAATTTGATCAAGTGGTTGCAAGGATATCTTTGACCAAAGTTTTAGAGAATTTCAAAACGCGTATCACATGACAGATACGTTTAAATTTTTGACAAAACTTTGATCAAGGATATCTCTGCAGCAAATCTTATGTTTTTGATACTCCTGCACTTACTTTTTTAATACTCCTGTATGTACCCCAAAATTAGCTTACTTTTTTGATGCAGATCTGCATATATACACGTGACTTGTGTTACACAAAGGCCAGTGCATTGATTTTGCAAAAATAATTTTTGGCTACACGCCGCTAATGTCATGTAATGTTACACAAGTCTAATTTTGCCCGGCATTAAGCTTAATGCTGGTGGGCACTATCATGATAATGCTCCTGGCGGGGTTAGACATAATTCCGGCCCACCCTAACCCTAAATCTAGGAACCCTAAAAACTAATTGTTTGAAGCAACATCCAATCACAGTTCATATACTGGTTACATGACATATGCATCAGTATATGAACTGTGATTGGATGTTGCTTCGAATAATTAGTTTTTAGGGTTCCTAGATTTAGGGTTAGGGTGGGCCGGAATTATGTCTAACCCTGCCGGGGCATTATCATGATAGTGCTCACCAGCATTAAGCTTAATGCCGAGTTAGGGTACCACTAGATTTAGGGTTAGGGTGGGCCGGAATTATGTCTAACCCCGCCGGAAGCATTATCATGATAGTGCCCACTAGCATTAAGCTTAATGCCAGGCAAAATTAGACTTGTGTAATGTTACATGACATTAGCAACGTGTAACCAAAAATTATTTTTGCAAAAACAATGCACTGGGCCTTTGTGTAACACAAGTCAGTGTATATATGCAGATCTGCATCAAAAAAGTAAGCGTAATTTTGGGGTACATACAGAATCCGCCAGGGCGACCCCCTTTTTACGGGTCACGTGAAATCATCGATCATTTCCGACCCGGATCCAAAGGACGATCCGCATTATAGATCACATGCTTTTTTAAAACTTTGATTAAAGGTATCTTAACAGTCACCCAATAAATTTCGATGTTTTATTTAAATTTTATGAATTCATAGAATTTAAATAAAAAAACGTACATCGAATTTCATTAGGTGGTTGTCGAGATATCTTTGATTAAATTTAGGAGATATTTTGCCGCAGTTATATTTTGATTGACGTTTAAAATTTTTTAAAATTTGATCGAAGATATCTCAACAACCATCCTATGAAATTCGATTTACTTTTTTATTTGAATCCTATGAATAAATGGAATTCAAATAAAAAAAAATACGTTGAATTTCATTAGGTGGTTATCGAGATATCTTCGATTAAAGTCAGGAGATATTTTGCCACAGTTTATAAGTTTAAAATTTTTTTAAAAAATAGCTTTGATCGAATATATCTCAACAACAACTCTATGAACTTCAGTGTACTTTTTTTATTTGAATTCTATGAATCAACGGAATTCAAATAAAAAAAAGTACATCGAATTTCATTAGGTGGTTGTCGAGATATCTTTGATTAAATTTAGGGGATATTTTGCCGCAGCTTATTTTAATCGACACAAAATTTTTTAAAACTTTGTCAAAGATATCTCGACAACTAACCTATGAAATTCGATATACTTTTTTTTTATTTGAATTCTATAGAACGAAAATAACAAAAAAAAAATAAAAATCCAACGTGAGAACGAAAATAACAAAAAAAAAATCCATCCATGAGAACGGAACTTCGACTTTGTATGGTCTAAGCGATGAGAATTCATCTGCAAAAGCCCTTTAACTTCAAAAAAATCCAACCACAAGGACGAAACTTTGACTTTGTATGGTCAAAACGATGAGAATTCAGCTGCAAAAAGCCCTTTAACTTAAAAAAAATCCAACTACAAGGACGGAACTTCGACTTTGTTTGGTCTTAACGATGAGAATTCAACTACAAGAATGGAACTTCGACTTTGTGTGGTCTAAACGATGAGAATTCAACTGCAAAAGTTCTTTAACTTCAAAAAATCCAACCACAAGAACGGAACTTCGACTTTGTGTGGTTTAAACGATGAGAACTCAACTGCAAAAGTCCTTTAACTTCAAAAAATCCAACCACAAGAACAGAACTTCGACTTTGTGTGGTTTAAACGATGAGAATTCAACTGCAAAAGTTCTTTAACTTCAAAAAATCCAACCACAAGAATGGAACTTCGACTTTGTGTGATCTAAACGATGAGAATTCAACTGCAAAAGTCCTTTAACTTCAAAAAATCTTTTATTTTTCTAATTCATAACATGATTATTTCAGTTTCTAGTTCATCGATATGCCATAGTACATGAGCAAATTTACTTACAAGAGATTTCGCCGCAAACTTGTCTTACCGATATTCAAAATTTTCTATAGGTTTCAATCAGGAATATTAGACCACAATAATTTTCAGAATTTTTTTTTTAGAAACATTTTGGCCACATTTATGCATGTAGGCGTTATTCTAGAAGCGGCTTTTTACATTTTTTATTGATTAAATGCAGTTAAACCTTACATAATTAGTATGAGCGATATATTTAATTCTTAATTCATTCATTCCTTATTTAGTACTATGCAGTCAAAGCCATTCGGGGGTCGGTAAGAAGCATAATTATTTGGACTAATTAGTCAATAGCCAAATCGGCCGAAAATTGTGATTGTGAATCAAAGTTAATCGAATCAGCCGAAAAGCGAACAGGACTGTTAATTTTAGTAGACAGAATTAAATATTGTAAATTAACAAATTGAAAAAAGAATTTAAAAATTGAGCGAAAATATAAAATTTAGATGGACGTGAAATGTATTTAAATGATGCATTTTGGACTTTGAATAAAGTTTAAACAGAATCTGATTTTTGAAATCACTTATTTTTTATTTAATATTATTACTCTTATCCAAAGTTACTTGAATTAAATTCATCACGCATATTTGATACTTAAATTACTTAGTACTTATTGCGCTATTAAATTGTATTACAATATAACGCTATAATCTTATATAAAATCGCTTTTCTCCGTATTAACTTATTAATAAATTTTGAGCAATGGATTCAAAGAAATTCTGCACTGGCTGCAAAACTTTTCGTTTTGAATCTCAATTCGTTTGGGATGGCAACTGACATAAAACGTGTATAAAATGCAAGCAAAATCGTAACCTAAGAAAACAAAATAACACAGTATCAGTAAATAGTGAATTAAGTCAGCCAACAAATAGTGGATCAAGTCAGCCAACAAATATTGAATCAAGTCAGGCAGCAAATTTAGAATTCAATTCGGAGGAGCTTAATGTAAAAGATGAAGCTGAACATATGCGCATTGAGATTGATTATTTCGATGTGGGAAATTTTATTGAGAATGAGATTCAAGAGCTAACAGTTGGCGCGCAAATTGAAGGGGTAGCTGATACAGATTATCAGACTCATTTGCTGGTAAATTTAGATGCTGCTACAACTCAAAACATGACAGCTAAAGATATAGCCAATATTGTAGTTGCTGAAATTGAAGGTGGTGATGATTATTCGTGGAAGTAAGTATTAGTTTATTGAACAGTATATTCTTAGCATTAAACCATTGCTAATTAAATAAATACATATCTACTTGGTAGCTTTTTGGAGGCGGCAATGTCGAAAAAATTTGGAGAAACGATTGGTAGGTTTTACTATATTTGTTGTCAATCGAAGGAAGCACAAAGTGAAGAATATAAAGACTCTAATCGAAAACGACGAATACGCTATGATTGCAAGAGTAAAATTATTGTCAGAGTTAATTTAGTTCTTAATGTTGCGAAAGTAGATATCTACCATGGATCTCTCCATCCGCGTCCAGACCTCTGCGTTGAGATGCCTACAAAATTAAAAGACGAAATCAAAGCACATTCGCATCTTACCACAATAGAATTAAAAAACCACCTACGGCGTCAAGAATTTGATATTTCTATATATTCTCCAAAGCACATTTACTATTGGAAGTCTATAGAAAGTCAAAAATTATATAAACGTTATGATAATCATATTGAATCTGCGTGCAAGCTACTTAGTGAACATGAAAGTCGCGGCTTCCAGTGGTGCTTAAATATAAGGGATTCTGAAACTACTGCCATCGGTTTTATTACCCCATTACTAAAAAAAATTAAGGATAATAGCATTAGTATAAGTGAAATTTATCTTGATGCAACATATAAAACCGCAAGAGGACGTTACGAACTTTATGGCATTATAGCAGATGTCAAAGGTACTGGATTCCCAATTGCTTATCTAATGCTTGACACGACTAAAGCAATCGACACAAGTACGAATACAGGCAAACGTTGTAAAGTCCTAGAGCGTTTTTTAGAGGCTATAAAAGCAAATAATGTGAATCCAAAATTTGTATTTACAGACAAAGATTTTGCTGAAATCAATGCTGCAAATAAGGTATGGGGACCTTCAATCGTCCAATTATGTGCTTGGCATATGGATCGTGCCCTAAAGCTTAAACTTAAAGAAAAAGCCAAATTGTCAAATACTTCAAGTCACGGAAGACAATTTTGAGTAACCTATAATATTAGTCAAGCGACCGATAAGTTTGACTTTATTGATCCTTCATTTGTTCCAACTGAGACGGATTGTGATATAAGAACATATGTTGTTTGTCCGTCAACTCATCAAACTACGGTTTTGAAACTTGTGCAAAAGCATTATGATATGCATCCTCTAATACCTGTCAATGCCCAGGGAAATACTTTAATAGCAATGGAGATTAGAAAAATTGCTATAAAAGAAATATATGAGTTATGTGTTGAAAATTCTTTGAAAATACTATGGGTATATCTTTGGACGAATTGGTATTCGCCAGAAAGATGGTCACTGTGGGCAAGATCAGTTAGATCCTCTATACCTTTCGGTAAAACAACAATAAAAATAGAAGCCCACTAGGGTGTCGTTAAGCGATACTATCTACATAGGTTTAACCGTCCTAGGCTTGATTTGTTGTTTTGGACCATTTTTCGTGAAGTAATACCAGCACAAGAAGAACGACTTTCACAAATTCTGGCTGGAATTGTTTCGCCGTGGTAGTGGGATGATTTCAAGAAAGCATGGATTGCTGCAGGAACTAAGAATGACAATAGAATAGATAATGATGCCGATGAAAATCCATATTATACTAACACTGTATGTTGGGTTTGCAGCTGTCCTGCCTTTTTAAGAAGTCATTTTCTACTTTGTAAACATTTAGTACAGCAGGTTTTTACCACACCTAATGGAGAAAGACGATGATTAATACAAAATAATTTTGAACGTCATACCACACCACTATTTTTTGTTATAAAAAATTTTGAGGATAATGAAGACACAGTTGCTGTATCTTCTGAAATTGTTGAGACCACTATTGCTAACTTTCTAGTTATGATACTGCTATTGTTGAAGATCCAGAAGAAGAAGATAGATCTTACATGGAAACAAATTGGGCATTGTTTGAAAAAGCAATTGAACGAATTCATATAGAAAAGTCTGCAAATAATTGGCGCCAAGTTCGTGCTATGATGGAGCATAGTCGTTTAGTATCGATGGAGAAAGAAATACAAACAACTGAAAGACGAAAACATCGACAAACAATATGGGGACCAGAAAATAGAAAGCCATACCTAATGTATTTGTCATGTCCTGACGAATCAGGTATTCATAAGGATGATTCAGGCTCCAACAAAGATGCACTAGCCGAAAACGTAGATATTACATTTGTGGAAGACTACTTTGCTTAAAAATTTCATTATAAAAATACTTATTAGTGTTAGCAAGTTTCCTTATTTTAATTATATATATGTACGTACGTACTGTACATAATTTTTATCTAACTTTAAAAGCATTTTATGCATAAGAGAATGCATATACTTGCAGTATGCCAGCTATTAGTGATACGATTATTTTCACATTATATTATTATTATTATTATTTATGTATTACCCCAAACGTTTAGAAAATAAAATCAATTAGTTACCCTATACGTAAGTGCATACAATTCAACATATGTACAATTTGTACATAGTAATCAACATCAAGGAAAAACTCATAGAAAACTTGTTAGATAGCGAACATAGCTAAGTTGTAATTAGCGGTCTGAAAAGTATAAAAGACCCACCCTTTAGCGTTAATAAAGAGGTAACTCAGTTGAGTTCCAAAAACTTCGAAGATATATAAGTAGAAGTTGGTTCTCTATTAAAATCATAATCCTTGTCATAAATCGTACGAAATAAAGCTATTTTCATAACTCCTTGATACCTTGAGCAAATCGTTATTTTTGATAAAAGTAAAGAGAGAAAACTATCGAATTAGAAATCAGACTTCTTTTATACCCAATAAATTAAACTCTGATCGAATAACGTCATGATAACGTTGATTAATTTAATTACCGAAGTCTCGTGACACATGACCCCGATACGAAGAACGTATTGTAAAATAAGCGAAAGTTTAAACGAATAGTATTAGAATTACTCAACAGATCACAAGTAGTACTTATATAGAAGTAAAAGGAGATCTATTTGGCTCCAAACGTTACCTACACAAGGCCCAAACTCCAAAGACTCGGACCAAGTCTTTCCAGCCTCAATCATCGCCTTCCATATTTGGAGCCACAGCTTTATTTTTTTTGTAGTACTGTAGTAGTTAGATAGTTTTAGATAGATAGTCGTCACCTACCATTTCTCACTTTTATAATGTACATAATTTGTATCTTCTAGTAAAGGCGGTCGTATAAGAATGAAAAAATATTCGTCCCTACAATGCGAATTAGAGCTAAAAAAATATATAAGTTATATATTATTATGAAAGCACAACTGTTATAAAAACTTCATTTTGTACTTATCTAAAGTTTTTTTTAAATAAAATCATTTATTATATTGTTTTTCTATTTGGCGGCACTCATTTACTATCGAAGGTTCAAAGGATCAAAATATAAAAACAGAATTATCTGTTGCTATATTCAAGTTATATCACGCGACCACATAAAAAAATCTGATGTACTATTTTATTTGAATTCTATAGAATTTATAGAATTCAAATAAAAAAAAGTATATCGAATTTCATAGATTAGTTGTCGAGATATCTTTGACAAAGTTTTAAAAAATTTTAAATGTCGATCAAAATAAGCTGTGGCAAAATATCACCTAAATTTAATCAAAGATATCTCGACAACCACCTAATGAAATTCGATGTACTTTTTTTTATTTGAATTCTATGAATTCATAAAATTCAAATAAAAAAAAGTTCATCGAAATTTATTGGGTGACTGTTAAGATACCTTCGATTAAAGTTTTAAAAAAGCGTGTGATCTATAATGCGGATCGTCCTTCGGATCCGGGTCGGAAATGATCGACGATTTCACGTGACCCGTAAAAAGGGGGGTCGCCCTGGCGGATTCTATTTGGCAGGTGATAAGGTCACAATATGATCGTTTCACATGACTAATAAAGCTTTAAAGTTAATGAACCAGCTTTGGCCCAGAGGGGTCCATATTGTTTTATTAAATTTAAGACAGAACATCTAATGACGGAAAGAAATGCTTTAAATCTAATGCACCAGCTTTGGCCAAAATTCAAGACGGAACATCTAATGACAGAAAGGAAATGCTTTAAATTTAATGCATCAACTTTACCCAAATTGGTGCATTGAATTCAGGTTGGAAACCTAATGTCAGAAAGAAAATGCTTTAAATTTATGTACCAGCTTTGGCCCTGGAAGGGCCAAATTTGGTGCATTAAATCCAAGATGGAACACCTAATGACTAAAGCAAATACTTTAAATCTAATGCATTAGCTTGGCCCGGATTGGTGCATTAAATTTAAGACGAAACATCTAATGATAGAAAATTTTTCTTTCCGAAATAAGAATAAAACAAATAAATCTATTACCTTTAGCATATGGGCGGCGAAATAATACAAAATATGGGATAGGATAAACTTGTTGGATCGTCATAAAATTAGCCAATCACACGATTTAGATTAATTTTTAATAATGCAATTAATTACTAGTAAAAAACTGCGATTTCATAGGCTGAGACTTATGTATTAGGTTTTGAGTTTAAAAGTAACATAACTTACTTATATCATCATCAAATAATTTATAATAATTCATAAAGTTATAGGAATGGCAATCTCCGCCATTAAACTAATCTCCATTATATAACAAATACATATTTATAAATAAACTCATTATGACGACATATATCAATTAAACATCGCCTTTTGTTGATGAAAGTTGATCAAATTTCTCACGAATCATGAGCTACATCTCAACAGTTCTCAACCATCCTATCCAAACACTAAATGCTTATTCTAAAAAGCTTGTTAGAATGGTTTATAACACAACAATAAAGAGCCGTTAGGATGATCATTTAATACAACAATAAAGAACCGTTAGGATGATCATTTAACACAGCAATAAGGAGTTTTTTTAGAATGATTATTTATCGCTAACCATAAAAGAACATTAGAATGATTATTAAAACTAACCATAAAGAGCTATTAGAATGAAATGATTATTTATCGCTAACCATAAAGAGTTATTAGAATGATTATTTAACACTAACCAGAAAAAACTATTAGAATGATTATTTAACGTTGTTAAATTATCATAATGAGATGTTAAAATGACTGCTTGATTCGATTATTTTTATTTCCATGTACGCCTGATAATTGGTTATGACTCATAAGACTATCATTTCATTCAACACTATTTTACATCTCGCACATCTTGTGGAATTTTGATAAATCCGTAAATGGCCATCATCAAAATATAGAAATTGGATCAGTTATCATCACTTGATTACGAAATTTAATAGTAAAATTCCGTCTAATTTCCGTTAAATTTAATATGAAAACGGATAATGGATCCATGATCTACTAAATAATAGACTATATATTGTAAAATTGGTTAAAAATGATTAAATCTAACCTATCATTTAATGATGGGTCCAACTTCGAGTAGTGAATTTAAATAAAAAAGTCTATTTAAATATAATATATTAAACAAAAATGAATGATTCAAGTATAATTGAAAAAAATGAATAATTTATTTCTATAGGGGTCGACAAAAATCAGTATTATTATCGTTACAATGCGGAAGCCGGACATCGCCAAATCTAGTATAGATCTTTCACTCCGATTATAAATTAGTAATAAAACGGCGACGTTTCATAGGGCTGGGACCTTATTTCTTCGGCTCTTAAATTTGATTTAAAATTTTTTAGCAAAACACCTGAATATATATATATATATATATATTTAAGCATATTTTTATTAATGCGCGCATTTTACTCAAATTACTAATCATATAGTTTACTTTATATATGTAGTTTACTTTATTTATCGAAGACGTTAATGATTAGACTTCTGATTAATTAATTTCTACAGGGGTCGACAAAAATCAGCATTATCATCATTACAGGGGCGGGAACCGGACATCACCTTAAATTAATACACCATGGAAAGGTCTTACATTCTGTTCCACTCCGCTCAGTCCAATTAGAATTCAGAATTGTTAAATTTTATTTTACTACAAATTAGTGTTGAAGCCGGCTTAGCCGGTCCAGCCGGTCCAGTTGCGACTGAGCCGTGTAAACATTTCGTAAACAAGCTTTTGTAGCTAATTTTTGCATAAACTAAATTAATAAATACTCTTTGTAATCACGCACTAAATAATAAATGAAAACTGCCACAAGTACACCCAAAATTTATCCTAAATTCCGTGCAAAAAATGCACGGCAAAGAAATAGATTAAACCAATGAAACTGCCGATACTCATTAAATTAAAAATGTTTTTGAGCCACTTTATCATAGAGTAAGCTTATTTGTTAAAAAAATTTCCTTTTTTGTGGCTAAAAATTACAAAAAAAAAATAAATTTATGGCCAAAAATTAAGAATTTTGAAGATTAATGACCTACATTACAGCTGTTTTCATAAATTCTGGAACATCTTGTAAAAAATTGACCGACAGAATATTCGCTGATTCAGCAGTGATTACTGAAGTCACAAATGTATTAGTATCATATCGTCAATACCCAACTGGATAATTTTTTACCAAATGTCCCAGAATTATGAAACAACCGTAATTTAGGCTGATGATTCTTCAAAATTCTTAATTTTGGTCGAAATTGGTTTTTTTAATTTTTTAGATACAAAAAGGAACTTTCTTAAGAAATATGCTTGATTGATAGCAAAATTGATTCAAGAACATTCTTTCTTAATGAGTATCAGCAGTTTCATTAGAAAGTCCTTTTTGTATCTAAAAAAAAAACAATTTTCGGTCAAAATTAAGAATTTTGAATAGGGTTCCGAAGTTCAGTTCAGTTCAATAGAGGTTCAGGTTCAGGTTCAATGAACCTGAACCTGAACCTGAACCTGCTCTAAAAGTTCAATACTGAACTGAACCTGAACTTAAAATTATTGAACATGAACCTGAACCTGAACTTAAAAAAAGTTCAGTTCAGGTTCAGTTCAAGGTTCATGAACATGTTCAGGTTCATAATATATGCACATGTTTACCTAAATCACAAAGTTAGGATCAATTAGTAAAATTTAGAAAATCATAGAAATTTGTATAATTTTATTAATAAAATTATACAAATTTCTATGATTCTCTAAATTTTACTAATTGATCATAACTTCTTGATCTAAGTAAACTTGTTTAGCACCAAAAAATACATCATATCGGTATATTTTATTTTATTTTCCTTAAAATTTGCGTTAAAGATGCTTAATTTTGAATTTTTGATGAAAATTTCCAAAATTAAGCATCTTTTCTTCAAATTTTAAGAAAAGTAAAATAAAATATACCGATTTGATGTATTTTTTGGTGCTTAACAAGTTTACTTAGTGCAAGAAGTTATGATCAATTAGTAAAATTTAGAGAATCATAGAAATTTGTATAATTTTATTAATAAAATTATACAAATTTCTAAGATTCTCTAAATTTTACTAATTGATCATAACTTCTTGATATAAGTAAACTTGTTAAGCACCAAAAAATACATCAAATCGGCATATTTTATTTTACTTTTCTTAAAATTTGAAGAAAAGATGCTTAATTTTGGAAATTTTCATCAAAAATTCAAAATTAAGCATCTTTGACGCAAATTTTAAGGAAAATAAAATAAAATATACCGATATGATGTATTTTTTGGTGCTAAACAAGTTTACTTATATCAAGAAGTTATGATCAATTAGTAAAATTTAGAGAATCTTAGAAATTTGTATAATTTTATTAATAAAATTATACAAATTTCTATGATTCTCTAAATTTTATTA
The DNA here is from genome assembly GCA_003550325.1 of Gigaspora rosea. Taxonomy (NCBI): domain Eukaryota; kingdom Fungi; phylum Glomeromycota; class Glomeromycetes; order Diversisporales; family Gigasporaceae; genus Gigaspora; species Gigaspora rosea. The sequence goes on along the minus strand of QKWP01000461.1, from coordinate 100,072 downwards.
ACTGATTTATACTTCACACTCTAAGTAAACTTGTTCAGTATCAAAAAATACATATATTTTTATTCAGATTCAAACTAGTTTGCAAAATTTGGACTAGTCCGACCAAACTTATGATTGAGTTTGAGTTTAGTATAAAGTTTTAATAATAAAATTTAGAATTTGAGTCTGGTCAGGACCAGACCAAACTCGGACCCAAACCTAGAATTACTAGTTCATATGAACACCTGACTGAACCTGAACATGTTCATGAACTTATGAACTGAACCTGAACTGAACCTGAACCAGCTCTAAAAGTTCAATACTGAACCTGAACCTGAACCTGAACTTGACCTAAGTTCAGTTCAGTTCAGGTTCATAGAAACACTAATTTTGAATATCATCAGCCTAAATTACAGCTGTTTTGGGAACATCTGGTAAAATATTAACTGGTCAGATATTTGCTGATTTGATAAGTTTGTGGTCTCAGTAATTATGCCAAACCAAAACTTATCAAATCATTAAATATTCAATCGATTAATTTTTTTTATCAGATTTATGTAATGTAGGTCAATGATCTTCAAAATTCTTAATTTTGGCTGTAAATTTTTTTTTTTAAAATTTTTAGCACAATAAAGGAAATTTTTTAACAATAAGTTTATTCTGTGATAAAATTGGCTCAAAACCATTTTTCATTTAATAAGTATCGGCAGTTTCATTAGTAGATTTTGTGTAATTTATCTTACTATTTTTTTTGCCATGAATTTTTTGTGTAGAATTTAGAATAAATTTTTAGGTGTTCTTGGGTAATTTTTATTTATTATTTAGTGTGTGATGATAAAAAGCATTTATTAATTTAGTTTATACTACAAAAGCTTGTTTACAAAATATTTACTATAGCATGGCTCAGCCATTGCTAAGGTGCAGTTATTTAAGCTATAGCTGACCTAGCTGGGCTGGCTAAGATGGCTTGTAGCACTAACTAACAATTAACAAAATTTTAAGCTAACCAGCCTGTATTAGTATAATCATATAAACATTTCAAGTGCATGAAATTTATTTGCCTATCATTAAGTCTTACTAGTACAGAACCACCTTCATAATTTACTCTAAGTTCACTCAAATCTACTAGGGTACTACTAGGGTTGTGAATAGACAATAGACAAGCCAATAGACTCAATAAACAGTCTAATAGTTCAATAGTGTCTAATTAAGTTATTAGACAAAAGACAAATTACTATATAATTAAACCAATCTGATTGGTTAAATTTAGATGCTAATTGTTGAAGGACACTCTCAAATAGAGCAATAGTATACCCAATGTCCATGTGTTAACAAATTTTGAATCCTGATTGGCTATATCAGGTGTAATATAAAAAAACAATCAAACCAATCAAAATAATAAAACTGATACATCAGCAAAAATATATATGCGTAAACTTGTGCAAGTTTTTACAGTATATAATAAAATTGTAAACTTACGTAATATTTAGTATAAAATTGCGTAAGTTTTATGATGTGTAAAAAAATTGTAAATTTGTATAAAAATTTTTCTATAAGTTTATGATTTTTTATGATGTATAAGAAAATTGTAAATTTATATAAAATTTTACGTAAATTTACAATTTTTTTATGGTACATAAGAAAATTGTAAACTTACATAAAAAACTATTTTATACTAATTTTCAAATTATTTCGAAATAAATCAACATTTAACTAATATTTTCAAATTATTTCAAATTATTTCGAAATATTTGATCACTGGGTTAAAAAAAAAACAAGTTCAAAATTTTTTAAGCCCATTTGATTCGTAAGCTACCATAGATCATAAAAATATATTCCACAAAGTATGTGAAAAAACTTAAAAAAAATAAAAATAAAAATAAAAAAGGAGATTTTGAATGATTTTTACTCCTCTCTCCTTTTTACACCTTTTTTTTTCTATTTCTTTTTTTTTTTAATATTTCGAATACTTTCGAAATATTTTAGGACAATTAATAACCTGGATCATATCAAGGACACGTTTGACTAATATTTTCAAAATGTTTCGATGATCTTTGATAATTATACTACAAGAACAGATTAGATTTTTGTTTATTTTTTTTGTTTATAATTTAGATCTTCTATTAATTTTACATTGTTTCTTCATTTTCTTTTTGTTTTTTTTGGGTTCGTTTTATTTTTTTGGTTTTGTTTTGTTTTTTTTTTTATTTTTTAAATTTTTTATTTTATTTCTATACTTTATCACAGGCACTTTACAAGAAATCTAATGACTTTTTGGCACTTTGCGCAAGCCAACTCAGCTTTTCGATACTTTGCAAAAACACATTCTAGCAATTTTTAAATTTCAAGAACGCAAATTTTTACAAGTTTTTGCAAGGTTCTTTTTATTTATTTTTTCATTTCATGTTTTTTGTTTTTGTTTTATTTTTATTAATTTATTTTATTTTGGCATTTTGTGAAAACTTTCGACGATTTCTAAATTTTCTTAGTTTGCTTATATTTTTGTTTTTTGTTTTTCTTTTTTTTTACTTATTTTTAATTTATTTTATTTTATTTATCTCTTACTTCTTTCAAAACTTTTCAAGAAAACGACTTGACTTTTTCAACATTTTACAAGAATACCAATTCTAACGATTCTGGCACTTTGTAAGAAGTTGCGAATATAAGCGAATATAATTAAATATAAGCAAATATGAGCAAATATAAGAAAATATAATAGTTTATTTTTTTGGCTTTGTTTTTTTTGTTGTTTTTTTCGAGTTTGTTTTTGTTTTTGATTGTTTTTTTTACTAGCACTTTTTAGAAAGTTGCGAATATGAACGAATATAAGCTGATATAATAGTTAAACAAAAAAGAAGAGAAATAATAGCTAACTACAGGGTAAAAAAAATAAGTATATAAAGCTAGTATTATGCAACAAGGTATGAAAGTAGTTTAAAATATTACTTTTTTTTCATTTTCATTTTTTTGATTTATTTTTTTTTGATATTTTTTTATTTTAGAAAGTAGCGAATATGAGCGAATATTAGTATATATATGTGAATATTATAGTTAAAACAAAGAAGAAAAGAAATATTAGCTAACTGCAGAATGAAAAAATAAGAGTTTAGAGCAAGCATTAAGGTAGATCTACCTAATTTGACGCAGCGCCTAATTTGACGCATCGACGATATCTTGCGAACTATTGATCAGAATCACATGATTTTGGTACCATTTAATTCTCTCGCTAAGACGAGTCGAACGGTACCAAAATCATGTGATTCTGATCAATAGTTCGCAAGTTATCGTTATTTAACCAAAATTAGATATCTAAAACAATTGTTAACATTAAGATAAAATAGTGAATCACGGTTGATTGATCAGTCCAATTACGATGATTTTGCCACCAAAATGACTGCTCAGAGAGACGATTCCAATCAATCCAAAATTGCCAAAATCCAATCACGGGGTCACAAGATCATTAGTGTTTTCGTATTATTTTTGATAAAAATCGATTAATTAAATTAATTATTTTCATCAAAAATGATACAAAAACCCTAATGATCTTGTGACCCTGTGATTGGATTTTAGCAATTTTGGATTTGGAATCAGCTCTCTAAGGCAGTCATTTTGGTGGCAAAATCATCACAATTGGACCAATCTACCAACCGTTATTCGCTATTTTATATTAATGTTAAAAATTGCTTGGATAGCTAATTTTGGTTAAATAACCATAACTTGCAAACTATCGATCAGAATCACATAATTTTGGTACTGTTCGACTCGTCTCAATGAGATGAATCGAATGGTACCAAAATCACGTGATTCTGATCAATAGTTCGCAAGATATTATCGATGCATCAAATTAGGAACACTGCATCAAATTAAGAATGTATTTTAAATAAATTTAATTAGTAATATTTTGCGACCCAGTGATCAGAATTAAACAAATTTGATACCATTCGATTTGTTTCGATAATACAGATCGAATGGTACCAAATAAACTGATTTTGATCGATATATTACATGATATTTATCATAGAACTTAACTGCGTCAAATTAGGCATATTTAACTTATGTGACAAAGTGCATAAAGGTTCAAAATATTACTATTTTTTTCGGGTTTGTTTTTTTCATTATTTTTTCAATTTTAGTTTTTTTTGTTTTTATTTTTTTTTACCATTTTTTTCATTTTTCATAAAAAATATATAATAATATATAATAAAATATATAATATTGATTAAAAATATATATTAAATTAAAATATAATATATAATAATAATAATAAATAAATAAATATAAAATTTTATATTAAATTGCGAAACCTTGTAAAAATAAGCAAAAATATGCAAAAACATGCAAAAATCTGTAAAACATTTAAAAAATTTGCAAAAAGCATAATTATGTGCATTTTATTATTAATTTATTATTAATTGATCATAATATCGTAATATATTATTGATCTATGCCAGTTTCACTAGTTTTGCAAGTTTTTAATATTTGTTGTTTATAATATTTTTGCTATATTTCAAATTTACTATGCTGTAAAAGTTCGTAATTATTACACCTTTGTAATACTCCGAAGTTACTATAGTGTAAACTTTCGTAATTATTATTCCTATGTAATATTCCGAACTAATAAAAAGTTTTTCATAAGTTTACTCTTGCGTAAAAACTTACAGAGGTTTACCCATATTTTTTTTGCTGTTGTAGATCAGATGTGATATTTATATTTGTTCTTTAGACTTTAAAAGGTTTCCATTTTCTAGTATATAAAAAACAATTAGTTTAAAACCAATAAACATTAGATTATTAGACTAATAGAATTTCCAATAGACCATTAGACAATTAGACAACAATTTTTTTTTGATTAGACTATGTCTATTCACATTCCTAAAATCTATACTCAAATAAGTAGATTTATTATTAAAATTTCAAGCAGGTGGGAAATTTATAAATTGCATTAAGTGTTGGGTAAATTATTTTTAAATTTAATATAAATTATTTCTAATTTTTATAGCATAGTTAAAAATCTATGTGATTGGAGATTGATCCTTGAAATTTGATTGGCTGCTTATAGTAAACATTTTATATAAAATTGCAATCAATCATATAATAAGTTGTTAATAAAAATAATACAACAGGGTAAAACCTGAGTTGCAAAAAAGTAAAACCTGTGTTTATTATTTGTATTATGTAAAACCTAAGATGCATAGGTAAAATCTGAGTTTAATAAATATAGCTATATGAATCTGCATTTCATTAGGTAAAATCTGAGGTTTTTTTATCACACAAATAAAACCTAAGTTTTTAAAGTAAAACCTGGGTTTTTAAAGTAAAACCTGCTTTATAGTTTTAAGTTTTTTAAAACTTTGATCAAGGATATCTCTGCAAACATTTAATCAAATTTGATAAAAATTTTTTATTTGAATTCCATGGATCTGTAAAATTCAAATAAAAAAATTTTTGCTAAATTTGATCAAGTGGACAATAAGATATCCTTGATCAAAGTTTTATTAAAATTTAAAATGTCTATTAAATAGAATAGTAGTTACGCCAAAATTTTTGACAAAATTTAAGCAAAGGATTTTAGCAACCACCTGATCAAATTCGATGAAAATATTTTTATTTGAATTATATAGATCTATAAAATTCAAATAAAAAAGTTTTCATCAAATTTGATCAAGTAGTTGCTAAAATATCCTTGATCAGAGATTTGTCAAAAATTTAAAACATATTTGTCATACATCAGCAAAAAAAAATATGCATAAACCTCCGTAAGTTTTTATGCAGGGGTAAACTTACGAAAAACTTACGATTAGTTCAGAGTATTACGTAGAGATGAAAGTTTACACTATAGTAGCTTCGGAGTATTACGAAAGTGTAATAATTACGAACTTTTACGGAATAGTAAATTCGAAATATAGCAAAAATATTATGAACAACAAATATTAAAAACTTGCGAAAACTGGTAAAAACTGGCGTAAATCAATAATATATTACGATATTACAATCAATTAATAATTAATTAATAATAAATTCACATAATCATGCTTTTTGCAAATTTTTTATGCATTTTACAGATTTTGCATATTTTTGCATGTTTTTGCATATTTTCACAAGGTTTCGCAATTTAATATAAAATTTTATATTTTTTTATTAATTATTATTATTATATATTATATTTTAATTTAATATATATTTTTAATCAATATTATATATTTTTATTATATATTATTATCAGATGCGTTTTATAGTCAATCGGACGATCCTCTGGACCAAAATTTCCCATAAGCACCGATCTACGAAAATTTTGTAGTTAGTATTTTTATACATAACAAAAACTCTATCTAGAAGCAACTTGGATACAGGACTTCAGATTGCATGTGAGAAGACTGAAATAGAGCTGAAAAAGATTTTTCCTTGTGGGTTTGGTTCTCCGGGTAGAAGACTTCGTTGCTATAGAAAATGTAGTAGGGCTAAAATCCTTGAGCTTTTTGTCAAAAGATGTGGAAGTCTAGACAGAAACATACTTTTGGTTATCTATACTATTCTACAAAATGTAAAACTTACACTCTTTACAAGTTTTGGTCTCCCTGCTATCTCTCTTTGGTTTTTTCGAAATTTCGCCAAATAGTGGGCAATTCAGTTTACCTCTTCCAAAAGATCAGCAGTGTTTACTCCTTTCAATTCGGGAATACGTCTACCTAATCAGAATCAGTCACGAGTGAATTTGAATCCTGCGAATAAACAAATGACACGTGAGATGTTTTGGTGGAAAATTCGAGATGAAATTTCTTTCTAGAACTTTCTATTAGACATAGTTTAGTTTTCTTTCTTTTATGTATATAATACATTGGCAAAATTATGCTGCGCAGTATTATAATTTTTAAACATTAGCAGTATTAGTCTTAGTATTAGTATTAGTATTAGTATTTGTTATCTCCTTTCTTTTTTCTCATTTTTTTTAGATATGATTAGTCAGTTCCACCTTGTTTATAGGCTTTTCTTTGTTTCTCTCATCTTACATCTTTTTCTTTTGTTGTTGTTTTTGGTTTCTCGTCTAGGTTTGATGCTATTTCCCCTCTTTTTTTACGACCCTTTTATTTCTTTTATATCGCATTTTTTCTTGAATGGTAGTATACAGATAATAGTACATGCTATTATTATCTGACCCCACCATTGATGCTAGATGGGAGGGATTTGAAGAGAAATTCTATAAACTTGATGGCACTGACGTTGAGACTCCATTCTCTCAAGAGTTTGGTGTGACGAGTTGCATTTGGGCGCTCTTAAAAGTAGCCAGATGATGTTGGACCTATATAATAGTAGATATATTAGTTCATTTACAATTGTAAACTGCTCAGGATTAATAAACTAGTTAGGCTCTAGCAAGGCAGTCAAAGTTAAAAAAAAAAATTATATATTATTATACATATTTTATGAAAAAATAAAAAAATTGACAAAAAAAAACTAAAAAAAAAAAAACCGCCAAAAAAACGAAAATGAAAAAAATAGTAATATTTTAAACTATTTTCACACTTCGTTACATAATACTAGCTCTATACACTTATTTTTCTTACCCTGTAGTTAGCTATTATTTCTCTTCTTCTTTGTTTAACTATTATATTCGCCTATATTCGTTCATATTCGCAACTTTCTAAAAAGTGCTAGTAAAAAAAAAAACAAACAAAAAACAAAAAACAAAACCAAAAAAAAAATAAACAATTATATTTGCTTATATTTGCTTATATTCGCTCATAGTCGATTATATTTGCTTATATTTGCAAAGTGCCAGAAGCGTTAGAATTAGTATTTTTGTAAAGTGTTTTAGAAATCATTGAAAGTTTTCGCAAAGTGCTAGAATAAAATAAATTAATAAAAATAAAACAAAAAAAACAAAAACAAAAAATATGAAATGAAAAAATAAATGAAACGAAACCTTGCAAAATCTTGCGAAAACTTGCGAAAACTTGTGTTCCTGAACTTTCAAAATTGCTAAAGAAAGTATTTGTGTGTTCTTGCTAAGTGTCGAAAGGCTGAGTTGTCTTGCGCAAAATGCTGAAAAGTTGTTGGATTTCTTGCAAAATGCTAGTGGTAAAGTATAAAAATAAAATTAAAAAGATTAAAAAATAAAAAAATATATAAATAAAAAAAAACAAAACAAAACTAAAAAAAATGAAACAAAACCAAAAAAAAACAAAAAGAAAATGAAAAACAATGTAAAATGATAGAAAATCTAAATTATAAACAAACTAAAAAAAAAACGTGTTTAGAAAGCGTTTGAATAACAAGAGAGACTTAGGCAAAGCAACTTGCCTGAAAATGCAACAAGCGCAACTTGATTGCAAAAGTGGATCATGTATCACAATACTTGAGCTACCAAAACTAGAAGTGGTCAAACTCAATATAATCTTGCCTACAAAATTTTAACAGAGCCGAGAAGAATGAACCTTAACTTGCGCTTAGAGGAAATGGAAAAGAGCTTACAGCTAGCAGAAGAAGGAACAGAAATTGCAAGTCTGTTGAGTCAAAAAGCTCTAACTAGCTTCTGCTGGGAGCAGAACATAGGGTTATTCTTTCTCGAACAACTAATTGATTATACAGGAGGTATGCTTGGCATATTAGGGTGTGAAATAGCATAACAAATACAAACATAGTGAAGATCACATAATAATTTTTACTAATCAAGATTTTTCTGATGATCTGCATGATCTGCAACCTATTTCTGACTGCTAATAATCACTCGTTACGATTATTATCATTATCAATATAAAATTTAAACTGAAATAACTTTTGAACTATTAAAGATATACGAGTAAAAATACCTTTGTTAGATTCCACTTAATGTTCTCTTTAAGGTAATAGAGCTCTTTTTTTTATTGTCATAAAACTAATTGTGTTTTAGTAATCAGTTTTCGCTTTAACTTATATGAAAATAAAAAAAGGGCTCTATTGCTTTAAAAAGAATATTAAAAGGAATCTAATAAATATAATTTTGCATGTATCTCATGAATAGTTCAGGAGTTATTTCAATTTAAAATTTTATATGTTTTTGTTATTAAACAGAATAATCGACAAAAAATCTTTATTAGTAAAATTTAATATATGATCTTTACTATGTTTGTAGATCATATGACATTTCACACCCTATGGGCACATGGAAACAGCTCAAAAAAAGTAAAAAGCAAAATGCAGCAGGAAGAAAACCGGTATGGTTTGCAAGAATAGAAGAGCTAGTTCTGAAAGAGGCCGGTAGCAGAAAATTAAAGGTGCCTTACGAAATAAGTGAGTTCAATATGCTTAGTCCTATAATTCCACTGTCCTAAATAAGCAAAGACAAGAGAGTAAAAGACTGGGTCCTCATGAAGAAAAGAAAAGAGCTCGAAATAGAAAGAGTAGCCCAAAAAAACTATAAAAGGCATCTTATAATCGAGTACTGGCAGGCCAAAAAGAGAATGCATAATAGTAGCCTAGTTATCAATAGGTGTAAGAGCTGTGAACTTAACTAGGTAGAAAAAGAGAGTCGTGAAGACTCCTGCCTAATAAAAAGAGGTCAGAAAAACAGGAGTATCACATTTGACGCAAAGTTAGTTGAAATGGCGCATTCGGACGACCATAGTTGGTATATTACAACTCCACTAAGTTACTTTACGAAAGTTATTGTGAATAATGGAAGGAAAATAGATACCACAAGTACAGAAGCAAACAAGCAACAATTTGAGAGCATTGCAGTTTTCATACTGGAAAGAGAGTTGATTGAGAGCTCTCTAAAAAACTCTGAAACAACAAAAAAACTTATCGAAATCGCACAAGACCTCACACGGTATAAAACATATTGCTTCTACACAGATGGCTCACTAATAAATGGTGGGAGGATTCAGAGAAGAGGAGAATGGGCTCAGTTGGGTAGCTGTAAAAAGTGAAAAGGAAAAAGTACCCAAGCAAATGATTGCAAGGTCTCAAGCAGCAATCAGAGACTGGCCCTCTTCTACTAGAGCAGAACTTGCGGCTATATGGTCAGCCTTACTTGCAATTCAGGCGATTCAAGCAGGCATAACAAAAGGGAAAAATGTCGAGATTTTCAAAAGGAAAATCTATGTTTGTTAGAACACATCAACAGATTGGTCAGATTAAAAAGCTAAAGCTAAGACTTCGAAAAGTTAAAGGACATAGCAAAATCCCTAAGAACAAAGAAGCTAACAAGTTAGCTAAAAAAGGTGCATTAGGCAACAGAATTTTATTACCCAAATGGCCATGGAACAAGGGGGTATGCACTGAGTTAAAATGGAAGAATATCAGAGTGGATGACAGAACTATTACACAGCTTATGGAAGCCAGTATAGATATAGAATAGTCACATTTGAAGAGCATTACGAGATGGGTAAATGCAGAAGAAGTAAAAGATACAGTAGTTTGAAAAGAGATATGGAGGGATATTGAAAAAGTTAAGGGTCAGAAATTTAGGAGTAGTATAGAAAATAGAGATTGGATTTTTAAGGTTAAATGTGTAAATAATTTGCTACCAACATTGCATGTATTAAATAGAAGAAATAGTAGTATATATAGCAATAATACTTGTATTATTTGTTGGAGGGAAATAGAAACTATGGACCACCTAGCTGAATGCTTAGTGTTATAGCCGCTTTGGAATATTCTTGAAAAAGAGATAAGTGAACTCATCAAGAAACTAGCGTAGTTGGATGGGAAACAACTAAACATGACAACCGTAAGAGATACTGTATTCGGAGTACATCTGAAGGAAAAAGCTACTGTAAGGAAAGAATTAATGAGAGGTCTAGTGACCAAGTCAGTTATGGAGGCGATAGATGTTGTAACTGAATATAGGGCAAAACAATAAAATATATTCAGGCTATAGTTAAATGGTTCAAGAAGCAGTTGCACAAGCATATTTGGTGCTTCTGTTGCGAACTGTTAATGGACTAAGAAAAGGCCAAAGGTATATCAAAAGAGGACAAAAGACAGAAAAGAAAAAGAAACAAAAGACAAAAGGAAAAGTCGCAGCGGGAAAGAGACCTCGCAGAAGAATGGGGACAGAAAGTAGTCAAGAACGGAAACTCAAGAAAAAAAAAGAGAAAGAGGATATCGAGAGAACAGAACAAAGATTAATATAGTCGAAAATTGGATAGTATGGAGAAAGAAACCAGCATGGACTTCTTTGCTCAAAGTCAGACAAGTAAATTATTAAGTATTCTTGACAAGGAATACAATGGCCGGTTAATGATCATCAGAAGCTAATCTTACAGATTACAAAATTCTTAGCAAGTTAAGAATTCGAAGTGAAACAGAAAGTTGTTTTGGCAGGTCGTATTGGGCATTAGCTTGGTAAGTCATTATTAGATAGAACATAAGACAGGTAGAATATATACTAGTGTAATTTACTTTGTAGTTCAAATAATTAATAAAGACAAGACTGTTTAAAAAAAAAATAAATAGACAAAAAAAAAATAAACAAAGATCTAATCTGATCTTGTAGTACAATCATCGAAGCATTTCAAAAATATAGCCAAATGCATCCTTGATATGATCCAGGTTACAGATCATCCTAAAATATTCTGAAAGTATTCAAAATATTAAAAAAAAAAAGGAAAGAAAAAAAAAAAGAGAGAGAAGAGAGAGAGAAAAAAAAAGAGGGGGGAGTAAAAGGGAGAAAGTGTTAAAAATAGGTCGAAACAGACTTTTTTTTTTTTTTGTAAGTTTTTTCACACTTTTTATGAAATATATTTTTATGATCCTTGGTAGCTTATGGATCAAATGAGCTTAAGAAATTTTGAACTTTGTTTTTTTTTTTTTACAGTCAAAAACACTCAATTATTGAAATATTTCGAAAATATTAGTTAAACGTTGATTCATTTCGAAATAATTCCAAAATTAGTGTAAAATAGTTTTTTTATTTTTTTTATATACACTGTAAGAAAATCGTAAATTTATGTAAAAATTTTATGTAAGTTTAGAATTTTCTTATATACCATAAAAAAATTGTAAATTTTTGTAAAAATTTTATATAAATTTACAATTTTCTTATATACTATAAAAAAATCATAAATCTACAGAAAATTTTTACCAAATTTACTATTTTCTTACACATCATAAGACTTACGCAATTTTACACTAAATATTACGTAAGTTTACGATTTTCTTATATACCGTAAAAACTTGCGCAAGTTTATGCCTATATATTTTTGCTGATGTATGATATGCGTTTTGAAATTCTTTAAAACTTTGATTAAAGATATCTCTGCAACCATCTGATCAAATTTGATGAAAATTTTTTTATTTAAATTCTATGGATCCATATAATTTAAATAAAAAAATTTTCAGGTGGTTGCAAAGATATCTTTGATCAAAGTTTTGTCAAAAATTTAAAATATATCTGTCATATGACAGATTTTTGACAAAACTTTGATCAAAGATATCTCTGCAACCAAATTCGATAAAATTTTCTTATTTGAATACTATGGATCCATATAATTCAAATAAAAAATTTTATCAAATTTGATTGCATAGATATCTTTGATCAAAGTTTTGTCAAAAATTTAAAACATATCTATTATGTAAAATATGGTTTGAAATTCTCTAAAACTTTGATCAAAGATATCTTTGCAACCACCTTATCAAATTCAATAAAAAGTTTTTTATTTAAATTATATGGATTCATAGAATTCAAATAAAAAAATTTTTATCAAATTTGATCAAGTAGTTGCAGAGATATCTTTTGATTAAAGTTTTAGAGAATTTCAAAACGCGAATCACATAACAGATATGTTTTAAATTTTTGACAAAACTTTGATCAAAGATATCTCTGCAACCACCTGATCAAATTTGATAAAAGTTTTTTTTATTTGAATTATATAGATCCATATAATTCAAATAAAAAAATTTTTATTGAATTTGATCAGGTGGTTGCTAAGATATCTTTGCTCAAAGTTTTTCAAAAATTTTGGCATAGCTACTATTCTATTTAATAGATGTTTTAAATTTTGTTAAAACTTTGATCAAGGATATCTTATTGTCCACTTGATCAAATTTGGCAAATTTTTTTTATTTGAATTCTACAGATCCATGGAATTCAAATAAAAAAATATTTATCAAATTTGATTTAGTGGTTGCAGAGATATTCTTAAAAACTTAAAACTATAAATCAGTTTTTACTTTAAAAACTCTGATTTTACTTTAAAAACTCAGGTTTTATATATAATAAAAAAAAACTCCAGATTTATCTAAAGAAATGCGAATTCATGCAGCTATCAATACTACTAAAGCGCGGTTGTCTGTCACTATTTGAGATTATGTCATGCTTTTTTTTTAATAATCTTTTTATATAATAGTTATCTTTTTATATAATAGTTATATAGCAAATAATCTTTTTATATAATAGTTATATAGCAAATAGTTATATAGCTATATTAATATTATTAATATAAAATTTAAATTAAAAAAATATTAAAAATTATACAGAATTGCGAGAAAATCATTTTTTGTTAAGAGCCCAATACGTGTTGCCTTAGTAAAATCTCGAGTTAGAAATAGAGCTTCTACAAGTAGATAAAGTGTATAACAGCCTGTTATGAGTAGGATCGTCCTATTTACTATTATAATATGATCTGTGATAAAGTTTATTAATTTAGTAATCCGTGTAACATGAATATGCATAAATATTACACAAATTTTGTTTGTAACTTTTTTGTTATGAACACAAGTCGGGTCTTTTTGAAGCAAAATCGGGTTACATTTGAACCACAACTGGGTTTTTGAACCAAGATCGGGTTCAAATGAACCAAAATCGGGTTCAGGAACCAGGATCGGGTTATTTGACCCAAGATCGGGTTCAAATGAACCAAGATCGGGTTCAAATGAACCAAGATCGGGTTCAATTGAACCAAGATCGGGTTCATTTGAACCAAGATCAGGTTCATTTAACCTATTTTGAGCCTTAATAAAAAAAAATTAAAACCACTAGCCCGCGGCAACGCCCGGGCCCTAACACTAGTCTACTACATCTAAGGCGCAGTTCTGCGTCACTATTTGAGATTATGTCATGCTTTTTTTTTAATAATCTTTTTATATAATAGTTATATAGCAAATAGTTATATAGCTATATTAATATTACTAATATAAAATTTAAATTAAAAAAATATCAAAAATTATACAGAATTGCGAGAAAATCATTTTTTGTTAAGAGCCCAATACGTGTTGCCTTAGTAAAATCTCGAGTTAGAAATAGAGCTTCTACAAGTAGATAAAGTGTATAACAGCCTGTTATGAGTAGGATCGTCCTATTTACTATTATAATATGATCTGTGATAAAGTTTATTAATTTAGTAATCCGTGTAACACGAATATGCATGAATGTTACACAAATTTTGTTTGTAACTTTTTTGTTATGAACACAAGTCGGGTCTTTTTGAAGCAAAATCGGGTTACATTTGAACCACAACTGGGTTTTTGAACCAAGATCGGGTTCAAATGAACCAAAATCGGGTTCAGGAACCAGGATCGGGTTATTTGACCCAAGATCGGGTTCAAATGAACCAAGATCGGGTTCAAATGAACCAAGATCGGGTTCAAATGAACCAAAATCGGGTTCATGACCTAGGATCGAGTCATTTGACCCAATATCGGGTTCAAATGAACCAAGATCGGGTTCAAGAACCAAGATCGGGTTCATTTGAACCAAGATCGGGTTCAATTAAACCAAGTTCGGGTTCATTTGAACCAAGTTCGGGTTCATTTAACCTATTTTGAGCCTTAATAAAAAAAAATTAAAACCACTAGCCCGCGGCAACGCCCGGGCCCTAACACTAGTCTACTACATCTAAGGCGCAGTTCTGCGTCACTATTTGAGATTATGTCATGCTTTTTTTTTTAATAATCTTTTTATATAATAGTTATATAGCAAATAATCTTTTTATATAATAGTTATATAGCAAATAGTTATATAGCTATATTAATATTACTAATATAAAATTTAAATTAAAAAAATATCAAAGATTATACAGAATTGCGAGAAAATCATTTTTTGTTAAGAGCCCAATACGTGTTGCCTTAGTAAAATCTCGAGTTAGAAATAGAGCTTCTACAAGTAGATAAAGTGTATAACAGCCTGTTATGAGTAGGATCGTCCTATTTACTATTATAACATGATCTGTGATAAAGTTTATTAATTTAGTAATCCGTGTAACACGAATATGCATGAATGTTACACAAATTTTGTTTGTAACTTTTTTGTTATGAACACAAGTCGGGTCTTTTTGAAGCAAAATCGGGTTACATTTGAACCACAACTGGGTTTTTGAACCAAGATCGGGTTCAAATGAACCAAAATCGGGTTCAGGAACCAGGATCGGGTTATTTGACCCAAGATCGGGTTCAAATGAACCAAGATCGGGTTCAAATGAACCAAGATCGGGTTCAAATGAACCAAAATCGGGTTCATGACCTAGGATCGAGTCATTTGACCCAATATCGGGTTCAAATGAACCAAGATCGGGTTCAATTGAACCAAGATCGGGTTCATTTGAACCAAGATCGGGTTCATTTAACCTATTTTGAGCCTTAATAAAAAAAAATTAAAACCACTAGCCCGCGGCAACGCCCGGGCCCTAACACTAGTCTATACATTATAGCGCAGTTGTTCGTCACTATTTGAGGTTATGTCATGCTTTTTTTTCGGGCTGATCCGGAATAAACAAAATTTGTGCACGCGTTTATTTATTTTCGTCAATTCCAGATCAGCCCGACATAGATTCCGAACGCATGCGAATTTGTGCACGCGTTTATTTTCGTCAATAATTTTACGGGCTGATCAGAAATAAACAAAATTTGTGCACGTGTTTATTTTTGGCGGGATCAGGTTCATGAACCTTGGTGGGTTATACAAAAATTCATACTCCGCCATACCGGGTCAGATCGGGTTCACATGAACCAAGATCGAGTTCATTTGAACCAAGATTGTGTTCAAATGAACCAAAATCGGGTTCATGACCTAGGATCGAGTCATTTGACCCAATATCGGGTTCAAATGAACCAAGATCGGGTTCAAGAAACAAGATCGGGTTCATTTGAACCAAGATCGGGTTCAAATGAACCAAGATCGGGTTCAATTGAACCAAGATCGGGTTCATTTGAACCAAGATTGGGTTCATTTAACCTATTTTGAGCCTTAATAAAAAAAATTAAAACCACTAGCCCGCAGCAACGCCCGGGCCCTAATACTAGTATTTATTAAACACAGATTTTACCTATGCATCTCAGGTTTTACATAATACAAATGATAAACACAGGTTTTACTTTTTTGCAACTTAGGTTTTACCCTGTCATAAAATAATTATGTCTAATAAATTTTGCCAGAAGCAAATCACTTTAGAGAACTAACTTTCTTTAAAGTTTCATCAGCTGTTTACTATAAAAATTTAGTACTTGCTATTCACAAAAACTAAATTTTTATAGTAAACAACTAGCAAAACTTTAAAAAAATAGTTCTCTAAGTGATTTGCTTCATCAAAATTCATTAGATATAATAATTTTTATTAGCAATTTATTATATAATCAATTGCAATTTATTTACTATATACAGAGATCCATTAAAGCCAGGTGCTATCTCATGCCTGATAGCCAATCAAATTGTAAATTTTGATAGTCACAAATCAGCCCAACAAGACAAAAACAAAGAAAAAAGTGAAAAATACCAAAATTCAAGAAACGAGTGTCTAAACCTGTCTTGAAGCATTAATAAAAAATGTCAGGAAGGCAATTTTATCTATAAAATATTCTAACCCAAACTCCTAACTAACTCTTACTCTAGTTTTAATTAAATAATAAAAAACAGAATAGCACTATAATTCAAACTGCAAGATGTAATCATATAATAATTATTTATTACAAAAGTAGTAATTGTAATAATATTTATTACATGTAATAAATCTTATTATATGTAATAAAATTATTATTACAAGTAATAATTATTATTACAAGTAATAATTATCTTTACAAGTAATAATTATTTTTACAAGTAATAATTATATTACAAGCAAGGGTGTGGTGACTTAGGGAAGTTGGTAAGTTGTCACCCCAAGTGGCAGGTCTAGGGTTCAAATCCCACTGGCGACGCTTTGGAAAAATAAACCTGTATTACGGTAACCATTTCCTGTCAATCGGTTGGGTATATTACCTGTAGTCCTTGGTTTCTATCTCGAATGGGAGCTTTCGGGCGAAGTTGTGTCTGGTGACACAAACAAATACAAGGAACCGGGGAAATGGAAACCCATTTGGAAAGTCACGAGTTAGAAGGTAGCAACAATCTTCAATAGTACTACCAGAACCGGAATATCAGAAACCGGAGCTGGAGAACTGGACTATATGACCTTTGGAGGAGAGGGTCCACCAACCTGGCTGCCGGAGTCATACCAAAGGAAAAGGACCTATGTTCTGGAATTAGGTACCAGGGGAAGAAAAACCATAGTAGCTACTAATGCTAGGTAGATCAACCCTTCTGGGCCAACTGGTTTGGAAGTTTGGGGCACTCGGTGATGGACCGGTAGGAAAGTAATGGTGGGTACCGGGGTCGGTGTGAACCTTACAAGGGCAGAAGTAGGTAATGGTAGTGGTTAGGTACCTCCTAACTGCAAATTGCTTGCCTCGGTGAGTGCGTAAGTTACCGAAGTGTAGGTAATACCTGTGTGGGACAGGGACTGCTCTACCAAGTTTACCCGCGAGGATAAATTAGTTCTAAGGGGATGTAGGTAGAATCCGGGATTGTCTTCGACTGCCTAATGTATCGGAGGGCTGTACAGGTGATCACAAGTAGGATTGACATACGAAGCATTGGACCAGAGGGTTTAAATAGGCAATCTCCTAGTTGGGTTGTAGGTATGGCAACTAGTGTAGAACCTTCAGGCGGACTACTTAAATTAGACAACCAAAAGTTGTACGTGTGGCTAGTTGTACTCTTATTCAATGTAACTCAATTGTGGGTGCGCCCAAAGAGGTGCCCTTGATCCACAGGCTTGATTAAATAAACTCTCACTCAAAGCGGGAACTTTAACACAAAAAAAAAAAAAATTATATTACAAGCAATAAGCTTTATTATAAGGCCATGCAAACTAATAAAATTGGTTCTCGTAACCCAGCTGTGTCACTTTTTTTAAAAAGTTAAAAATTTTTGTTATAATAAAATTTTTTTTGAAAAAAAAATTTATAAAAATTTTTATATTAAAAAAATTTTTAAATATAACATTTTTGCTAACTGGCAGGGTCCTATTTGCTTGTCCCATGTTATGAGAACTAATTTAATTTGTGTGGCCTAATAATTATTATTATATTATATAAGTATATTATTAATAAATTAAGATAAAGCTATAGTATTTATTTAAATATATAATATACTTTGACAGATATAAAAAATAATTTAATAAATATAATTAATTTAAAATTATATTATATAAATAAAACAAGTAAAACTAATATATAGGAAGTCAAAAGTAGAAACCAAGAAAATTGGATGATCACAAGTTTTGAGATAATTGGCAAAACATATTTTGTTATACAAAAACAAAACAAACCTAAAAATAACAAATCCGGACTATAAACCTGTTTGTTAGTCAACATATTGGCTAATTTTTATAGATTTACTGATAAAAATTGTGTGATATTAGATATTAATCTATTTTTAGATTTTGTCATTTTACTATTTAAAAGTTTTTGAACGACTATAGTTTTAAAATTTACTAATTAATTATATTTTCGTTATTAAATAAAAAAGAACCAGCCTTAAAAAATACATTCAATTAATCTAAAAGCTCATTTTTTAAAAAAGGTCAAATTTCTTGGGTTCTACTTTTGACTGCCCATATTATAATCAATAAGTTATTTTTTTAATTAAAATTAAAAATTTAAAGGAAATAATTATATTTAATAAAATATATTAACCTCGGGTCCGATAGCACAGGGTTATGCTCCGAGGTCACTAATCGGAAGGTTGCCGGTTCGAATCCTGTTGGCAGCGAACAATAATTTTCTATGAAGAGGCTTAGCAGGTGTAATATTATGAAGCAAACTGTTGAGGCTTAGACCTGGCATTCAAACACCTCAGGGTTTAAACTTGTTAGTTTGGAACTACAATTTGTTTAACTGAAGTCACGAGACGTAGTGAAGATCAAGTCACAAACTCCTGGCGAGTTTTACTGAGAGACTAGGTCGTTAAGAGGCGTAGTGGATCAGTTAGTCCGGGGTTAAAACCTGAAAAAATAAGACTATAAAGGACTACCGTTCTACTATAGCCAACTTTAGGCCACAGATAAAGTAGTCTGAGTCGGTGTCTTCATATGTAATTTGACGAATCTTTGTAGTATAATATATACTTTAAAAAATTTAAATAATTAATAAAAATGATAAGCAAAATGGTCTCGGTTGTTAAAACCTGAAAAAAATAATAAAATATATTAATATAGATACAAGTTTACTAAAATGCATCTATGATGTTAAACACTATAAGTACTATTTCTTATATACTAAGTAAATAGGATCGGGTACTCTAAATAAAATTGTTCAGAACCTCTAAAAAACTAAAATTGAAACTTTATATATAATTTACATTATAGTATATATAACTTCTTTTTATTCTAAAAATGCAGCCTCATCAGCAAAATATATAAACGTAATCTTATATAAGTTATTAGGCCCGAAAACTTGCGCAAGATTACGAATCCACGCGAAAAATTTTACAATTTTCAATTACGGAATATTACGAAATATATGCGTAATAAATTATGCAATATTATGAAATATATAGTAATAAATTACGCAATATTACGAAAATTATATTATAATAATTCGAAATAAATTGCAACATTGCGCAATATTTTGACGTAAGTAGTGGCCGAAATAACGAAACTTTTATATTAATTATATGAAAAACATAAAAATCGAACTATTTCAATTTTATTTAGAAATGTACGCAAATTATGAATTATATCGAAACAATACGAATTATGTAATAAGTATTATATATAAATATATTTAAATAGTGATATTTTACAATATATTGCAATAATTTAAATTATTTTGAAATATACTAAATTCAATAAAAAAAACAATTTATCCAAATAAACAAAATCTGCATTTTATAATAACTTTATTATTTATAAAAAAATAAATTTTTGATAATCCTATATTAAAGAAATATAAAAAAAATAAAAAAAAGCAGCATTATTCATATATAAAAAAAAAACAAAACAAACCAAAAAACTTTTACTCATCATTATCCATATTTTCTCATAATTATCCGTATCTTTCTCTTTATCTACATCTTCATCCGGAGCTTCTTGGACTTCTTCCGGATCTAAATCCACTAATTCAGTAATTTTTAAAATTAGGTTAGTAAAATCGCAACCTTTTGAAATATTTTGCTTAAGTGCTAAATTGCCAAATTTTTAAATTCGCATATTATTTACCGATTCTTGGTCTTTTATTCACCTAAAATAAATTTATTAATATTAAATTATTTCAAATTAATTCGTATTATTTTCAAATATTATACCTTATTGGAATAGTTCGAATTATTTTTACGTTTACTTCCTTGTTCCTAATTAATTAGATTATATTAATATAATTAGGAAATATTATTTGAAGATTTTAAAATAATATTTCAATCAATTAAATAAATTGGTTTATACAGTGTTATCGTTTTCTGAATTATTATCATCAGATTTATCTCTATTTTTTTTGCTTGTTTCGTCTTCAGAACTTGAAATAGAAAAATGTCCCCATATTCTAACTTATTCTAAATAGTATTGAAACAATTCGAAACAATTCGAATTGATTTATATTAATTTAAATTATATATAATAAAATTAATAAATACTTACTAAATTTATTGCAATTAATTTTTTAATGACGTGATCCAACATCATTATAATTTTGTTCTTTGGATTGAGCATGGTCTGACAGACGGCTATAGCATATGCTATTTTTTCAGGTGGAGCTTTGCCATCTGGCCAGATTTTATGCAAAATTCGATTCATATATGTATCGTCCGAATCTTCTTCCAACTCTTCGAATAACTTCTGATAA